>OY744518.1:203416600-203456600 GCA_963556195.1 Sepiola atlantica
GGCGCATCCAAGCGTGTTAAAATTGTGACGACGTCCGCCTGGAGTGCATCGAAGACAACGACAATACTAGAGATCTGACTTTGGCTGCACGGGGTGCGGAAGGGCGGTTGCGTTCGTTGGGCAGAGGACGGGTTTTCTCGTGCCGATGATTGGTGTCGATCGGCCATTTTTCTTGGCCACGCGTCGGGGACTTCATTAGCCCATCACCCGTCGCCCAGTCGCTTAAATGCTTCTTGCTTAACGACTTTCGAGTTAACAGCGTCTAAACGCAGGCGCATAAGAAGAAAAAAATGTACGTGTCTTTATTGCCCGCTAAAACCTGCAAAAAATAAATAATAAAATGAAAATGGCGTCGCCTTTGTTTGGACACGATGTCTGTTAACTTAGCGTCTCTACAAATAAAAAAAAAACACTAAATACAAAATTACAACATATTATAATGGATATTGGGTGTTTGTTTTGTTCATATCCCGTTTCAAATAAACTTAATGTTATTTAATTAAACGTATGTTTCAATCTACAGGGTCAGTTATAAGTAACTATATACTTTTATTTAAACATAATACATGTGAAATTGTAGGAATATGTACCTGTAATATAGAAAGTAATAAAGAATCCACATGTATTTTGCAACATAAAATATGTTTATTAAAACATTTATTAAAGCCCCGTGTGCTCTCCATTGAGCTCAATGTGTTTCACTAATCTTTCTGGGACTGAGTAGAGTAACTTGACCCTCATCTCGTACGGCACCTCCCAGAAAACCAATTTTTTTCATGAAAATTGCTCCAGACAATGCATGAAATCACTTGATGTAAGGAGCTAAAAACACTACTTCAAGATTAAAAACAAACCAAGGATAAGTGTTAGATGGAAAGATTTCTACCCAGAAAACAGCAATTATTCCCCCTTTGTCAGTAAACATCGCTCATGGGATGTGAAGAACTAAAAGACAAAATAAGGGTAGCGAGAGTTACAAGGCTGCCGAAAGTAAACTCAAGGTCAACTTGAAGAGTTCGAAAGCAAAACGCGATAAATCCAATTCGTTTAAATTGAGAACTTAAACAATAAAAACACGAATATATTAAATATAGACTTCGAATGAAAGCTGATTTTAATTGAAATCAAAGAGAAATTATTTCGGTATCATATTATGTAACACGTAGTTTTGGGGTGTCGTCAAGTGTTGAAATGCAACACTTTTTGTAGGGACAGTTTCGTGATTTTGAAAATGGCGTTTATGGCGTTTTGCATTCAAACTCTTCATTTCTACTGTCTTTTTCATTTTAAATCCACGACGCTATAAGAATATACCATTTTCTGTTTTGAATGATACATGAAATAGAAGAAATGGTTAAGTATCAACAAAGTTCCAAATAAAAGAAACTATATAGTTACTAATGGCAGACCCTCTATATTATTTAAAACTTGGAAAAATAGGGCGTATATAGTTGATGTTTAAGACTAATGGGAGGTTGCGGTGGTAAGGTGGATAACGACCCGGACTGTTAGAAATTACATTTATTGGTCTGTCATGCTTTAATCTGAAACTACATCTTCATTGGTCTGTCAGGCTTAAATTTGAAATAACATTTTCGTTGGTCTGTCACGCTATAGCTTAAAATAACATTTTTATTAGTTGGTCAAACTTAAGTTTGAAATAACATTTTAATTGGTCTGTCAGGCTTAAGTTTTAAATAACATTTTCATTTGTCTGTCATGCTTTAGTTTAAAATAACATTTGATTGGTCTGTCACGCTTAAGTCTGAAATAACATTTTCGTTGGTCAGTCACGCTTGAGTCTAAAACTACATCTTAATTGGTCTGTCAGGCTTAAATTTGAAATAACATTTTCGTTGGTCTGTCACGCTATAGCTTGAAATAACATTTTTATTAATTGGTCAAACTTAAGTTTGAAATAACATTTCATTGGTCTGTCAGGCTTGAGTTTGAAATAACATTGTATTTGTCTGTTACGCTTAAGTTAGAAATAACATTTTCACCACAAAACGCGCAAATTAAATGGCAGCATCTTATGAATATGAGAAAAATAAAAGTGAAATAAATCCGTAAAAACAGTTGTATTCAAATCCAATGTAAACAAATACTTACCAGTAACCGTTCCTGTAATTAATAATATAATGTTCAATTCAGTCATCATTTTCAATCCTCTCATAACACTCTTTATCATTCAACTAACAATATATTCATCTTATTAATCCTTATCCTCAAGTGGCTTTTAACCTTTATATTGGTGACCCATTTGTAAACAAACAGCATTGTGTGACTTTTTTGACTAATTTGATTCTATTGGTGTCATTGGTTTCTATGATAGTTTTTTTTATAATCAGGTACTTAAAGGAGGAACCGCGTCAAGGTTGCAAACATCTATAAGTGAAGGTGGCACTATAGAACCGACAGAATTAGAATTTGGTACATCCATGTCGTCAACCGACATCGTTATACATTTAGACACAGCCCGTCCCTCCAGAAAGCATGTATTGTGTAGAATAAATAGCTATTGGAAAAATAAGCATGTGCTTATAAGAGGGACCACGTGAAGGTTGCCAACATCCACATGTGAAAGTCGTGCTATAAGACCGACTGGATTGGAACTTGGCACAACCATGCCAGTCCACATCGCTATCAACTTCACTATCTTCACCTTCTAAGGAAATTAAGTGTGTAAAAAATAAATAATTATTTCAAAATTAAAAATACACAAAAGAGTAAAACCATTTAGAAAAGGAAAGCGTAAAACTCTAGAAATCAAACCAAAGATTAAACGAACGAATCAAGGGGTAAATAATTAACTCGGAAATTGTTTAATTGACTTGGTGGGAAAGGCTCGCGGGTGTAAGCACAGATGAGAGCTGATTAACAGGATGAGTCGTGGGTACAAGGATATGACAATATCAGGGCGCGGGAGGGGAGAGTGAATGGGGGCGAGGCGTGTCTAATCGACAAGACAAGGCAGATTAACTAACTCGACAAAATCAGCCTCGATGGCGTCCGTTGAACTTAAAGAAGGCAATGGCGACCATGTGATTAAAAAGAAAGAGAAAAAAGCGCGCGAAAGTTGGTTTGCGACAGAGAAAAACGCGGGAAAGTTGATTTGTGGGGAGGTAGGTTGAACGGGGAAAGAAAATGAAAAATTGGCGGTTTGAGTTGCCGAAGAAATGAAGAAAAGATTTTCTGGCCGCTCCGTCTGTGACTACGGTCAGTACCTCCCCCGGGTCCGTCCACCTCCTACACCCCAACACCACTGTATCCACCTGCTCGTTTTTACCCGCTTCCCAACCTCCCCCAACCTATCCCAACTTTGCTATCTTCTCTTGCTTTTAACAATAAGGACAGCAGTTGATGGTGGCTGGGTTGGGCGAAGGGAAGGGCCTTGTCCGTGGGGCCTGTTTAGCGTGGGGGGGGGGGGGAGCGTAGTGATCAAGACGGCGGCTATCTATCAAAATGTCGAAACGCATTACATCTCGAAGGCAAATTGCATTAATACAACTGACTTTTATTGTATTTCGCACATTTCTTTCTGGTACCAAATTATATTTCAGGGGCTTTAGGGTAAGAGGAAGAGAGGAAGGAGGGAGGTAGTAGGAGTTTTTGGGGTCGAAAGTAGGGTCAGTGGCGGCGGCGATAATGTTGGAAGGACAAGGTTTGACTCTTCGTGCTATCTCTAACCGCTTTTTCCTAATTAATTGAGAGACAGACAAGAAAGATATTTAACCGAGCCGACACGCTTCTCTCTCTGTTCTCTTTCTCTTTCTCTTTCTCTTTCTCTTTATCTATCTATCTATCTATCTATCTATCTATCTATCTATCTATCTATCTATCTATATATCTATCTATCTATCTATCTATCTATCTATCTAAATTCGTATCTAACTATCTATCTATCTATCTAAGTTTGTATATATCTATCTATCTATGTACCTATATATCTAAATTCGTATCTATCTATCTATCTATCTAAGTGTGTATTAATCTATTTATCTATCGATCTACGTTTGAATTATGTATGTATGTATGTATGTATGCATGCATGTATGTATGTATGTATGTATGTATGTATGTATGTATGTATGTATGTATGTATGTATGTATGTATGTATGTATGTATGTATGTATGTAAATTTGTGTCTATCTCCAAACGTTTTTATTTATCTATCTATAAAGTTCGGATTTATTTATCTATTAATCTATATCTATCTATTTATATCTATCTATCTATCTATCTATCTATCTATCTATCTATCTATCTATCTATCTCTCCCAGTCTTCCTATCTATCTATCTATCTATCTATCTATCTATCTATCTATCTGAGTGTATATCTATCTATCAATTTCAGTGTCTATCTATATACTTATCTATCTATCTGTCTATCTATCTAAGTTCGTATCTATCTATCTATCTATCTCTCCCAGTTTTCCTATCTATCTATCTATCTATCCATCTATATATCTATCTATATATCTGAGTGTCTATCTATCTATCTATCTATCTATCTATCTATCTATCTATCTATCTCAGTGTCTATCTATCTATCTATCACAGTGTCTATCCATCTATCAATCTATCTAAGTTCGTGTCTATCGACCTATCTCAGTGTCTATCTATCTATCTACCTATCTATCTATATATCTAAGTTTGTATCTATCTATCTATCTCAGTGTCTATCTATCTATATATCTCAGTGTCTATCTATCTATATATCTATCTATCTCAGTGTCTATCTATCTATATATCTATCTCAGTGTCTATCTATCTATCTATCTATTTATCTATCTATCTATCTATCTCAGTTTGTATCTACCTATCTATCTATCCTTCACTTCTCTCTTCTTTCTCTTTCTTCTGCATTCTCACTGCCTGTATCTTTCTGTTGTTCACTATCTCTCTCTCTCTCTCTCAATATGTATTTGCTTCTCTTTCTCTCATGCACCCCCTCTTATGTACTCTCTATTTTCCTAAATTTCTTTCACAATTGATTCTCCACTTCCACCATTTTAAGCGGCAGGGGTAAGTCTGGGGTGATTGTCTGGATTGCTGTTTGCTGTCTCGCTTCCCCTCACCGCTTGAAATAGTTTCGGATTGTCAGTAGAATGATGAAGAATATTATGAGAGGATTGAAAATGATTAATGGAATGAAAAAAAGTTTCATTACTTATAGGGCCGGTCTATGGCAAGTATTTTTGTCCTTGGATTTGAAAACGACCATGTCGTAAACTGCATGGAAACATACCCGTAAAGGCTATTTCAAGATGGCAACCGGAAGAACTAACAAGAAGGAGGCTAAGATCTCGTTCTAAGATACGAACATGCGTGGAACGAGTTTACTTAACTTTCGGAGAGTGCATACCCTAAAGTTGGCCAGCATAAGTCAAAGGGAGATTACTCTATATCGCAATGGGAAATAACTCAGCCAATTGTACAGCCAACATCTAAATTGCAACTCCAAGGAAACATTTGTGGGATATATTGAGAGATGTAACCGACGCTCTAGTTTTGTTCTAGACTTGGTTTTAATTAATTTTACTATAATACATTGAATATTGAGAAAGTGCGTTTTTGAAATAATCCTATCTTTAAGCCTTCTTTACACGTGTCAGACATTAAATGAACGCTAAATCGCTGTAAAACAACATCAAAACGGTGTTGGGTCGGTTTTGTTGTTGTTTTTATTTATATAGTGTTCGAGTAGAATACTCGTCCTAGGAATGGTATAAGCAATGCATATAGCATTAGTTTTACATTTTAATGTTTTCTTTTTCTTTACGGGGTATGGTACAGTTTCGGTGGCACCCGACTAAAAGTTTACAAAAAAATAAACGCTATGCCGATGTTACTCATCTCGTTGCCTAGAATTGATATCCAATAATTCATAATGATAATATCAATAACATAGGATTTTACCCAGCACATATATATTATTCACGCTAACGCGCGCGCCAATCCTTTTAAAAATGTATGACTTAATATAACTGGAAATTTGATGTAGAGCAATTCTTTCTCGATTATATTCTTTGTTATATATAACTTATTTTAAAAGTTTTTTTATGGTTTGTGCAAGTTTGAGTGAGCGAAACCCCGAAATGGTAAAGTATCAAACGAAATAATGTGCCCATGTTACTCATCGAGTTGGCCTTTTGGCTAAGATCAAAGTGTATTATCTGTTCCGATGGATACTGCACCCCATACTGTATTGTCATGTCCTTCGGGGCTTGACTTACGCCGGTCAATGGGTCTGTCCTGTACAGTTCTAGGCGGTCCACCCTCCCAGGCTTTGCCTCCTCCTTTTGGGGAGAATTAAGATTATTGCTTACTTTCCGAGGCGCCCCTACCGGGGAATGCCGACGGGGCTGCCCAGGCAATTTTTAAATGGCCAGAGTGCTCACCTCTCGGGTGCTGGCTATTCAAACCTCACGTTCCCGACCCGACCGTATCTTACTTGTGGGAGTAGGATACAAACTGGCCTTGTGCCTAACTCGTGGAGAGGAGTAAATCAATACTCATCGAGTTGCCGAGAACATATATTCTAAAATGTATAGTTATAATAATAAATAAATAAACTTTATATATATGAGCCCCACTAAATATTAACATTTAAAAAAATACAGTTCCCATGTTGCTAACCGTATTTTTAGAATATATATTCCGAAATTCGTAATGATCCGTTCATTAGTTTTAGAGATGACTCTGTGCGTATATAAAAAAAATCCGTTTTAGATGTACTTATAAACACTAACAATGACGTATTCATCACCTCTTCCCATAAAAAATAATTTTATTTACGCATTAATTTTAAATTATAAAAGTGAATATGCATATAGATATAAAATAACAATGATTAAAAAAATTATTAAACCACGCAAAACTAATCTCTTCAACCAGAAAAATATTGTTTAACGAATTAAAAACATTAAGCAAGTCCGAATTAACAATCAAGTTGCCAATTATATTGTAAACAAACAAATAAAATTAATGATTTGAAACTAATAATAATCAGCTAAATAAGTCCAACGATATCAATCTATTCTACTGTAACCAAATACATCCGAACTTTAAATTGAATTTTAAAAAGCCCTTACAAATATAACAAATCAATATATATATATATATATATATATATATATATATATATATATATATATATATATATATATATATATATGTATATATATATGTATATATATATATATATATATATATATATATATATATCCCTCATTAACTGAAATAATGAAATAAGATTTATTATCTACTATAAGAAATGAAAAATCAAACTACGTAGTTAAAAGTAACCTTTCTCAGACCCAAAACACTTTATGGAAACACAATGTAATATATCAGTTTCAATTCCCTATCGGAGAATGTATCTCCGACAATAATAATAAAACTAATGCTTGCATCAGTTTTACTAACACAACACTTTACCAGAGACTCACCTTTCATCTCGGCGACACTAGCTCTATTTTTCAAAAACATGAATTGCTCATATCAATATACCCCACTCCTAGTTTACAATGCTAAAATAATACACCACGATACCAATGCCAGAAGATTAAAAGTTCGTGAAGCCACTTACACAAAAACTTAACATTCAACAGCCAATAATGTCAATTACGAAACTAGTCACAGTATTTTAAAGTGTCTAGCATAGTAATTAACAAATTCCTATCATAATTTTGATTTTCGCACGCTGTTCGCACGTAATCACGTTCACATTTAACATATCATTTCTATAGACGCTCATTTTAAAGTCGTAAATAACTAGCCGTTTAAAAAGGTCAACAGTAAAGCCATAGTTGTAAACATGTGAAGAATAACACAATTTGATGATGATTTGATGGAATCAAATCAAAAATACTCGCGAAAAAAATAGAAGCAAGAAACACACGGAACTTACATACACCAATTTAACCAAAAGATAAAATAGATTATTCGGAAACTTAAAAAAAAATCTTATCAAGCAAAAACACTCCGTGTCGTTTAACAGTGTTTGCTTATATATATATATATATATATATATATATATATATATATATATATATATATATATATATATATATAGTTTTCAGGTTCGATTATTTTCGATAGGAATTCGAATCAGAGAGCTTTATGTCCGTTCAAACAGAGCATGAATAAGTTATGAGGTTGAAAAAGACTAGATATACCTTCGGATTGTACACATTATAAGTTATTTCGACCATAACTAGGTCTCCTCGGATGTGTTTGCAACCACAATTCAAACCTAAATTAAAGACTTTTAACACCTTTATATATCTGACAATAATTTTAAAATAAAGTAAAAATAAAGAATAAAATAAAAAATAAAAAGAATTTCAACGATATTCTATTTCCTGATTGGTCTCTATAATATAGAAGGGATGGGAAGGGGTGAATGTATTAATTAGTAAATTAGGGTGGCGGAATTAACGGAGTATAAAAATATGTAAAATCAAAGTGCATATAGAGAATCCAACTTTTTTAATCGAAGAATAAAGATAAGACACCTATTTTATTTTTGTATTTTGATTTTACATATTTTTATACTCCGTTAATGCCACCACCCTAATTTACTAATCAACATAATCACCCCTTCCCATCCCTTCTATATTATAGATACCAATCAGGAAATAGAATATCGTTGAAATTCTTTGTATATAAAGGTGTTAAAATTCTTTCATTTAGCTTTGAATTGTGATTGGAAACACATCCGAGGAGACCTAGTTATGGTCGAAATAACTTATAATGTGTACAATCCGAATGTATATCTAGTCTTTTTCAACCTCATAACTTTATATATATATATATATATATATATATATATATATATATATATATATATATATATATATATATATATATATATATATATATATATATACATTATGAGTATTTTAAATATTAAAGTGTTTTTCACCTACAGACGACGTCGTTTCGGGCTAACTGTGAGGATAACATTAGTGAATAGTTTAGGAGTAGCGGTTGTAGGCGGTCGCATGGGCTCGAACGCCGTATGTAGATTCAATCTAAAATCGCGAGAGAAACGCTCAGAACCACACGGTGGCGAGAAATAGATACAGATAGTAATTGAAATTAAGGTACACTTACACGGGAGACGTCTGAATTGTCTTGTCGTCTACAGTGTTCAACGCTCAGGCGAAACTTGCTAATCGCAGAAATGACAACAAACTATATATATATAGTTTCGGAGAGGAATTGGCTGATGAATTTGCCATAGTTTAGATGTGTGTCCCAAGTACTTTCAGACCCATCCGAAACTAAGATCCTGATTATTGAAAAGATCTACCAAAGGATTTCTAGACGTGAGTGGTCTCTTATATTATATATATATATATATATATATATATATATACACACACACACACATATATATATATATATATATATATATATATATATATATATATATATATATATATATAATACGCATATATATATATATATAAATACACACACTTCAATTTATAAATATAGACACAAAATGTTAACATTTACAAAAAGAAAAATGGGTTTATGTTAATCAAAATATTTTTAGAATATATATTCCACAATACATAATGATCAGTTCATTATTTTAGGAAATTACTCTGTAATTATATATATATATATATATATATATATATATATATAGTACATGTATTGTATTAGTTTCTGTAGATATAAATCCGTTGAAACTCCAGCGTTTACAAAAAGTGCTCAATAACAAGTAGAGCTGTTCTTAAGTATGAATTTTTATTTATACAAACATTATTGGGTACATATGTGCATACATATTTCGGTTGTACTACCACTACATAAATTACCTGATTCCTGATGCAATCATCTAAATATATCACAGTTAAATACGTCCTATGATGGAGTACTGTTTCCACATCCGAGAAAGTGACGCTGAGAGCACAACTTTTTTTTTGACCAAGTTCAAAATCAACTTCGCAATCTTGTTGGCGATGATCTCTTCTGTTCTATACAGCCACTGTCTCACAGAAGGGGTGTTGTTAGTCTTACTCTACTCTATCCTTATTTCTATGGAAGGTAGCTGACTGAACTCTTATCTTTTCTATATAACACCTATCTCACATAAGAGGGGTGGCTCGCCTTTCTATGATCTTTTCTTATTTCTATAGAAGGTACTCGATTGAGCTCTAAATTCTTTTATATATCACCGTTTTCATAGAAAAGTTGTTGCTAGTCTTTCTCTGCTTCGTCAAAAGTTTCTTAATTAACCGTTATCCACGGGTTTATGTTGGCCTTGATCAGTGCTGACTCATTAAATTTAAAAAAATAGTTGTTCAACCCAATATTCTTATGGGATGGAGCTTGCCAAAAAATGGCTTTGCAATAATTTGACTTGATATGTTTTCCTTGAATATTCCTTTACTTCGGTTAGGAGCACAAATTAACAAGTCTAGCAATGATCGGAATCTTTCAATGAATTTCACATCATTTTTCTTTCTTTTTTTATCTAAAAGTTCAACGTGTGTGTCCTGGTATATATTTAGGTGAGTTGCGTTCGTTCGTCTAGGTGATTCTACTTAAGAGGTTCAAATAACGTTGAATTCTTCAAATTGGCCAACGAATTACACCAAAACATCAAATGTCTTGAAATCGGTTGAAACATCAGAAGATTCTTTCAACTCACCGAAGAGAGGAATGAAAGGGAAACAAAAATATGGTTTTGGCAAAAGCACAAATCGCCATTGAAATCGTTTTTACATCTGTCTTGAAACAGTTTTCGAATTACAAAATTGTTTGAATCGGTGAAAAACCGGCGAAAAAAGGGGACAATGTAAACATTTATGGTATTTACATATAAAAAAGACTCTTGGTCAGAGGTCAGAAGCCAGGGGTCAGAGTTAAAGATTAAGGAGATTGGGGAGGTTCATAGCTGCTGACATAAGCTGTGTTTTCGGGTGTGATTTATAGATTAAATTATTTAAGAGTTTAAGCAACAACAGAAATAAGGATATTTTAAAGGTGCGGCTATTTAATTTGTGCTGTTAACGCTATAAATGATAGTTCAAACGTAAGCGGGACAGACAAACGGAAATGGAGTTCAAATGTAAGTGTGACAGATTAACATTTGCAGAGATGTGAAGACGCATCTAGCAATTGCTATTTAAAAAATTAATCGTGACAGACCGAAAAAATGATATCTCAAATTTAAACTTGACAGACCCAAAAAAATATTTCAAAAGTAATTGTGACAGACCGAGAAAATGATATCTCAAATTTAAGCTTGACAGACCAAAAATATATTTCAAAATTAATTGTGACAGACCGAGAAAATGATATCTCAAATTTTAGCTTGACAGACCAAAAAAATATTTCAAAATTAATCGTGACAGACCGAGAAAATGATATCTCAAATTTAAGCTTTACAGACCAAAAAAAATATTTCAAAATTAATTGTGACAAACCGAGAAAATGATATCTCAAATTTAAGCTTGACAGACCAAAAAAAATATTTCAAAATTAATTGTGACAGACCGAGAAAATGATATATCAAATTTAAGCTTGACAGACAAAAAAAATATTTCAAAATTAATTGTGACAGACCGAGAAAATGATATCTCAAATTTAAGCTTGACAGACCAAAAAAAATATTTCAAAATTAATTGTGACAAACCGAGAAAATGATATCTCAAATTTAAGCTTGACAGACCAAAATAAATATTTCAAAATTAATTGTAACAGACCGAGAAAATGATATCTCAAATTTAAGCTTGACAGACCAAAAAAAATATTTCAAAATTAATTGTAACAGACCGAGAAAATGATATCTCAAATTTAAGCTTGACAGACCAAAAAAATATTTCAAAATTAATTGTGACAGACCGAGAAAATGATATCTCAAATTTAAGCTTGACAGACCAAAAAAAATATTTCAAAATAAATTGTGACAGACCGAGAAAATGATATCTCAAATTTAAGCTTGACAGACCAAAAAAAATATTTCAAAATTAATTGTGACAGACCGAGAAAATGATATCTTAAATTTAAGCTTGACAGACCAAAAAAAATATTTCAAAATTAATTGTGACAAACCGAGAAAATGATATCTCAAATTTAAGCTTGACAGACAAAAAAAATATTTCAAAATTAATTGTGACAGACCGAGCAAATGATATCTCAAATTTAAGCTTGACAGACCAAAAAAAATATTTCAAAATTAATTGTGACAGACCGAGAAAATGATATCCTAAATTTAAGCTTGACAGACCCAAAAAAATATTTCAAAATTAATTGTGACAGACCGAGAAAATGATATCTCAATTTTAAGCTTGACAGACCAAAATAAATATTTCAAAATTAATTGTGACAGACCGAGAAAATGATATCTCAAATTTAAGCTTGACAGACCAAAAAAATTATTTCAAAATTAATTGTGACAAACCGAGAAAATGATATCTCAAATTTTAGCTTGACAGACCAAAAAAAATATTTCAAAATTAATTGTGACAGACCGAGAAAATGATATCTCAAATTTAAGCTTGACAGACAAAAAAAATATTTCAAAATTAATTGTGACAGACCGAGAAAATGATATCTCAAATTTAAGCTTGACAGACCAAAAAAAATATTTCAAAATTAATTGTGACAAACCGAGAAAATGATATCTCAAATTTAAGCTTGACAGACCAAAAAAAATATTTCAAAATTAATTGTGACAGACCGAGAAAATGATATCTCAAATTTAAGCTTGACAGACCAAAAAAATATTTCAAAATTAATTGTGACAGACCGAGAAAATGATATCTCAAATTTAAGCTTGACAGACCAAAAAAAATATTTCAAAATTAATTGTGACAAACCGAGAAAATGATATCTCAAATTTAAGCTTGACAGACAAAAAAAATATTTCAAAATTAATTGTGACAGACCGAGAAAATGATATCTCAAATTTAAGCTTGACAGACCAAAAAAAATATTTCAAAATTAATTGTGACAGACCGAGAAAATGATATCTCAAATTTAAGCTTGACAGACCCAAAAAAATATTTCAAAATTAATTGTGACAGACCGAGAAAATGATATCTCAATTTTAAGCTTGACAGACCAAAAAAAATATTTCAAAATTAATTGTGACAGACCGAGAAAATGATATCTCAAATTTAAGCTTGACAGACCAAAAAAAATATTTCAAAATTAATTGTGACAGACCGAGAAAATAATATCTCAAATTTAAGCTTGACAGACCAAAAAAAATATTTCAAAATTAATTGTGACAGACCGAGAAAAGTATGATTCAAAATGAATCGCGACAGATCAATGTAAAATCTATATGTGAAACTTAGTGAGTTATAGACCAACAAAGAAAACGGATCTCTGATAGTGAATTTTGGACGCATCTATGCTCAGATGAGGTTTTTGTCGTGGTGAGGCGTGGCATGGATTTTGAGGAAGTATTATAATAAAAACGAAACGTTTATGAATATATAAAAAATATCTCTTGGTTTTTTCCTTTTTAATTTCCCATTACGTTGGATTACTCGCATCCTTTCATTCTCATACGCTATAGATCTACTTGAACGTATCTAAAATAAAATTCGTCTATACAATATCTCTTTTTAGTGATGAAATTGCTATTTCAAACTTAGCATAACTGACCGGTGAAAGTGATATTTCAACCTTACTATAACAGACGGACGAAAATATTAATTTAAACATAGCGTAACAGTCCAATAGAAATTATGTTTTAAAAAATAGTGTAACGAACTGAGGTATATGCTATTTGAAATTCAGCGTGATAAACCAAAGGAAATGCTATTACAAACATAGCACAACAAACAAAAGAATATGCTATTTTAAACTTTGAATAACATTAAAACAACAATTCTATTTGAAACTTAACGTAACAGACCAACGCTATTTTTACCAAACATAACGGACCAACAAAAATATTATTTTAAACTTTGCTTACCAATCTACGAAAATGCTATTTTAAGCAAAGCACCACAGACCAACGAAAATGCTATTTCAAACTAAACGTAACAGACCAAAGAAAATGATATTCTAAACTTAATGAAACCGAACGAACAACATTCTATTTCGAACTTGATGTACTGGACAAACGAAAATGCTATTTGAAACTTAACGTAGCAGACCAAAGACAATGCTATTTAAGACTTATACCGGACTAACAAAAAGGCTATTTGAAACTTAACGTAACAAACCAACGAAAATGCTATTTGTAAACTTGACGTAACGAACCAAAAACAATGCTATTTTAAACTCATACCGGACTAAAGAAAATGCTATTAGAAACTAAACGTAACAGACCAAAAGTAATTCTATTTCAAATTCATATCGGACCAACGAAAATGCTATTTGAAACTTAACGTAGTAGACCAAACAATATTCTATTTCAAACTTATCATACTTGACCAACGAACATGCTATTAGAAACTTAACGTAACAGACCAAAGAAAATGCTATTTCAAACTTATCATTTTGGAACAACGAAAATGTTATTTGTAAACTTGACGTAACAAACCAACAAAAATGCTATTTTAAACTTAGAACAACGGATAAACGAAAATTCTATTTTAAACCTAACGAAACAGATTAAATAAAATGCTCTTTTACACTTTTTGTACGAGACTAAGAGAAAAAAATATTTTTGAAACTTTAGTGTCGCATACCCTACTGACAGACAGAGCTTTTTCAAGAATACTTAGACGCATCGCAAATAAGATACTTTTCTCAATATCTGCGTGTTATTTCACACGTAAGCGTGACAGACTGACGGACAGAGTGTTCCACAAGTGGGCGCAGCTAAAACTTAAGATGGATTTTTGTTCTTTCTCTGAACACGGAATCCTGTCAAAATGGAAGAAAAATGAGAGAGACAAATACAGAAAGAAAATATATAAAGAATATTAAAAAAAAAAACGAAAAATGAGAAATGATAAATAAGGATAATGTCGTTTTTTTTTCATGATGCTGATTATCAAGTGAAAAAATTACAATAACGATATAAACATATAAATAAATAAATAAGAGAAATGATGATGAAACATTAAATATATATATATTATGGTTGCATTTCAATGACAACAAAACAATCAATTTATGACGATAACTATATATATATATATATATATATATATATATATATATATATATATATATATATATATATATATATGAAAAAGGAAGGATGAAGGTAATCCGACGTAATGGGGAATGAAAAAGGAAAAACCAAAAAAGGATGTGTTTTATGTATTCATCAACGTTTCGTCTTTATTTATGAGACTTCCTCAGGATGATAATTTTAAGAAAAATGTCATGCAAGTACGTATCACAGAGCCTCCCTCTCCCCTCCTCTTCCCTCGCCCCTCCATTTCTTCACTCACAGCCATCCACATCATTTCCGTTCACCCCCACCCTCCACTTTTTTCAATCAGAAACATCCACATTTATTTCATTCCATGCTACTGACTTCACTAAGTCCGGACCTCGGTCCTGCGCCTCAAGCAGTGGCTACTACTTCTTCTCATCAACCCATCATGTCAACCCAATATTTCTATGTACTTGCATGACATTTTTCTTAAAATTATCATCCTGAGGAAGTCTTATAAATAAATACAAAACGTTGATGAATATATACAAAACATCCTTTTTTGTTTGTTCTTTTTTCATTTCCCATATATATATATATATATAATATATATAAAAGGATATACATAACCTTTTTAAAAAGTTAGACCTTAAGGTAACAATAGACTTAAACCATGAGATAGTTAACTTCCTAGGCATCAGCTTATACATAAACAATAGAACATATGAACCATATCATAAACCCAAACAAACTCTATATTATGTAGATTTTAATTCTAATCACCCGGGACCCATTAAGAAATCCATAATCCCTAGCATCTCTAAGAGAATATCAAAACTATCATCTAACGAGTCACTATTCAGTAGGAATAAAAAATATTATAATGAAGCATTAGCCAGTTCTGGATATACTGAGAAAATAAACTACATAAAAGAAAGCTCGGTGAAGCACAATGAAAATTCTAGGCACTTAGGAATGCACCTCACATAATATCATACAACATGGATCAACAAACCCACCATCCATAGTAAATATCACTAAGAAGAAAAACAGACGTAGAAATTCACTCTGGTTCATCCTCCTTATGGCTTAAACATCCTCACTAACATACCTAGACAATTTTACCAAATTATCGAGAGAAATTTTCCTAGAAATAGTAGACTAGGCAAAGTTATAAATAAAAAATACAGTAAAGTTATCCTTTTCAACGTCGATAAACTTAACATCAACTATAGTAAGTTCAAATAACACACAAATCAAAATGAATAGTAACTTAGATACTAGTACAGTCCAGAACCAGAATAACAGGACCGATTTAGAAACCATATACACTCTTTCAAAGAACCTAATAAAAATTCAAAGACGGTCCCTACGACTTTAGCTAAACATGTAAGAGAACTAAACAGTAAAAACACACAATACAGCCTAAAATGGTCTATACTAGTTAGAGCAGGGAAATATAGACCTAAAAAATCTAAGAGATGTAACCTCTGTATTCTGGAATCCTACAATATAGTTATGTCTAAAGAAAATTTATTAAATAAAAGACAGGAAGTGATTCAGAACTGTCTACATAGAAACATATATATATCCTATCCTGTTACAGACCCATATCAAATACCTGTGGTAGTAACCCTTTTATCAACATGAATATGAAAGTATCTAAGGTATAGGAATATTATAAGACTATCTTGACAATAGAAACCATAAACATAATAGTAGATGACAGAGTACTAATACCTCAATATAAAACATTTAGATATAGAACCCATCACTCATAACAAAAATGACCGAAGCAATTAAGCTTTTATCTAGCCTATAATAAAATGGTAAGAGGGCCAGATTATGAGAGCATCAGTAAAAACTTTTTTCATTTTGGTTTTCATCTATATTAATTAGTGAGGAAATGGTAACTAGTAAATAGGATATTTTTTGGAAGGAATAAAAACTAATAATACAATAATCATTTAAATATAATGCCAAATAAATGTTCAATAGGATAAATAAATAAATAAAATGTATATATATTTATGTATATGTATTGTGTGTGCATATATATGTGTGTGTATTTAGATATATATATATATATATATATATATGTGTGTGTGTGTGTGTGTGTGTGTGTGTATGCATGTATATGTGTGTGGGAGGTTAGGGCGCTATGCGCGATAGTTCGAATTCGTTTACATTGAGACCTTAAACAATAAAAAATACGAATATATTAAATCTGGACTTCAATTGAAAGCTTATTGTAATGGAAATCATAAGAAACTATTTGGTATCATATTATTTAACACATAATTTTAGGGTGTCGTCGTGTTGAAATACAACCATTTTTTTTAGGGACAGTTTCAGAATTTTGAAAATGCCGCTTGTCGCGTTTTGCGTTCGGATCTCTCAGTATATGTATAAAAATGAGCATATAAATAAATAAATAAATAAAAGAATGCACACAACCTAATATTAAATATAAGCATCGAATTAAAGCGGGACCTGAAAATTGACATTGGTGCTTGTCTGTATTCACATAATAATGCGAATTAGATTCAAAACGTAATCACGATTAACTTTAACTATAAAAAGTCCGTAAAACTATTTTTGAATTCTCATAATACTTTAAAATGAGGTATGTTAACATCATTTTATCAAAAATAAAATAAAATAAATAAATAAATATTTAATGGCTCCCTTCGGTATTTGGAATCATGTCTAGGTAACTATAAGATATCTTCGTTGTCAGTGACAAATTCCCCTCCCCCTTAGTTTCGCATTTAATAGTTACTTACTACTTGAGTGAATATTTTTTGGGTAATTAAGTTTATCTTAGTATTGATGGAAACGATTTATTAATAAATTCTAAACATCTTCGTATATGTATATTAATAGACATGTTAATAAATAAATAATAGAATGTACACGACCTAATATTAAATATAAGCATGAAATTAAAGTGGGACCTGTGTTTGTAAGTGTTCACATGATAATGCGAATTAGATTTCAAACGTAATCATGATTAACTTTAAGTACAAATGTCGGTAAGATGAAAAAAACTACTTTTGAATCCTCATAATACTTTAAGAAATAAAATAAATAAATAAATATTTAACAGCTCCCTTCGATATTTTGGAATCATTTCTAGGTAACTGTAAGATATCTTCGTTGTCAGTGAAAAATTCTCTCCCCTTAGTTTCGCATTTAATTAGAAACTTACTACGTAAGTGAAGAATTCTGGGGAATTAAGCTTATCTTATTATTGATGGAAACGATTTATTAATAAATACTATATATCTTCCACAAAAACACCGAAGTATAACAATTTTTAATAGTTGCTTAAATGGACGGATGACATTATGAAACTAGCTCTAAACTGTTGAACTTAAATGAGTTTCATATCCAAATAACCTAAATAGACATTGATGTAACTTTAGTAAGAAAAAGATTATCCTCAAGTGAATTAGAATTTTTATAAATAAATTATAGAACTTATTAACTATTTTAAGAAATATTACTGAATTAAAATTTATAATTGTTCGCACAATTTTTAGGATGTACTAGCTTTGAATGAAAAATTCAAAATGGCGTATTAGTGGGTTCCCCCACGTGTGAGTTTTTGCTCTCTTTTTATTTGTTTTTTGTTTGTTTTCACCCAAAAATGAACTACTGTATAGTTGAGGTTTTTTCAAGACACTTTAATCCAAGAACTTTTTACTCTTTGTGAATTTTTTCTGATGATTTCGTAGTGTTGCAGAGACGATATTGACATAAAAATGTTGTTTTGCACAAGACAAATGAAACGGACCGTAAAAAATATATCTCACAGAAATATTATGTTTTTTGGAAATGTAAAAAAATAGAAATAATAAGATAAAACCATGGTTATTGGAATATAATATGAACTGACTTATGTATCTACATAAAATTGTATAAGGAGATATCATTTTTATAAGGAGATATCATTTTTTATGTATTATTTTCAGTATTTACTTCAACAGTGCTCGATACGTAAGTAGAGCTAATGAGTAAGCGATGAAAATATATTTATGGCTATTAAGCTACACAAAGGCTCCCGCGTTTCATCCTCGGAGGAATCATTTTAGCCTGAAGATTCCCCCGGGGATGAAACGTGGAAGCCGTGTGTAGCTTAATTGTCATAAATATATTTTCATAGCTTACAATATATATATATATATATATATATATATATATATATATATATATATATATATATATATATATATATATATATATATATATATATATGATAAATAAAAAGATAAAATAAAGCCGACGGTATGAATTAAAAAGGAAAATGCGGAATATTTAAATCCTAACGTTTCGCCTAGCTATTAAATGGGCGAAAAGCTAAAAGTTGCAAAGAACGAGAAAGTCTGTTATTTGGAGAATATATGTAGTGTTAGTGTATAATAAAATTGATATCTATCTGGAGAGGGAATGTATGCACATATGTACATACATACACACATACATACAGATTAAAGGAGCATACGATCATCTAGACCGCAGTGTACGTCTTTATACTCCTGAATATGTCCAAATTTGGCGTTGCCTTCAAATGTACAAGGACGCATAATACCCTTTTGTTTTGTGGATCTACCGTGAAACTCCAGTAAAGTGGCAACATTAGAAACATTCAGCATTTTCAATTTTTAAGATTTTTTTGAAAGTTTCATATTCAATATTTTTTCATCAAAATATACATTTTCTGATAAAGGACAGAGGACTGTACGAAACTACATAAACACCTATAATTTATGTTTCTCATATATTTATCTTTTAATTAAAAATTTTTCGTTTATTTTATTTTAACATAGTTCACCCCAAACAAGGCAGGACGCCACGGTAGACATAATGGGCTACTGAGAAAAAAGAAGAGGGGAGAAGATTAGGGGGGCGGGGTCAACCTAAATTCGGATCTGCGCAGCGAGATGTCTGTTTACATTTGTTTTAAATTTCTGCATGTTTGTACTGTCGGGGAAACAGGGGGCAGGGAGGGAGTTCCAGAGTCCAGCAGCACGAAGAAAGAAGCTATTTGAGTAGGAGGCTCTTCGACATATGGGGACCTCCACAGTGTATGAATGACATTTAGTTGATTGTCGAGTTAGTCTAGTGAATTTACGTCGAGGGGGCAAATATGAAGCATTTCATCATTTTTTACTACACAGCTCTTAGCAGACGAAGAGGCAATCTTGGGTATTTACCAATACCTCAGGGTGATGGTAACCTTGATCCCAGAAGCTGTTGAAAGTTTTCTTATACGAGATTTCAATGGCCAGGTAGAGAAATATCATGGAACATGGACCGCATTAGGTAAGTATGGCGTACGGAGCGTTAATAGCATCGATCTTCACCTTCTCCAGCTTTGTACTGAATTTAGTCTAGCATTAAAAGGATTCCCATAAAGCAACTTGGATCCACTCACATTATTTTCTCATCAGTAATCGAGGCATTCAAGATGTGTGCACTGTGTGAGTCATACGAGTGGGAATTTGGTTTAAACCACAAGTATGTGCGTGTTAAACTGAAGCTTTATATTATACATAACACTTGCTTTCAAGGAATAAAATTCCCAAGCGCATTGGTATATCGTAATTGAAAGAAGAAGATTGTACGTGGGATCGAAAGTGTTGAGTTTGATGGAACATGGAACCAATTCAGGACTTGTTGCAGAAATACACCGTCTGGTATCTGGTGCTTCAAGACTGGATAGACGCGATTCATTATGTGATACAATGAAGGCCGCGAGGATAGGAAGGACTCATCGACAGAGACAAAAGAAAATTCGGGAGTGGTCAGTTTCCATTGTTTAGGACAGGTGACCTAGACAGAATACCGGATACGACATTTAGGAGTGACAACGTTTTACGACAGTTTGACGGCAGTAAGGTTTATGGCAAAAAGTTTACGAGTTGGGGTTTCGGAGAGAAGCCGATCAATTAGGGATCGAACCTCCTCAGAGAGCGGATCGGACCGGAAAACGATGAGATGAGCTGACGATTTGAGCAATTGCAATGGGGGTCTCGACAGTCCGCGACGGTGTCACACACACTAATAGTTCCAACTAAATTATACACAACGTATATGTGTTTGTGTTCTTTCTCGAGAGTTGTGTTTCTTTTATTTAACTTGTGGACCAGTGCTGTGCCCTCGACGATTTGTCAATGGATAGATGACTCGGCTAGATGATGAAGACAAGAAGGCCACGGACATACAACGTTGGGGTTGACGGTCGTCGAGTGGGCAACATCGTTCTACAATTATACAAAGAGAAAGGAGCACGATAAACCTGGGGCAATTGTCGTGTTATAAACCATTTTGAAGCGTAGGTAAGGTCTTTCAAAACCATTTGTTTAACCAGTTCACTAAGTCGGTACCATCCTCGGTTATCAGCGACTTTAGATCCGGTCATGGCACAGTGGATCTTTTTTTTCGCCACAACTTCAGAAAAAAAGGCATTATCAACAGGTAGCATTCTATCATTTTTATCATGCTTTGTTGACCTGACAAAAGCTTTCAACACCGTTAAAAGAGCAACACTATGGGCAGTCTTCGGTAACATTTAATGTCAAGCAGGATTCGTCACAATGTTAAACAACATAACCGGGATATGAAAAAACGCTATCACTTCGGTAGGTCTCTAAACCAATGGCAATCGAGAACTATGTTAAACAGAATAAAAAAGTAGAAAGTGAACTTTCGTTTTACTTTCGGCAGCCCCGTAACTTTCGCTTCTCTTTTTTTGTCCTGTAGTCCTCACATTCCATGAGCGAGCTTTCTGACAAAGGAGGAAGAATTGCTGTTTTCTAGGTCGGAATCTATCTATCTAACACTTATCGTTGGCTAGTTTTTGACCATGTCGTGGTATTTTTAAGCTCCTTACATCAAGTGGCTTCATGCCTTGTCTGGAGCGATTTCCATGAAAACAAAGAAGAGAAAATAACATTCTAGCATCGACGTTGTTCTCTATATTACCTGATGAGTATATCCTATGCTTTTCAGGAATGCAACGTCGATGTTCTGATAGGTTTGAGGGGCATCGGTAGGGTCTTCATACTTGCTCGATTTAATGCAAAGTCGAAGACCTACTATACTCTCACGCGAGGGCCTCTCTATGCCGGTGATGCGGACTTCGTTACCCACAGCGAGGAGGATATGCAGGTGATAATGGCGTCTCCTCTCGAGCCTGCACCATTAGTGAACATTATTAATCTGTAGAAAACTACGATAATGCTCACCAATAAACGACGACTTTATTATGTCGAACCCAACAATTACGTCACAGGGGCGATTAAGTGTAGTTAACTCCCTTGTATATCTTGTTTTCATTCTCTTCTGAGATGAATACATTGGTTCCGAACGAAATACTTCTATAGATCGAAAAAGCTAGATAAGCTTTTAGTTGGATTGAAAAGAGCATGTGATCAGACAGAGCCATTACCATCAGAGCTTACTTTGTACGAATCGTGCATTTTGTCTATTATAATGTATTAATCAACTACAAGCTCCGTACGTATATAATAGTGCATATGGGGTGGCGATAGGTACGTATATAGCATGTGCACAGGGGCGGCAATAAGTACGTATATAGCACGCGCACCGGGGCGGTGATAGGTACGTATATACCACGCGCACCGGGGCGGCGATAGGTACGTATATAGCACGCGCACCGGGGCGGCGATAGGTACGTATATAGCACGCGCACCGGGGCGGCGATAGGTACGTATTTAGCATTCGCACCGGGGCGGTGATAGGTACGTATTTAGCATTCGCACCGGGGCGGTGATAGGTACGTATTTAGCATTCGCACCGGGGCGGGGATAGGTACGTATTTAGCATTCGCACCGGGGTGGCGATGAGTACGTATTTAGCATTCGCACCGGGGCGGCGATATGTACATATTTAGTATTGGCATTGGGGCAACGATAGATACTTATGTAGTATGCACACCGGGGCGGCAATAGGTACTTATATAGTATCTGCACCGGGGCGACAATAGGTACGTATATAGTATGCGCACCGGGGAGGGGATACGTACGTATTTAGTATTAGCACCGGGGCGGCGATAGGTACGTATTTAGCATTCGCGCCGGGGCGGCGATATGTACATATTTAGTATTCGCATTGGGGCAACGATAGATATATATGTAGTATGCACACCGGGGCGGCAATAGGTACGTATACAGTATCTGCACCGGGGCGGCAATAGGTACGTATATAGTATACGCACCGGGGTGGCGATACGTACGTATTTAGTATTAGCACCGGGGCGGCGATACGTACGTATTTAGCATTCGCACCGGGGCGGCGATACGTATTTATATAGTATCTGCACCGGGGCGGTGATAGGTACGTATATAGTATGTGCACTGGGGCGGCAATAGGTACGTATATAGTATGCGCACCGGGGCGGAGATAAGTACCTATATAGTATGCACATCGGGGCGGAGATATGTACCTATATAGAAGACGAAGACAGAGGTGGTACTTTTTATAGAAATATGTCATACTTTTGCCCTGGGCTATGTAAGAGGAATGGTGGGGAAGAAACAGCTTTGCAAAAGGCAAAATAAGAAAGTAGCGGTGAAATGAGGCGACCAGGGAAGAGAAAAGTAGAAAGATAAAGAGACGGCTATAGAGAGAGGGAGAGAAATAGAAGTTTGAATATAAAGAGTTTACACACGCGATTTTTCTTCTATTTTATATTTTTATGACCCCGAGCAACGCCGGGTAGCCCTGCTAGTCCGACTATAAAAGGCAAAATAATTCATTCATCAATATTATGAAGTAAAGTCAGTAGGTTTGTCGACTTTTATAATCGATAGTTTTTTATTCTGACAAAAGAAACCTATTCCCGATTAGCTACATTTCTTTTTCATCTTTGCCGCATGTTGTTGAAAACAATAAAATATAGTTCGAATTAATTCTTTCCAGAAACTCATTATTTTTGTATAGCCGCCATTTTTTTTAAGGAAAATAAATTTATGTAGATTTACTTCCCTTTGTTTAGAAGAGACAGATACTACTTTGGAAAAATATAGGGGCGTAATTATCTATACATCTAACAGATGTACTTCCCTTGTTTGGAACCAAAAAATTAAATTTAAAAAATGGCATGGTTTAAAATTAAGACCAGAAATACTAATTGCATTAAATACATAACCGGCCAACATTGGGCATGTACAGTTGGTCTATAATAATAAAATTGTATCTCTTTGTTTATTTGTTTGTGTGTTTGCCAAAAGTCTGAAAGAAGGTATTGAAGAATTGTTAATATGACATATGATGGGGCTATGATGGCGGCCAACACTATGCGTGCAACATTTATGTAGGTGGTGTGCACCTTGACATCGGTGGACATATTCCTGGAGACTACCATCTAGCGTAACGATGTTGGCATCTCAGTCGATCAACCATTTATGGCTGATACAAATATGTGATTTTGGTCTTGTTCAGATCCTATAAGCAAGCCGAATACAAGGTGACTCACATCCACACAAAAATGCCACCAATGGAATCATCAAACTCAAAATCCTTGTCTTTCAATCCAATCATAATTAGTAGAAATAAACTTCTGCCTATGCTTAACTTGTACACGAATTTTCAGTCATGTCTGTACAACAGCCATCTTTTTATCACTGTCCAATTATATGCGGGGACACTTTGGTGATCGTATAATCAGAATAGGTTATCGTGAATGAAATTTAGACGCATCAGACTTTAATTCCACCTTGCCTATAATTGCATGTCATATCCAGGTGTGTTTATAATAGAACTGCCATAAAATATAGAATGTCTGTCATTTATGACCAATACCTATCATGGAGAAAGGATAGTGAATTTTATTAACGATGCCATGGGTGGAATTTGTAGATGGTAATTCTGTCTTTGTAACCAACTCATGAAAATCAGTTTTAAACAATCAATATTCACTCTGAACAACGATGGTGTTGTATATCTGATCTGAATGGGGTTTTACAGTAAAGTAATTTGATTGTCCCCATTCTTTCTTCTTCTGGGCACCCTCTCGCTCACAGACGTAATGTTGCTAGTCTCAGTCATTTCTATAAATACTATTATGTGTTCTTCATAATTGTCTTATCTATTCTATGCTTCTTTTGTTTCAGCTCGTTTAACTCGTTGGTCTATTGGTCTCCACCAATTCGCTGTTTTGATTCTTTATTGTAATGCAGTTTCTTATTCCAGTAGCTGCTTTCCCAGAACTGAAGGTTTGTCGAACTCTCTTTCTTTCTGACTATCTATTGTCTTGGTCTTTTCAAGAATAAGGCCAATATGGGTTTCCTGTCTTTGCGATAATCATATTTCGTTTTTGTTAGCTCTTTACATCAAGTGGTTGCATGTCTTGTCAGGAGCGATTTTCATAAAAAACGTAGATAAGTCAATGATGTAAATAATATAAGTCAATATTTGCTGATGATTATAATTTAAAAATAAGATCATCTGAAATAAAAGCTAAAATATTTATGAGAATACTGAATAAGGTCGGTTATAAACAGACACATAATCTCGATTATAATAAGATATATCATATGTGCGCGTGTAATACTTATCGAATATGTGAAAGTTTGCATATAAAAACGAAACGAACAAGACGAAACGAACGACTGAAAAACTCGTTTAATGCCCACAAGATAATGGGAGTATATAAAATAAGGAATGTCAGAACGGAAACGGATAGTGAATTATCTACGATGCATTAATATGTTGCGTATAAAAAGCGAAATTTCCCTAAGAAATGTATTTCTATATTGAAGATCGATACGAGGTTCGTTTCGTTCGGATATTTTTTTCCTTTAATTTGGATTTGTCTAAAGAGACTCAGATTAATTCCGGTCGCATAAGAGATTTTGTTTTTCCATTTTATTGAATGAATTTGCAACAATCGTAATTGTGGATTCCAACGCCCAAAAGATAAATTTGCGAGAACGACAGCATGAATAAAAAAGATTGCGGGAACATTTTGAATATGTTTGGAGAAAAATGGCATAGTATGATATAAACTATGGAAAACTACTTAGGGGGAGAAAGGTCATCCATTTTTGGGGTGTAAAAAAAAAAAAGTAAAAATAAAAGAAAGAAAGTAAAAAAGATAGAAAGAAAGAAAAAAGAAAGAGACTAATACATAAGAAAAAGAGAAAGAAAAGAAAACAATAGTGAAATAGAATAAAGGAAAAATAATGAAATTAGGCTTAAAAAAGAAGAGAAAGAAGAACAGAAGGTATATATATATATATATATATATATATATATATATATATATATATATATATATATATATATATATATATGAAGAGAGAGATAGGAAAAAATATGTATAAATTAAAAAATATATATATATATATATTTATTTATTTATGCAAACATTGTTAAAAATGACAGAATTCATCTGTTAAATTATACCATTTTATTTTTTCAATTTTTCTAATGGTCTTTTTTATATTAAAATAAAAAATATATAAATGTTCCATAGGTTTCACGAACGTTTTCAATTCGTCGTCGAATTATCCTCAGGTGTCAAAATCAAATGCCCAAAGAAGCTGTAGAAAGAAGATACTTTTAAAATGACGGCGAAGAAACGGGTATAGGACGTTTTTCGCATTGTTACAGAAAGTCGTTGACGATTTTGAATTCAGCAACGCTGGATGGCATCACAGAACAAAATCGCATTAAGTTAAGCATTTTAAAATGTTACCACTGGGTTCATATGTGATAAGGTTAATTTAAAGTCGTTGTGCTTTTATGGAACATCTTTTTTCTTTTACTACAAAAAAGACCATAAAGAAATTGAAAAAATAAAAAAGGTATAATTAAACATACGAATTCTGTTATTTTTTTAAATGTTTGCATAAATGAGAAAATACTGCTAAAATACACACAATATATATATATATATATATATATATATATATATATATATATATATATATATATATACAACATTGGTTTTACAAGCACTACCCTATCCCGCCGCCTCACCATGCATCTTGTAAACTCTAGCTCAATTTACCAACATCTACTAAGACATATCTTCCCTTCCTCTGATTTAAGACAAATTCTAGTTTATAACACTAACGTTATACATTAAGAAACCAATTTTTAAACATTCAAGATACTCGCACCTATCTACATAAAAACAACCTAAAATTAACACCATTACATATGAAACAAGTACTAACATTTTAAAATGCTTAACGTAATGCAAACCTATGGAACATATATATATATATATATATATATATATATATATATATATATATATATATGGGAAAATGAAAAAGGAAAACCAAAAAATGGATGTTTTTTATGTGTACATCAACGTTTCGTCTTTATTTATAAGACTTCATCAGGATGATAATATAGAGAAAAATGTCATGCAAGTACAAATACATGTAGGGTTGACATATTTGGAGGAAAAACATCAAATAAAATAATGGCCACTACTGGGTGGACGTCCGTACTTAGTGGAGAATAAAAAATGAATGAATATATATATATATATATATATATATATATATATATATAAATAAAATAATTTTTAACGCCAATACGTAGTTAAAGCAAGAATCGAAAACGTCCGTGAAACGTGTGAAATATATGGAACATTTATTAATCTTTTTGATTTTACTACAAAAATGACCATCAGAAAAATTGAAAAAATGAAAATAAGTTTATGAAACAGACGAATTCTGTTATTTTTATCAATGTTTGCATAAATGAGAAATTCCTGCATTAATACACACACACAATATATATATATATATATATATATATATATATATATATATATATATATATTTATATTTATTTATTTATTTTGGTACAGAAAAATTTGGTACAACATTCGTACCGTCGGTTTCAAGCACAGAAGGACTTAGCCATCCGGCTCTCTTCAGCTTCTGTTGTCATCCGTTTCGGAAATGTGAAGTCACGTGTCACTCTAGTTTGGACACGTTATTTGCTTAGAGTTTTATGTATGTTTGTTTAAATTTAGTGTAAGGAAGGTTTAATAAGGTTTGAAAAAAAGGGGAAAGGTGAAAAGTAAAAGTTGAGATTTAAACCGGAGAAGATTTAAAGAGATATAAAAAAATTAAAAAATATATCATATAAATCCCATGAGCCAATATAATAAGTATTCGTATATTTGGCCGTTACTGTTTTGGGGTTTAATGATGTGTCTTCTAAAGGAATTAGGGAGAGGAAATGGCTTTAAGGATTAAAGAGGTTAAAAGAAACAACATTAATTAAATTCGTGTTTACATCCTGGATTAAAGGACTTTAAATCAATCCCAAAGGAATTTCAATAAAGATATCATCCGGGCGGTCTAAGGGCAGTAACTCTGCAGGGTTTTTGAATGATTTGTATTCGGGATTTAATGTTATAAACTAAGGTATACTGAATACTTATGGAGGGGGTACATACATATATATATATATATATATATATATATATATATATATATATATATAATATAGATTGTGTGTGTGAGGGTGAAAAGAGAAAGAGAAAAATAGAGAGAGAATCATAAAAACAAAAAAAACGAGAGAAGGAGTAGGAACAAGAACAGCAAAAACAGGAAAGAAAGGAAAAAAGAAGAACAAGAAGAATAACATGAACAAGAACAACACGAAGAAAAATAGATAAAAGTAAAAAGAAGGACAACAACAAAGAGAACAAGAAATAAAGAAAAGAAGATGAATAAGAAAGGAAAATGATAAGCAAGAGAACAAGATGAATCAGACAAAAAAGAAGAAGAAAAAATGAATGAAAAAGAAAGAAAAAGAAAAGGAAAAAAAGAAGAAAAAGGTGAAAGAAAAAGGAAGTAAAAAGAAGAAAAGAAACAAGAAGAAGAAGAAGAAGAACATGAGTGAATTAATAAGATAAAGAAAAAGACACCAAATTACGACAAAAATAAAAGAATAAAATGTAAACCTGCAACAGCAAAAGACAACTACATTTGATTGACAGCAAAACGAAATAAATCGACTAAAAGATAAAAAAAAAACAAATAGAAAATCAACGAAATTTCTTTTCTAATTTGGGTCTGTTTTTCCGCCGATCCGAAAACGTTGAATTGCAATTAGCAGTAATAAATAGTCGAATTTACCAAAATCTGACATCGGAAATATGCGCAGAAAAAAAACAAAAAAGAAAAATAGAAAGTTTTGCGAAGTTGTTATTATCCTGACCGCCAAAGGTGCAACGTCCCACATCCGGTTTAAACCGGAAACAGAATCTTACTTAATTTCGTATTTAAGGTGATCGAGCATCGCCATCATTTTTCTTTCTTGTGTATCGGAATTCTGCTTCTTTGTTATGGTTACTCATTCGAAGATCTCGCATCGGTTGTTACAAGTGATATTTTTTTCGCTGAGAAGAACCGATGCGTTTCCCTGGAGTGTGACTAACAGGAGGTTTCCCAAGATTGGCAGTACTCTCTGTTCTTTTTTTCTGGAGAATTGACTGTTGTCAGGAGGTAGAAAAGAAATATATTAGTCTTGTGTTGTCGGATTCTTAAGTGACAAAAGGTTGTTATTATTATTATTATTTTTACTAATACTTATAGTTACTGGAGTCATGTTATCTATACCACGTGATCACTGACAGTAGTTATAAGAAAAGAGTAATGTGTCTAACTTTTTTTTTATCTTGAAAAGATTTCCTCTTTTCTACTAATTTGCATTTTCGTGTATCAGTTAACTTGAGTAATCACAGAGCCATCTTGTTACAAGTAGCCGTCAGGTTATGTTTGGTTGACGAAGTCACTCGATATGTAACCTTGTAAAAGGTTTCAGACGGTAAAACTACGGAAGAGAAAAGCAATTTATTTTGAAACTTATACACACACACACACACACACACATATATATATATATATATATATATATACGCACACACATACACACACACACACACACATATATATATATATATATATATATATATATATACATTTCGAATCGCATGATCAGTAGTGAATAGTCATATCTCTAGGCTGATAAGTCCCGATTATAAAGGACGAAACGTATATGTACATAGATAATAAACAAAACAAATATTATATATATATCTATATATATATATGTGTGTGTGTGTGTGTGTTTGTGTGCGCGCTAGAAAAATACTCATCCAGGATGGGTGAATTTCCCGCACAAAACAGTTTGGCATCATATTTATGCCTCCTTACGAAGACTACAGTCAACATAATATAGCACTAAACCTTATGCATAGAATCCTTATAACATGATTTAATTCGAATATCTATGGATAAACTGTAATGCACATCTGAAATATTTCAATTTTCAAATAGGTATTTGTGCCCATATTATGGCCTTGAAAAACACTTGTAAATATTCAAAGGGAAATAAAATTAGATTAAGTCAAGTCTAATATATATTGTTAAAATCCCACAAAAATTGGAGGTATCTGAATTTTCACGAATGACTTCCACCCCCTTTTTACCCACTTTTCATCAAACTAAATTCAACTTGATATAGCACACATTTAAACTGTTTACCTCATACAGATATGTTCAAAAGTTTATAATGATCGGTTTGTGGGTTTAGAAGTGAATCCGGAACATAAAATATATAAACATTACTTTATAAATTGTACGAAGGTACATTTGTTCTTATTTTCGATATTGTACCTTCCTACAATTCGATATAGTGGACTTCTACTCCTCTATATCAGAAGAACTCTTCAACATCACCCTAGAATTTGCCGCGATGTATACCGATATATCCAAGGATGAAATCCACATCATTAAAAAATGTAGGAGATCAGTTTTAAACAATAACGATGACCAATGGATTAAAACGAATATAACAAACTCCTTTCATTTGGCCATGGATGCCCTTGACTCTGCGGAGGCATCAGATCTTGTGGATTTATTAATTTTATATACATTCACAAATATATTTTATTATACAGATATTGGCATTTATAGAGATGGTGGATTAGCGATAATAAGAGATTCCAACAAAGTCAAGGGATAAAACTTCAAGAAAATTATACATATGGAAATGAAAAATAAGGCCTAAAAGTAAAAGTACTGGCTAACATAAAAACAAATAATATTCTAGAAGTCACATTAAACTTAAAGAAAAAATACTTACGAACCATACCTAAAAAGATTACGCCAACCCAATATACGTAAACCCAAAGTCTAATCACCCCCATCAATCATAAAACATACTCCGAATTCTATCGAACGTAGGTTTATCAATAATTCTAGCAACGAAAGTGTTTTTAAAAAAGCAATCAACATTTACAATATAGCTCTAAAAACTAGTGGTTACCACAATACCGAAATTAAATATGAAAAAAACAGGACACTAATAATCACAACAAAATTAAAAACAAAAGAAAAAGAAATATAATCTACTATACTCCGCCCTATAAACAGATGCTAAAAACTAAACTGGGCAAAAAATTCCGTAATCTTATTGAAAAACATATCCCCGTAAACAATCCTCTGCATAAAATATTTCATAAAAATAACCTAAAACTATCTTACAGCTGCTGCGAAAACCTAGAAATGATAATTAAGGCACACAATAACAAAACACTAAAAGAGAACAGAGAGGAAGAAAATAACAAATTACACAAAAAAGTTACAAATATAGCAAAAATGACAATAAGAAGAACAAAAATATAAACAATACAAATAGAAATAAACAAAACACTAATAGTAACCACCGAATACAAAAGAAAAAGTTAACAATGAAGAGAAAAGATGCAACTGCATAAATCGTACACTTTGTCCACTACAAAATAAATGCCTAACCAAAAGTATTGTATACCAAGCAACAATATTTGCCACGAAAAGATCAAATAACAAGAAATACTATGTGGGTATGACCTCCCTGGAATTTAAGACCAGATACTATGACCATAAAAGCATGTAGAAATTTAGACGACATGTGTAGATTATGCCTGAATGAAAAATTTGAAATCCTAAAATTTAAAGATCCCCGAAATCTATTAAACTGTAGAAGTGAGATAGCAAACAACTGCTTACACAGAAATAAATTTACCTTAGGCTAACGATAAATAAATAAACAAATAAGTAAAAAACAAAAAAAAAAACTAAAAAAAATTTACAATTTAAAAATTAAACCCTAAAATAGAAATACAAGGAACCACGTGTTAAAATAAATTCACCCATTATATTGACACCACAAAGGAAACAGGATATATGCCAATCTATAGAAAACAGTGCAATAGAACAGGATATAGGAAGTAACACTAACAAGACCTTTGTTCGCTGGAAGTCCAACGATTGGCTGAGAGAACCACAAAGAATCTGATTGGTTAACTAGCTAGCCGTGTATATAAAAACACCCGGCAAAATAACTCCATGCATTTTAGCCTGAAGATTCACCCCGGGGATGAAACACGGGAGCCTCTGTGTAGCTTAATTGCCATGAATATATTTTCATAGCTTACTATATATATATATTGTAAATATATACATATATATATATATATATATTTTAGGAGTTCATACAAAAAATATATAGTACATGCTCTTTATGATATCGGTAAATGTTTCATATTACAAGCTCAATGAGGTTGTATTACAAGCTTCAGGGCATATATAATGTATAGTTGCATTCTAATGACCATAGGATAAATCGATCCAAAGCCATGATGTTCATAGTGTTTGAAAGTCGTTTCAAATTACGGGAAATCACAGTTTAGTTATAAATGACGTTTTTTTTTGGGGGGGGGGTAGAGGGTTCTGGATTTTAATCGCCATTTTTCATGTGAGTTTATTTTCATGTATTTTGGCTTGCCGTTATTTTTGTCAAGACTTTTTAAACTTTTGTGTCTTCCTTTCTCTAGTCTTTGGAATAATATGTGTTCTTATCACCATTAAATGAACTATTGCTATCATGATTAGCAATGTTAAATAAAGTCTATATATTTCTCTTTATTTTTCTGTGAAACGCGCGTAAGATATAGAAAAAGTATGAAATTTGAGAAAAAAAGAAATTTGAAAAAAAAGTTGTTCGTGAGACAAAAAAGAATTATAGGTATTCGCCGAAATATAAAAATAAAGAGATTAAACGAACAAATAAAAATTATTGTACTTGAATATTTTTTTTTATAACATTAGAATGCAACCATTAAAGACACATACACACACACACACACACACATATATATATATATATATATATATATATATATATATGCACGATCCGATCGACGTTTCGTAGATCACTCAAACTGCATGGTAAATACCGCCGATTTTCGCTATTTACAGTTAAAGTTCCTCTATATTTACTGACTAATTGGCTAGTGCCTTTTTGGATAAGATCACCGACTACAAATCAGTGGCGATTTGTGTTCGGGGTTCGCGCCTACCGAATGTTGAGAATTAGTTCCTAGACTGAAGATTGCGTTAGCATGAAACATCGATGTCTCTAGGTATTTCCATAATTAATATTTATTTATAAAAATATTATTGTATATATATATATATATATATATATATATATATATATGAAAAAGGAAGAATGAGGGTAATCAGCATGTCAACCCAATATTTTCATGTACTTCTATGACATTTTTCTTCAAATTATCACCCTGAGGAAGTCTTACAAATAAAGACGAAACGTTGATGAATACATAAATAAAACATATTTTGGTTTTCCCTTTTTCATTTCCCATATATAGATATATAGTTATCTACAGACCCGTGTTTAATCGACTCATCGTTTCATTAATGTGGCTAGACTTAGCGATATATAGTTCGGTCAGCGTTATTGCATCACTTTCATCAGTTTCATTAATAGGGAAAGTATATATCCTCCCTCCAGCTATGGATGTAATAGTAGGGTAGACTAGACTCTCAAGCCTTCGTTGTGCAACTCTTCTAGGAGAAAGAAAATTCTGAAATAACACCAATCTTTCTATTCAGTGTTTTCAGTCGTCCTAGACGTCTTGTGGCTGGACTCCAGCAATGCCTGTTAAGTAGAGCCGCGGTTGGAGATTATGCAACCCTTCCTTTACTACAGACTCCCAAGAAAGACAATCTTACAGAGGGTATCCATTGTCTCTCGATAGTTTAACGAGACCAATGTAAAAGCTGATAATTCAACATGTTTGATACGTTTTTATTAGTTGAATGTTTTATTGTGATATCCATTTGCTGATTTTCAATTCATTGGAGTGCGTGGAATAAATGCTTCTGTCAGACAAGTAGATTAGTTTAAAGAAATATTTCTTGTGTGAAATATATCCCTTTTTTCATCGGGAATCCGCAGGGATATTAATTTACTTACAAAACGCAATTCTCATGGCAAACCCCATATTATATATATATATATATATATATATATATATATATATATATATATATATATATATATATATGGGTGTGTGTGTGTGTGTGTATATATATATATATATAAACAAATATAGTTATGGAATTAGTAAGTCAACGTAATGAAAAATAAAAGAACATAAGAGGTTTATATATATATATATATATATATACATAAACCTCTTAGTTCTTATATATATATATATATATATATATATATATATATATATATATATATATATATGTATATGTATATATATATATATTTATATATATATATATATATATATTGTGTGTGTATGTATATAAGTATATATAAATCAAACAAGGCGATTACCGAAAGAATTGGTTAAGAATTCCATCCTTCATAAAACTGATTCATTTGCCGCTTTTACAACCAGAAAAATGAAAGAAAAGAAAAATTGCGCCATTTCTTGTACAAACACAAAAGATGAGTGTTTGCATTCATCTTTAAGGTTACCAATTCTGCATAAACCTTCGCGAAGAAATATTCAAATGCGTCTACGCCTCTCAATAAAAGACTTGATCGATCAGTGTGTCACCGTACAGTTTGAAATAGTATGTTTATATCCAATCGGGCAGATTGAATACGCATGTCATGTTTTGGATTCAATATCAGCCGTATGTGACGCTTACGATTTAAATAGCATTCTCGTTGGTCTGTCACATTTTGAAATACAATTTTTTTTACCGCGAAACGCTCAGTATGTAAACTCTGTAAGATTTGTGTAAAAGATATAATCGTCGGTCGGTCTGTACTGCTCAAAGTTGAAACAGAATTTTCGTTGGTCTGTCAAGCTTACGTTTTAAATAGTATGTTCATCGGTCTGTAACGCTTAAGTTTCAAAAATAATTTTCGAAAGTCTGTCAGGTTTAAGTTTTAAATCACATTTTCGTCGTTCTGTCAGACTATATTTTAAATAATATTTTCATCATTTTGCAAGGCGTATGTTTGAAATAGAATTTTCTTGGTCTGCCAAACTTTATTTTGAAATGCCATTTTTCTTTCGTCTGTCAAACGTAATCATAAAATAGCATATTTTTTGGTTTGTCACTTTTAAATTTGAAATACCATTTTCAACAGTCGTCACTGTTTAAGTTTATAAATTATTTTTTCTAGTCTATCAAGCTTGTTTGAAGAAACATTTTCTTTGGTCTGTCACGCTTAATTTCGAAAAAGCAATTTTCTTTGGTTTGCCGCATTTAAGTACGAAATAAGATTTTCAATGGTGTGTTATGCTTAAGTTTGAAAAATGATTTTTTCGTCTGTCAAGATTAAGTTTGAAATATGTATGTTGGTCTGTCATTCTTAAGTTTGCAATAGCGTTTTTCTTAGTCTGTCACGCTTAAGTTTGAAAAAAGTATTTCGTCAGTTTGTTTGAAATATCATTTCTTACCGCAGAATGTGCAGATTAAATGGGCGTATGTTCAAAATTCGTATCTTTTTAATTCCGCGGTGAAAATCGCTTAATTGGGCGCGATCATCAAATTCTTCGCCGTCCGCATTGAACTCCTGCCATATCAAGTGACAAGAGTCGTTCTTCACTTTTTATGAAAAAGGTGACAAATACCCGTGTAATAAAAACGAGATATCGATAAATCTCGCGAGATTTATGTCGTCTGTCCATATTGATAAGAGACGCTTTTTCCTTTTTTTTCGTATTTTCGTATTTTCTTTAAGCGTTTGCATTATTCTTTTGATTAGATCTGTTTTTATTCGTTTGTTTTTCTCTTTCAAATTCTTAGAAAAAAATTGTTATTTGTTTCTTATTCATTGGTCTTGTTTTTTTTTGGGGGGGGGCTACTAAAAGAGTTTCTTTGTTTACCTCGCTCACACGAAATGATAAAATGAACGAACAGTTTGAAAAAAAAAATTATCAAAAACAAAATGGCGATCGTTTTATTTATTTTTCCTTTTCGCGCTTTTCGCGCTTTTTGCCATTTTTGTTTCTTTTTTGTTTCACCCTTCGATTTTGTGTTGTCTTTTATTAAGAACAGAAATAGAGAAATATTTCCAACATATTTAGCTTTAATAACCAGACTTAGTTTGGTGAAGATACATAATTTATTATTATAGTTTTATTCTTTGTTATCCTGCTTTTTTACATCAGATATGTAAATTCATATATATATATATATATATATATATATATATATATATATATATATATATATATATATATATATACTAGCAAAAATATGCTCCATCAGATCGCATAATGTTGCTAGGCTGGGAGGATGTCATGATGAACGAACTACATACACTGACCCTCAACGGAGGAGGTAATGCCTGTTAGGATGGTATCATTACAACACTGGGAGGATCTTCCCCATGAAAAAAAGAAGGAACAACGGAAAATATACTACTGCTGCACACCCCCACCCCCACCCCCCAAAAGGAGAAAGTAGTTCCTGGGAAGATGGACTTATGGCAACAGAACATATACTACATTAAACCTCCCTCAAAGAGTATGTAATACCAAGAAGGATTATCCCCAATCCCTTAAAAAGGAAGTGGTAATTCCTGGGAAGATTATCTTATGACTACAGAACTGAATATAATGATAGATAAAATCAATATTTTTGTTATTCATTTAAAAATGCATAGTCATCAAACATTATTTTAATAGTCGCTTGGAGTTTGTGTCTAACATCAAAGTGTAGTATCTGTTCTCAGCATTACATCGAGATCGGACGTGAATTGAAAATTAATACGTCGTTGTCAACGGAAGAGAGGAAGGGGAGAGGGAAGTGGGACACGCAGATAGACAGCCAATCAGTAGCTCGTTTGCTAGCTAGCCACCCTCTTTCTTGTTTTTCCGGTCGGTAAGAACCCGAGCGATGTTAATAGTTTTTCTTAAGTTTATCGATTTTTTATTAAATCATTTTAATTAATTATTGCTAATATCGACGAAATTATAGGACATAAATAGATAAAATACTTCTATAAAATTAGAAATAAATTACATCAAATGATAATTAATTATGAAGTGTTTTAGAAATAGATATGAAAATTAGTCTATCTTATATTTGTCCTTAGATCATTCGTCTCTAGTATATATAGATATATAGATATAAATCTGTATGTTTTATTATTGATTAAAATAACAGTAACCAGTTTTTATGTAAGTATTGGAGTGATAAATTTTAAAAAGCCTTCGCATTTATTCATTTATATATATATATATATATATATATATATATATATATATATATATATATATAGTAATTTCATCATTTACTATTTCAGACTATGCTGAAGAAGACGGAATCGGGGATTTAAAACCCTTTTCTTGTCAGAAACCACTGGTCCATGTCTGATTAAAATCTGTATTTAAAAATAAAATTTAAAATATATATATATATATATATATATATATATATATATATATATATACATATTTATATATGTATATTTAGTGAAAGAACAATTCCAATATTATTCCCGATTCCGATAAAATTATTGCTACGATTCCGATACAATTATCGATTTCGATTATTTTTATAATTTATGAATATTTAGTTATCGAGTTGATTTTTTAAATTTATTTTAGGATTACCGTAAAAATAAACGTGTAATGTGTGCACATATTTTCGTGAAAGTAAAAATACCCTTGTAGAGGATCGCGTACATTACACAAGTATATCTGTCTAACTATTTATTCTCAGATGTTTCCTCATCATTGATTGAAGATTGTATAGCAACTGAATATTTATTTCTGTTTTTAAACAAAACCGATATGCAGTAGTTCGCTGTGAGTTGAGAAAAATACCATTTGAATTGTTTCATAAACAAATGAACATAGTTTACAGGACCTTTATTTCGTAATTGTTTTAATAACTTATATACACATTCAAGCAACATAACTCACTCACAGACGCACGCAACTCACATGAATAAAATTATATATATATATATATATATATATATATACATATATATATATATATATATATATATATATATATATATATATATATATATATATATACATACTTTAAAAAGCACTAACAAAACGTACAATTATTTATTCCTGTACACATTCTTACATATATGCACATGGGAGAGTTAGAATTACTTACTAGACACCATCCTCGAGTGGCTTTGTTCTCTCTGTACAAAATGAGGATACTTCACCCTACAAGTAAACTCTGACCAAATATTCAAAATGACATAGTATTCGAAGCCCAAATAAGATCCCCTCGACATGGCTATAAACTGGCTCATACGAGGAATGGTGCACTGAGCTGGACACTTAACCAGATGAGATGATGTTTTGTCTTGGAATCAAGACCAAAAGACTAACAATTAAGATATACTATAACGTGGTTAACTGGTCAATTGGGGAGAGGAAAATTAATATTCTCAAGTTCTTTACTAACTGAACGTTGGACAGGGAAAGAGAATTTTAATGGAATATTCGTAACTTATCTAATATATAAAGTAGAGACGTTTTTTCCCCTGTACTCTCTAGGAGTATAGGAAAATAACCACATGCATCACAGGCTACTAAATTCATCATTACATTACACTTATTCACTCGAGCGTGTTTTAGTAAATTTGTTATTATTTTTTCTCAGCTAACACTAAATATTACATTTGGTCCACTATCTACGGCTCTCGAACAAACCAACTCCATATAGGTGGTAGCAAAAACTTTCCTCCCTAACAATTTTGTACTGTAACTACACTCATCGACACCGGGAACTAATAAACACAGTTTAATTTTCACAAAACACCGGTTCTTATTTATTATTTGCCTGGTATTAATTTAACACGCAAGCCAATAATCAAGCTTAGGTTAATTGGCCTATTTTCACATGTATTTGTAACCCGAAACAGTGGCGCAATCGGTAAGAAGGTAGGTTTCATGATCGTCAGTTTTAGCGTTCTCTGCCACTTTTTTCTTTTCCTTTAAATTTAAAACATTTGCCAACACGGTAGACGGGGGGGGACAATATGCCGTTTATTTTTTTATTCGACGTCATGCAATAGATAGTACTTTCTCCCGTGCAACGCCGGGCGACGGGTTCCGCTAGTAAGTAATATAAGTAACTTATTTGAAAAATGTAAATACTGCAAAGAGAAGAGAAAGAAGAAAAAAGAGACAGAAAACGTTTTTCTTTCTTTTCTCTTCGAAGATTACCGCTTTGATTTTCATTTCTAACAAACAACAAGTGGAAGTGATGTGGTGTCCACATGAAGTAGTCAGCTAACTCCCATAAAGAAAATATCTAAATGTATGTCTCACATAATTAAATTGAACTGTTACATTTACTGGGTTATATAAATGTAATCGCATGTTCATAACTAAGTTAAATTATTCTTCATACAACTAAAATGAAAACCACTTACTTCCGCCTGGCAATTCTGAAATGTTTAGAATGTGAATTTTACATAGGGTAGACGAATTTATTTTAACAAATGTTATGCTGAAAATCACCTATGCACATTACACAAGTGTGCACATTACACAAGTGTGGACATTACACAAGTGTGCACATTACAC
>OY744518.1:203461600-203526600 GCA_963556195.1 Sepiola atlantica
TTGATCAAAGAAATAAGATTTCTAGCATAGACCGTTTTTGGAGTCTATTAAGGGATAGAGCGCTCTCACGCCTCCCTTGATTACCCTTTAATAAGCCTCAAACGATATATATGTCTAGTTTCTGTGAAAAGTTTCATATTTAATAAATTTTTATCAAAAAGTACATTTTTGATGAGCGACTAAATGGAAATCTATGTAACGTACACGTATCTATATTTCCCATCATGCTATTTTTTTAATTTTTCAAAGTAAAAAAATTCATCGTTTCCGGATGTTATGTTTCATTTACTTCCGGTTATATATCACCGTTGGAGAAACAATTTCTACCGACCACTAAATCTTCAATAAAAATATTTCTCATTTTCGCTGTTTATAAAAAGTAGTTTTGGTATTATATGTTTGCGTTCATAAACTGCCAAAGTGTTTGTATTATTAATCAGTTAATGAATTACTTAATGATTACTACGTATGGGTACATAATTCAGTGTAGTTTTTTTTGTTAGTCTCCTTGTATTAGTGAATTTATAGTTTTTTGCATATGATTTTTACGAATTAAAGTTATTATTTGTTCTTCTTCTAAATTTAAGTGGCATTTTATTTACATTATTGATGTGTTTTGTGCTGTCCTGCCAAGGTGGTTTGCAGGTTACATTCGTTTGTATAACTGCTCATGTGGCTTTGTTTGCGACTAATTACGTTAGTATATATATATATATATATATATATATATATATATATATATATATATATATATATATATATATATATATATATATATATAAGGCATAGGACTTCACGAACTGTATTTCCGGTTTCGAATATCCCTGCGATGATGAGCCGATAAAAAACGAAACACGTGTGTGCGTCGATAATATACGCTCCCATATAGGGACATCAGACTGGTGAATGAAACAATTTTTTTATTAAGCATTTCGGTATATGCTTCCTTGTAAAATATTAATAAAATAGCAATATTTCTGCGGTATACCTCTTCAACTGTTACCGAATTTTCTTGTCCCAGTGGTGGTGCGCCAGATTTACGTCACTATGACCCCGCGTTCGAATTTCGCTAGGTCTAGCAACGCTGATGAGCCGTAGACGGCGAAAAAGTGTCCGTGGATTATCATCTCTCTCTCTCTCTCTCTCTCTCTCTATATATATATATATATATATATATATATATATATATATATATATATATATATATATAAGTTATCCAGATTTTACTTTACAACCAGAGTCTTAATAGGAACATAACCAAACACTCCCTTAACAAATATATTACACACACCACTTGCACTACTTCCTAAAGCGTGTTTCACGAAACTATGCGTAAAATCCTTCATCGTTTATAATTTATTACATTTATTGCGATAATAATGCTTCTTTCAAATACGCATTCTCAAAAAGAAGGTAGCAAAGAATTTCACTTTTTTACAATGAAATCCTCCCACGTTACTCACAAACACTTCTTGGATTCTTGGCCTTTTGGCTAAGATCAAAGTGTAGTATCTGTTCCGATGGATACTGCACCCCATAGACATGTATTGTCTTGGCTTTCGGGGCTTGATTTACGCCGGTCTATGGGTCTGTCTTGTGCAGTTCTAGGAGGTCCACCCTCCCAGGCTTTGCCTCCCCTCTTTGGGGAGGAGTAAGTTTATTGCTTACTGCCTGAGGCGCCCCTACCGGGGAATGCCGACGGGGCTACCCAGGTAATTTTTAAACCCCACTTTCCCGACCCGACTTTGGGTCACATCTTACTTGTGGGGGTAAGATAAAAACTGGCCTTGTGCCTAACTCCTGGAGAGGAGTAAATCAATACTCACAAACACTTCATAGGTATAGTTAATAATAAATCACCGTCTATTATTCTATTATTTGACTCATACAATCTCCTATATTTTACACAAAAATAAATAACAAACGCTATCTAAATTTCACTTACATTTTACCTGAATGTAATCGAATGTTGCCATGATTTCATTGAAGCAGTGCTCAACGCTCGATATGAACTTTGCATAATCGCTTGTGACAACAATCTCTTAACTCCAAACATGGCTCTACTATTAAGACTATTAAATCTATATGAATATCTTTTTTTAAATATTAACGTGTTCTGTACCATACAAACGATATTGTCTCGTTTTGTTTACCCTCATCATTGCAGGAATAGCGGTTGCAGAAGGTTGCATGGGATCGAAAGAAGTTCCTAGATTCAGCCTACAATCACGAGCCATATATATATATATATATATATATATATATAGATAGATATATATATATATATATATATATATTTATTTATATGGGATAAGGTACATGATAAGTCAGTAAAATGAAATGCCGTGGTAGACAAAATGTGTGAAAAATGACAAATATATATATATATATATATATATCTTAGATTAGCATTCCTTAGACCCTAAGGAATGAATCCAAAACCATAATTTTCATTGGTTTAAACAACTTATTTATTTCTGTACTTCGATGAGTTTTTTTTACATTTCTTATTTTGCACACAAAAGTAATTTATTATATATAAGTAAGATATATTATACTATATATATATATATATATATATATATATATATATATATATATATAGCGTGTGCATGTATGTGTATATGTGTGTGTGATGGTTGCGATGATCGATGTTTTGGATATTTGCTCGAAGGCAAGTTAATTAACAGCTCGGAATGTGTCCTCTCGTCACGGATATTATGATTTACATCGGTCCGTCCGTAATTTGGGTACTTGAAAGTTAGTGAGAGGTTCTGTTGAGAGGGTGGATACGGCGCACCTCCGTCTCCACTCGGATCCTTCCCCGGTGTAACGTTTGAATACGTGAAATAAATCTAAGTCCACTTGAGGGTAAATCGAACGACATCGGGCAACAGCTGCGACTCCCCCTTCCGGTGAAAGAATGTAATGAATGAGGCGGTGACAAACACAGATCGATAATCAATAATAACGTACCAGAGACTGACGAGAAATAAAATAGATGTGATGGAAATCTTGAATGAAATATAAATCAATAGAATTTTTAATTAGTTTCATACACATATATATATATATATATATATATATATATATATATATATATATATATATATATATATATATATATATATATATTAGAGGTGAAAGATGAGAATAAAGAATTGTAAAGATACAATATTTATTAAAACATCAAAAGTGCAGAGCAAGGAGCCTCATATCCTTAATCCATAGATTTTCAAAGATAAACTCTTCTCATCAGAGGATAGGGAAAGCCGATAATGTAGTTGTAAATATTATCGGCAACATTTAACTTTGAAAATGTTATATAAAGTAAAACAAAATAGAAATAAAGAACAAAAATAATGGGCAAAGGTGATGAGTCTAATGTTGAGGTGAGAGCGTAAAATCAGGGTGGATGTTATCCAAAAACACGTCAGAACAAAATAAAATAAAAGCAGCTGTTATTTGGAAATGAATGCTTGAAAAAGAAAACAACACTCAAATTGTTCAGGAATCCAAATATTTCTGTAAAATTAATTGCTCTATTAAATATATTGAGCTTTACACTATCACGATAGATTATTATCATTAAACGATAATTCAATTATCGTTATTTAAGTCAACATTTAAATATCATATATATATATATATATATATATATATGTATATGTATATATATATATTACTATTTCATGTATCCACATAAAATTTTATAAGGAGATATAATTTTTTTATGTATCAATCTTCAGTATTTACTTCAACAGTGCTCGATACGTAAGTAGAGCTAGGTAGAAAGTTATGAAAATATTTTTATGGCAATTAAGCTACACAGAGGATCCCGCGTTTCATCCCCGGAGGGGATCTTCATTTTAGCCTGAAGATTCCCCCGGGGATGAAAAGCAGGAGCCTCTGTGTAGCTTAATTGCCATAAATATAATTTCATAGCTTACTATATATATATATATATATATATATATATATATATATATATATATATATATATCATAGTCAGTTACGAAAATATATTTATCGCAGTTAGGCTCTACAGAAGCTTCCGCGTTTGATCCGCGTAGTTAATCGTACGGCTAAGCATTTTAGCCTGACGATTTCCTACGGTTATTAAACGTGCAAGTCTCTGTGTAGCTTCATTGCAATAAATATATTTTCATAACTTTTTACTTTACTCTACTCTCGTATCGAGCAATGATGAAGTAAATACTGAATATTGATACATAAAAAAATTATATTTTCTCATAACATTTTAAAACAATAATGACTGATAGATAAAAAAAATATGACTAAGTTGAAATAATATAAATAAATGGGGAAAGAAATTAAATAAAATGGTTTGTTCCAAAAATAATTTTTAAAATAAAAATAAAATAGAAAAAAAATAAAATAAGAATTGATATTTTTATATAAGAGGTGGGGTATATTTGAGATGAATAGAAATGTGAATAATAGAAGACCAACAGTCTATGCGAGAGTAGGTCTTGATATACGTAGAAATAACGGTATAACTCGACAATGTAATTATATTCTTAAGAGAAGTACGTATCAGAATTAGGTATATTGAGCTAGAAAAATCTTTGATGGGTGACCGAACTTGATTAACGTATATAGAATACATGAGGCGAATAAGGAGTTGTACAAATTTTAAATTTAAAAAGATTAGGTATTAAGAGGATAATCCCAAGGATAAAGATATAGAGTAGAAGAAAATTATATAAATAAAATAAATGGAGATATACTATAATTATATATAAAAAAAGAAGAATATACATGGAGTTATTAAATTTAAATGATAAGAAACATTATTATTAAAATATTATTATGAAAAAGAATTATCATTAATGAAAATGTTTAAAAAAGTATTTCGAAAAAAATAATAATTATAGAAATTACATAATGATAATTAGAAAACCATTGATATAGAATGAAAGTAATAATAAGAATAGTTATTAGATAAAAGATAAAATGTTAACAATAATAATAATAATAAAAATACAAATGTCACATTAACAAAAACAACAACAACAACAACAATAATAATAATAATAATAATAATAATAATAATAATAATAATAATAATAATAATAATAATAAAAATAAAAATAAAATTATTAGAGAGAAAAATTGTATTTAGATACACGTGGACACCTAAACACACACACGTATATATATATATATATATATATATATATATATATATATATACATATATATATATATATATATATATATATATATATATATATATATATATATATATATATATATATAGTAGGATTAGTGTAACTCCTTGCATCTGAACTTTCGATGTAATAAAATTTGTATCAATTTTATGTAATTTTATGCAATTTTTCATATTCATATTTCCTTATTTAAAATTGATTGCTCTACTCAACGTATTGAGCTTTACTTTATCACGATATATCACTTTACGATACTTCACTTATCGTTAATTCTATTATATATATATATATATATATAAACACAGACATGCATTTATACACACACACCTATATATATACATAATATATATATATATATATATATATATATATATATATATATATATATATATATATATACATCGACACAGACACATGCACTAGATATATGTAACAAAAATAACAAAATACTTTGATGCATGAGACAGTTAATTATCTCAATATCTACTTATATAAAAAAAAGTTATATATTCGGACATACAAATATAAACAGAAAAGTGATGGGGGACGAACAACAGAAAGTCAACGGCGAATATGAAACAATAAACCACTTCTCGTTAGATTAAACAAAAACTGTTAAAATGTTAAAATATGAGTTCATTCAACGGCGATCGTTTGCGGTCTATTGGTAATCGAAAGTCGAAAACAAATGATTACTGCGAAAAAAATATGGAAAAAGACTTCACTTATTATTTGATAAAAAGAGGCTGTCAAAATAAAACCATTTAGCTTCGACAATATGCGGTCTGTCAGCACTAAACATCTGTGAATGCCCTTGGGAGATTATAATATTCTAATGTCGGTAAATCGGCGCTACCTCCAAGGCGCTACCTCCAATTTTAAATGTCTCAAAAATAGGTTGGCCTGGAATTTCAGAGTTCGGGCCAATAGTGTTTCAATCACGCCATAATCGGTCTTCGTCGGAGTGGACAGTCCATTCATATATATATATATATATATATATATATATATATATATATATATATATATATATAAGAAGAATGTTGTAGTTTGCTTGGAGCATTGTGTATAGAGTAAGAATATTATTTTTTTGAAGGCGATAACAATGCGTTGTTAGAGTGACACATACGACACGTGGAATCGTAAAAACAAAACAAAGTGACAATATTGAAAAGTCAATAATTTTCAAATTTTTTATTTTTATTTACCAGTGTATCGTGACCGTGGTGTTGGGTTGGAGTGTGTCCTTTTCATTTAATTTTCCAGGGTATCCCTCATCCTCAGAATAAAATAAATACTACCACTCGTTGGAGTGTGTTTTTTTTTTTTTTTTTTTGCCGTGTCGTATGTGTCACTCTAACAACGCATTGTTATCGCCTTCAAAAAAATAATATTCTTATATATATATATATATATATATATATATATATATATAGTCATTGATAACACTAGTATGAAAAAATTCAACAGAGTACTCAATTATTTAAAATTATTTTTTTTTATTTTCAAAGATTAAAAATAAGAGTATAATATATTTATAATGTTGTTACAAACAATCAAGTCAAATTAACATGATACTGTCGGGGTCAAGTCGTGTTTTTATTCTAAAAATGCCTTGGTTACCCACATTAACTTATTTTAGTATTATTTCTGTAACGCTGCAGGAATAACCACTCGATCGCCGTATATAACTACTTTATCACAGATTGAATACACTTCCTAGATTTTTCCGTGTTTTCCTTTATTCCCTTTTCATGTTCTTTAAGAAGTGATCGTCCAGCGCTTTTTCCTTTATTTCTTCAAGTGTTACTTGAAGCTCTGTAATCACGTTACGCAATGTAATTTTAACCTCCAACTCAGTTTGTTGAGAGACAATAACTGTGTCTTCAAGAGGTTACGTATAGTTTGGAATATGTCTAGATTATCCGTCAGCATGACTGATTCTTGAAGATTCAAAATACTTCATTTTATAAATGTAATTGAGGAGAGTGGTCCCCCATTTCTGTAGTCTGTTTGCAGTATGCGTCGGTAAACCATTTTTGACCCACATGTGACAAAAAACATGCCTTCTGTGAACGAAAGGATGAAATTTGGTGACTGCAAATGCTTGCTTCTCAATGTGTGACTAACTCTTTCGCGCAGGTAGTAGTGCCCGAGATGCGTGTGCTATAGGTTTTAGCGATCCGTCTTCATTTTTTATGTGATATGCAAACTCCAATGCCGTACGAACTAACATAAGTAGCTACTAATATTTTGAGATATGGATTGTAATGCGTAAAAAATAATTCTGATGTGAGAATATTTTTATTGTTTCCAAATGCCTCCTGGCATTTTGTTGTCCAGATCCAATATTTTCGTTTTTATGCCCATTTAAAGGAGTGAGCAAACTGTGCATGTTTGGAATACATATATTGTAATAATTGAAATTTTTGAAAGAAATCTTTGTAGAGACGGTACGTTTTCGGGAGTGTGCATATTTTTTTCGTACTAGCTTTCTCACTATCTGGTCTTCTACTGTCTATCATTTGAGCAAGATATTTTACTATTTCCATGAAAATATTGCATTTTCCCTCCTTCAATTTAAATCCATGGTTCTGGATTATCTTAAATACTTCGTGTACATTCGATTTGTCTTGGCAGGTTCTTTTACTGATCACTAGATTTTCTGGTATCACTTAAATCAACATCTTTCTTCTATTAAAATATTTCAACCTAATGATTCCAACCTATTTTTACAATTGTGATCCAGTATTCCTATTATTAGTCAAGATGGATTTCTCTGTACATTTTACTAATTGTAATAGCATATCCTACTATCCATGTTCATCTTCAAATATCAGATACAAGCCCGATATTTAAGGTGAGAAAAATCTAGCTCCTTAAATAGGGGAACTTTGGCTTGTGACAAAGTCTAAAATCTCACTCCTCTTCCGACCGAGGACACTTTGGTCCTCGCCCTAGAGCCGGATATCGCGATTCCCACACCTTTCTACTGTAAATATGCAATCGAAAATTATATATGTGCGAAGTCTACACTCGAACGTAATCTCTTACGTTTTAATTAAATTCCTATAAAACAAACACGTGATATTCCGACTACCGTTCGTTTTCTTTATTTAGTCCGACAAGCAATGTGTCCATTACTTGTTAACAAATTGCCGGTGCAACCTTTACCTCGAATGGTAATCTTTTGAATATTTACAAACCATTATTTATAAAAAGTAGCTTTAAGCACTCTCTTTCAGCGTGTATTTCTAGATAAACATCACTTAAATCAACCTTTGAAAAAGTTTTTATCCGTTGAGTTCAGCGAATATCTCATTCTAGACTAGGCAGAGGATAGTGGTAATCATTTAGGGCATTGTTCAAACCACGAGGAAAAATCTCTTTCCTTTTTTTAACTAGATTTTAGGCGAAGCCTGCTCGCTGTATTCAACTTTCAGTAATACATCCATTTTTTCAGTTTATCGCCAATTTTATCTAATGATGCGAATAGAACATTTCTTGTTGTAAAAACAGGTTGAACATTCGGTTTTAATTCAAACTTTGCAGTTACAATTTTACATCTTCTTAGTTCATCAGAAAAAAAACCTTCCTAAAAACTTTCTTTTCATTCTTCATTTAGTCCATCTGCTTCGGCATTTAACGTTTTATATTTTGACAGAAAGAATATATAGGCATATCCTATAATTGAAACTTTTCCATCCAGTCTGTGCTGAAAAAGTTATTTGAGTTGTTCATCACACACATTTTTGTTTTAATGTAACTGCAGCGATTAGCTTGCTTTCAAATTTTATTTTTTCTCCAATGAGGTTTTGGCTACTTTTTGAGTTCTCATCGAAGTTGGTTTTCCAATTTTTCCACGTTTGAAGATTTATGATCGACAAATCTTAGCCCGAGTCAAGTTACATGTTAATATTTTAATTCAAACTTTTTACTCGCACAAACTTTCTAATATTTTCCACTTCGTCACTTTTAGAAATTTTAATAAAGTTTTTTTTAATTTAATTTTTGACTTAGCATGGAATCTTTTTGTGTACCATGTGATCGCCATTAAAACACTTTTTCATTTTATATGGACAATCGTTGTACTAATGCAATTGCTTGCAACCAAAACACGGATTAGGAGGCAAATTATTTTTATTTTTTATATCAAATTTAGTTGGTGAATTAATTTTCCTTTTGTTACATATTTTTCTAATATGTTACACTCTGCTTTGTTTAATGTCTCTTGAATCTTGACAAACGCTAATAAAACGTTGACCGTCCTCTTTGAGAGGTTGAAGTGTTAAACCAGATATTTAAACAAGATATTTAAGACATCTAAAATTGTTAGCGCTCAACTTTGACGAATTGAAATCATCGGGGTGTTTTAACTACGCTAGCAAAAGTAGTGTTGTTCGTATCTTCTTTCATTGTGAGATTTATATATTTCGACCTTTTGTGCAAAAGAGACGTTTTAGGGCTAGACAATTTAGTAAATAATTGTATCGTTTGAACAAACATAATGTCACTGTTTTTGTGGCAATATATAATAGACGAATTTGGTGTGTTCACCCGTACCCAATTGTCTTAATAGCAAACAAACCTTTTGAAAATCGATCCAATTCGCACAGTCCGTAGTATAAATGTCCTTGTATCGTCTGAAATACAAAGCACACGTAATGTCGTGTTCAGGGTTGTAATCTAAATTATTAATAGTGCTCTAAATAGTGTTTTGTGAAAATGCAATTTCATTTTCTCTATTTTGACTCCATTTGATAATTTTTATATTTTTTCTTTTTTTCTGTTGTGTAAAACAACCATTTCATCGAATCTTTTCATTTGTTCCAGCTGCCTTTCTTGAAATTATTGTTCTTGTTGTTGGAATTTTTTTTAAGTCGAAAATGTTTCAGTTTTCTTCTAATATTACATTTATTCATTCTGTAATTGCAATTGTTGTTCTTGTTGGTGCGTGATTATTTCTAAAATAGCGCATTTAAATACTTCCAGTTTTCGTTAATTTAGTTAGGCTTGCGTTTGCGTATATATATATATATATATATATATACGGTCGTAGCTTTCTCTGTGGAAGATATATTCTTAACTTCTTAGCGAGAGAAAAAATAAGAGCTTGTTCAAACTTAGTTTCTGATTTCACAAAACGAAGAAAACTAGATTTTGGGGGAGGTGTGTAGGTTTAATTAAGTGTACTTTTTAAATCGCAGTTTACAAAAAAAAATAGTGTCCCTGTTACTCACTGGGTTTCCAAGAATATATTTCAAAATTCATAATGATAGATTCATTAAAAATATAAGTCAAATATTTCTTTAATTATATATATGCAAACCCTAAATGTTAGGATTCAAATGCCTATGTTACAAACCGTATTTTTAGAATATATATTCCAAAATTCATAATGATCTGTTCATAAGTTTTAGACATTACCTTGTACATGTGTGTATATGGTAATATATAGATATATATCAATACACATAAAACACTTTATATATATATATATATATATGTATGTATTTATCTTGAATGTTTTTTCTCTTTAACTTATGTACACACACACACACACACACACACACACATATATATATATATATATATATATATATATATATATATAACAACTTAGAAAGATACAAAATTAGAGCATATTCATTATTATATTCACAAGTTCGAAAATATATATGTGTGTGTGCGGGTGTGTGTATGCATACACACAAACACTCATACACACACACACACATATATATATATATATATATATATATATATATATATATATATGCGTGTGTGTGTATGAATGTGTGTGTGAATGCATACACACAAACAATCATATACACATATATATGTGTTTGAATGTGTGTATATGAGGGGTTGTGTGCATGCAAACACACAAACACTCATATACACATATATAGTAGGTATTAGTATGATGTTGCCTTAATACACCCGCTAAATACGTAATCAGTATCTTCGATGCCACGGGCGAGTGTTATCGATGTGTTATCTGCCTAATTCAAGAACCTAAACTGTTTAATCCGGTCTTTAAATCTGGTAAGTATAAACTGTTATGTTTCTCTAGTGTATTATGATTATGTAGATGCATGTGTTGTAGTGTGTTGTTATACATGCAACATATTATGCCATTTGTTGCACATTTACAACATCATTTATATTTGTTAAATGAATATATTTTTTTTCGAAAAATTATTTATACTATAACCCTTATCAAACTTTTTCACTTGATACATTTTTTTAAACCAATGAAAGAAATAAAGCATTTAAATGGCACCAATTATGGATTGTATCGCAAATTCCCGAAAAATTGAACGTCTGCATTGAATAAAAATTACTATTAATGAATATTTTTGTAAAATACTAACCTCAAATATGTTTAATCTTGTTAAAGGGCGTTTATAAATAAAAAATAAAGTAAAAGGTCATATTTGCTGTTTATGGATGTCAGGTACAAACGCAGACGCCATTATATTATTGCAAATAATCCCTAATACAAAATTAATACAACCATCGGATTTCTTGTAAAGATACTTGCGAAAAGTTATGTTTTATTTTCGTATAAGGAGTTGTTTTCTATTTACTTTTCGGACACAGACAGACAGACATACAGACAGACAGACGGACAACATAAATATAATATAGATGAGCTCATTACTTTCTACAGAAGAAGTGTTCATATTTTTTTCGCTATCTATAAGTAACAATTAGATAGAATTCGTTTTAAGTATTAGCTGTATCTACCCGACGTCGTCTGGGATTCATTCGTTGCACATTTGAAAATTAATTTAGATTAAAATTAAAATATCCAAAAATAGGCAAGAAACAAAATAAAATAAATAAAATAATAATCTATAATTCACGTGTAGACGAGAAACACACACATACACAGAGAAATCAGAAGTCGTCAAAAAATCTTATTAATATAGAGTAAATACGAAAAGAGACTGAAAAATACTAAAAATGAATCTTTTTTCAGTTCTAAGACTCATCTTCCGTTACATTATTTGAGTCATTACTTTACATTGTCACCATCGTAGCTATCTTCCTAACCGGAATATTTTTTTTCTCAAAACTAACTGAAGGCAAATATATTTTTGTATTGTAAAAAATGTTATTATTTACCTCTTTGCTAGGAATTTAAACATAAGGTCAGTTGTAGTTTTGAGAAACCATTGCACTAGCATAAGCTCACCCTGGCCTGCAAAATATGCCTGTGCAGCCATGGTGGTACTCCTTGACAGAGGCGCCCCAGGCGACCGGCAACAGACAACCCCCTTCTCAGAGAGCAGGTAAAGCTCAAGAAGGCAAACACTGCAGGATTGAACAGAACCACACACGCTGGAAAAAAAAGAAAGAAAAAAACAAAATAGCGAGGCAGAAAGAAATGCTATGTGCTAGGTGTGATTCTATTTGGGTCTATGCTCAATGATGAAGCAAATAATATCAGGGAGATAATTCATATTTTAAGCGGCAAATATTCGTCTACCTTGAATTTATTCATTCATTATTTAAGATTGTTGCCGTCGTAACAATCATTCTAACCGGAATATTTATTCCCAAACAAACTGAAGGCAAACACATGTTTGTATTGGAAGGAATAAAATATAAAATAGTTAGGCAGAATAAATGTCAGATGCGATGGTATTTGTGTTTAAATTTTCAAATCCGACAAGACAACTTTATATGTTAGATTTTAATTATTGCTTATTTGATATTTAAGATAAAGACAAGCATGTCTACATCCGTGTTAAGAGTCGCGCCAAACCTGTTACCCATACGCTCAGCATTGGATATCAATATTCAAATTAGAAAGGAAAGATATCAGTTAAAATTGTTTTTATTGTACGAGTTAATCACGCTGGGGTGATCTCCCCTTGATATGAAGTGGTCGGTGGCATTTAATTTCCATATAACACATTTAGTAATTCAATAAGAGAGGCAGCAGAGAATAAAGGAAACGAATGGTAATATATTTTCTTTTTCTGACAATCTTGTTTAGGCAGACATGTTTGCTTGACCACATCTGACCGGACAATAACAAAAGAAACCGGCTGTTACCGAGCCGGTCGCGCGTCAAGCAGAACGCATAGGTTCGATCGATAACCAACGACACTTCCTGTTTTGAAATGACGGCCATGATCGTTGCTATGGTAACAAAATGCTTCGACGCCATCGCGTGCGTACTGGCAAAAAGCGACGTGGGATAAGAACTTTCTCGTTTGCTTTCTGGCAAGTGGTGGAGACAAATATATTTCAATCACGTTCATATATCAACGCCCATAATTCACGTACAGGCGGAAGCGACATCACGATAGAGGAGGATCCGACAAACCATCAGAATCTAAGCTGATATCGACAAACTTTAAAAAACAAACAATCTATACGATTTTCACTTATGGATGTTGGCAACCTTCACGTGGTCCCTCCTGCAGAAAATGCCTACAACAGAATCAAACCGGTCAACAAAATTGTACTGTGTTGATTTACTTGGTATTTATCTGCCTCCCACAGCGGTAAGATGTGACACAAGGTCGGGAAAGTGGGATTTTAAAAGCCAGTGGACTAGAGAAAGAAGGGCGCTCTGGCCGTCAAAGAAATGGCTGGGCAGTCTCGTCGGCATTCCCTAGTAGGGGCGCCTCAGACGATTAGCAATAAACTAACCCATTCTTAAAGGGCTAGAAGACAAAGCCTGAGAGAGTGAACCTCCTAGAACTGCACAGGACAGTACCTCAGACCCACGGAATCTAGATCCGAAGGCCAAGACAGTGAGCACTCCGGCCATTAAAAATTGCCTGGGCAGCCCCGTCGACATTCCCCGGTAGGGGTGCCTCAGGCAGTAAGCAATAAACTTACTCCTCTACAAAGAGGGGAGGCAAAGCCTGGGAGGGTGGACCACTTAGAACTGCACAGGACAGACCCATAGACCGGCGTAAATCAAGCTCCGAAGGCCAAGACAACACCAGTCTATGGGTTCAGTATCCATCGGAACAGATACTACACTTTGATCGTAGCCAAAAGGCTACGTAGGATTTTGTGTTGATTTACTTTTACTTAATCTACACTGTTACTAAGATAAAAAGGGGCTGCTGTGAATGAGGGACCATATTTATATCGGAGTCTGGAATTGTGTAGCGAGATGCTTGTTTACATTACATTAAAATTTCTGAAGGTTGGTCCATTCTAGGAAGCACGGAGCAGAGAGGGACTGCCAAACGCAAGTGGTTTTAGGAAATTTAAAGAAACAAAAACCATGAGCTCTATGGACCCAAATTCTAGTATATATCTTATTTTTTCACGCCAATACGTATTTAAAGCAAAATAAATTGTTTTGACCTATTAAAATGATTTCCAACGCTATTGATAATGTTTCCCCATTCATTTATTCATGTTTAATTATTGCTTATGTTTGAATTCATAAATCTATGACGTAAAAAAATAACTATATGACGTCACACCAAAGCTTGCAACGGTAATATTTTAAGCTCTATTTATAAGAAAGTATCCTCTCATACAGATAGTTGCAGGTTTGGCATGAAACACATGTGTATATGGGTTAATTTGAAAATAATATTTATTTATATATAATCTCTTTCTGCTTAAGATTTTGGGAAATCCTTTCCCACCCCCATTTCTTTCTGTTACTCCATCTATTTTATTCTCTCTCTCTCTCTCTCTCTCTCTCTCTCTCTTTCTCCTGCCTCTTTCTCTTTCTCTCTTTCTCATAAGATCTGTCCGATCATCCGACTATCTAAAGCTCGAACGTTAATTTCCTCTCCCATATCTATCTCCCTCTCTCCCTCTCTTTCTCTTTCTCGTTCTGTCTGTTTGTCTATCTGCGTGTCATTCTTTCTCTCTCTTTCTTTCTTTCTTTCTTTTTTCTTTATCTTCTTTTTATCTATTTTCCTCTCTCTCCCACTCATGCGACCTGTCCAACCATCCCACTGTCTTACGCGCGCCCTCAGACTACACTCTCTCTCTCCCCCTCTCCCTCTCTCTCACTCTCTTTCTCTCTCTCTCTCTTTCTCTCTTTCTCTCTCTCTGTTTCTGTCTGTTGTGCTGACTGTCTGTCCTTCTCTATCTGTCCATCTACCTGTCCATCTCCATATCTTTCTCTCTCTCTCTCTCTCTCCCTCTCTCTCTCTCTTTCTCTCTCTCTGTTTGGCTCTCTATCCTCCTCTCTTTTATACAACCTGTCCGATCATCCTACTATCTAACGTCTTCATACTTTCTTTTTCTTTCTCTCTCTCTCTCTCTCTCTCCCTCTCTCTCTCTCTCTCTCTCTCTCTCTGTGTCTTAGTAGGCACTGGGCTCCAAGGTCTTCCCTTTGGAGTAACTAAACTTGGTAACCAGACATCGCCCCCTTTTGTTATTTTGAACCTATGATTTCAACTTTTACTTTTACTTTCCAATTTCGCCTCAACGCGCATCCCAAAGACAAAACAACGCATGCGTATCATATTTTACCGCCATCTTTCCAGACATCGTCTTTTAACGCTGTCCTTTTGCTCGTAAAACACCCTGCTCCCCTTTTGTGCGCGCTGTGACACCTGAACCTAACAGCACCTCCACCCTGACTCCCACGCGCCAGAATCGTCAAGCTTGTTATCTAGATGCTTCTTGGGTGTATGTCTCCCTTCTCTCTTGTGTGTCGTGTCTCTTTCCTGCGAACAAATCTAATCTGGATTTTCTTTCAAAAAGCAGAACTTCTGGCTCGCAGAAGTGGGTGGGGTAAGGGCAAGAGGTGTATAAATAATTCATGACAAAGAAAAGCGAAACCATGGAGAGATGCAATTAAGAAATAATTTCAGATCAATTAGAAACAGTTTTTTTTTTGCTGGAATCTAAGTGAAGTATCTGTTCTTTGTTCAGTGAGAGTAAGAGAGATCTTTCTTTAATTTTTATTTTTTGTAACATCCAAAGTTCGAATGATCATCCAGATCAATGACCGGGATCTTTCCAAGACGATTGGTTTCGAACATCTCGTTTCGACTTTCAAGAGCGACTGCAGCATCCTCGCCGAAATAACCGTTCTGACCAATGATGTATTACTGAAATAGCATACCGCTACTAGTGTTTGAGTGATCGACTCAGGTTCAACATTAAACTGATTCTGACCATGTAGTACAACTTGTTGCTTTGTACAGCTCCAAGTGTTTGCTGTCAACGAAGGACGAAGAAAAGAGAGTATCAGGCATGGATATAAAAAAGCTTGTTTTTTTGTTTGTTTGTTTGTTTTACTAAAGGATCACCACTTATGAAGGCCACTCGAGGATAAGGGTTGAATGTCAAGTTGACGTGAACTAACACAGTGATGATTCATTGGTGGAAATTGGACATAATTTGATCATCCAAAGAGGACGGCTCAACAAGAATTTGTTGTGTTCGATTTCCTGTCTAAGAAAACTCGGCCATGTCGGAAATGCCAGTCTCACAAAAAATGAGGGAACATCGTCTGCACTAGGAATGACGACATGTACTGCGCAGAATAAAAAGCACTGTCGCGTAAACAGAATTGAAGAAGGACACCCGAGACACAAGAGCAGGTGGTTGGATACTCCGATTAAAGATCTCAAGACGGCCGGACGTCATCCTGACCAAGACTTTCATCGTGCTGGGAGAAATCCAGTGCGCACCTCGCTATGTAGGATAAACACAGTAAACTGCATTTATAGTAAGATTGGGGTGATTTACTATTCTGTACTTTCACATAATAATTTAATAAACACAATAGTTAATCACCCCAATCTCCCTATGTTAAGAATGGCTTTCTAAATTATAACGTTATTATTTCAGCCTGGTCCGTAAACTGCATAAGTATCATTTTTTAAATTTATTTTCTTACTAGTTCTCTGGATTTTCCTTATGGGTTAGGGTTACAACAAATAATTTTAAAAAGTTTGAATTATCTCCCCTTTCTAACTGACTCTTCTAAATTAAAGATGAAAATGTCATATGTCTTCAGTACACAGAAGCACCGAAAACACCGCCGTGGAATTGTTCTTTTATTACCTGACTTGTAATGTTATTTGCACTTGCGCGCTATTCTATCCGGAAATTGGTGATGGTCAAGAAATTGAATTCATAGAGAAAAGTTATCTTCCACTCTAAAATCTAAATAAATAAAAAACGGATCTAGCGATATACTCGGTAAGTGTTGTCTTGTTTGTGATGGTTAGAAAGTCGGTGATCATTTTACGTTACATTACTATAAGAAAGTGATTATCAACTCTTAAATCTCAAATATTTGATAAAATAAAACGGAATTCTCTAGTAACATGACCGGTAATTGTACACAGAGAAAGAAAGAAAACCGGTCGTTATAACATCTCCGTAGAAAGTTCTAGATTCGACCGTTTCTTGGTACACACGGATTTGATTGTTCAATATTGTTCGTAGGTGATTAGGTCGTGCAGTTATATCAAGCAAGAAATAAGTAAATAGCGATAGATTCAGGTTTTGGGTGTTTACTTTATTGTTTCTAATTAATGTAATTCGATGGAATTGCGTCAAGCGTAGAACCGCGAACAGTTCGTCTCGTATGGCATAATACCTAAATCGTTGCACATGCGTTGCCACTGTCGTAATTATTTTTGATGTGATTCAATTCTATTCAAGTTTTTATGACTCTAGTTTTAAAAAATGTATGCCATACCCAGCAAGGTTGATAGCAAGCCGAATCATTTATTTATAAAATTTTATTTAACAAACCAATACTTCAACTCAGTTAAAAATCATTCCCCCTTTTTTCTATGAAACAGTTATGTGTTCGGGCGTGAGAGTGATCTTGCAGACTTGTGACATTTTCGTAGCTGCAATTAAAAGTCATCTTATTTTTATCACATTCATTTCCTGAGTAATTAATTCAACACAGAGTCTTTTATTATATGAATTGTTTATTCATATCGGCCGCAAGTGATCGTCCAGTGGCAAGCGTTAAGATTGAACTTATGAACAGAATTCAATGACAAATTGTGCATAGACTATAAAAATAGGTTTTATGTTGTTGTTGTTGTTGTTTTTAATATTATTAAATGACGGACCATTTCGAGTAATAATCTATTTAGGATTACGCATATAAGCGGATGAAAAATACGTTTGAAATGTTTAAATATGCTAGAATAATCGAGATTTTAACAAAAAAGAACTTGCGCCATATTGTTTTTGCATTGCTCAAGACGGAAAAAGTATTAAAACGTCTTTTTTTCCAAATTACTACGTAATAATAAATTGATTTAAACTTCAAAAAGTTCTTAATGTCATAATCTTATATATATATATATATCATGATTTTTTGGGGGGAGTACAACATTTTATTATCGCAAGAATAAAGGGAATACGAATTATATCGTTCATGATTAAAAGTTAATCACGAAAAAATATCACCCGATACAGCCTTTGTTAAGAGAGGGCGAAACCGGTCGACTGGCATTTTTTTTCTTGATTAACTTTTAATCATGAACGATACAGTTGGTCTTCCTTTCATGCTTGCGATATATATATATATATATATATATATATATATATATATATATATATATATATATATATATTATCGCTTATCCACTAATTTTATTCGAATTTTTGAAGAAAATGTTTATGTCGTAAATCGTAACGTTTACCCGTCCAAAAGAGGAATGAAGAGGCAGAAAGCGAACGAGATAGTCAATTACTTATTTTAAGCGCATGACTTAATCATAAACGTTTTCTTGAAGCATATTAAAACGCGTCTTGTTTAATCCTAGCTTTTATCTAAACTGACGAGATTGCAGCCAATACTCTCTCTCTCTCTCTCTCTCTCTCTCTCTCTCTCTCTCTCTCTCTATTGTATGTCTAACGTCACTTCCGACTAATTATTATGACTTCCTTTCTCATGAAAATCCAACTGGCAGGGTCAACTCTGTAACCTCATTGTGAATCGCTGCTTAGAATATATCCTGTTTACAACATAATATCTAATTCATTTAAACATATATATTTTAACTAATACTAGTTTATACCAGCTTCATGAACGGGGTTGGTACAGTACCTGCGTATGTCAGTTTCCATTTTACCTAGCTTATACCGCTTTATACTTAGCACCACAAAATATTTGTGGAAAAAATACGTTACTTAATCTTTGCATAAGAGAGTAAGTAACTACGATGATTGTATTTGCGTATTGTGCTGATTAGTAAAAAAATACATTAGAAACTGTTTAAAACCAAACAAATTCGCTTTAAACTAATGCTGTATACCCTTATGTCTTTTTTTCGTATTATCAATAAAAAGGTCACTTACTTTTTAAAAATATATTTATGTTATGTTTTTTTTTGTTATTATGTTATGTTCCTATTTACTTGCCTCCCCATGAGAGCAGAGTTAGACATAAGGTTGATTTTTAATGTGAGGAAAATCTAGCTCCCTAAAGGAGCATTTTGGATTGAAACAAAAATTAAAATTGCCTCAGGCTAGAAGGACTTCCCCTTCACTGACCGAGGTCATGATAGACTTAACAGATACTACACTTTTTCCTAGTCTTTAAATTTGTAGAACATCCATTCTTTTTGTTAATCCTTTAGACTTACGTGTGATTCGAACTCGGGTATGGACATCGTAAAAACTACAGCCTTAGTAATGTGTACTCTGCCTATTCCTTTTATCAACCAATCACGTGTTTTTTTATTTGCGTACAAACAGAGAAACTTCTGCGAGGTGACGGTGGTTAAGTGGATATCGACACGGACTGGGTGTTCCAAGTTCGAATCCAGTCGGTTCCACAGTATCACTTTCACTTAGGAATGTTGGCAACCTTCTCGTGGTCCTTCCCGTAAGTACCCGATATCTTTCCAGAAAGATTTCTAACTAGAAAAACATCGCGGAAACTAATGCCAACACCAAAATCATCTGATTCACACGAAGAAAGAAGAAGCGAAACTTCTAACACACTATAACTTTTTAATAGTATCTAGATAGATACTAGTCGATGTAGCAACATATATATTTAAAAGGGAGTGTTCATATAAATTAGTATAAAGACATTTATTATTAGGTGCCTTTATTTGAAAAGGGTGTTTTTATACCTGCCATCATATTTGCATTGTCCGCAAGAACCAGAGATGAGTGAATGCATAAATTGTAACATTTTTTAAATTGCTTTTACAAATCTCATCCGTAGTTTTGTGTACTATTGGCTTCAAGCCAATCAAGTCCTCATGAATATGCAAATCGTCCGTAATCCAATGTATCCATATTATTATTTGTTTGGTATTGGAAACATCGGTTGTTTTTCAGGGTTCGTAGAATGTGAATGTTTGTCAATATTCCATGCAAAACACAAAAAGCAAAAACATCTAGGAATTCATTTCGAAGTTTTGGTGCCATAAATTTTGCGATTTTTTTTTCGCTCGAAACCAATTTTGTAGAGAATAATAATTTTTAGCGCGATAAAACATTTGAAGCAAGCTTCATCCTTATTTCTTTATCATAGTAGTATTAAAGGGTCGCAAAGAAATAAGACAACGCGCAGGCAGTTGACAAGAGTATATATTTACAGAAAGTACAGAAGAAATGGGTTGCCAGAGCCTATTTCTAGTTTGTTCATAGCGAGTTCCTCTGTTACAATTGTTAATAGTATCGGGAAGAGTCCATGAAATAACCGATCACAATAAAACATAATTACCATGTACTTTTAAAAAGATTTCTATCTAAATGGATAAATGCGGAAGTTTTTTTCATTAATCACTCTAATATTACAATCAAAACGGGTTATTTAAATATATAATACAACATACTACTTTAAAATACTGTATATATATATATATATCGTAGAAACAACGTGCACAAATAACTCTTTCCATGCCTAATTTGCATGACTATTTTTTAACACCGCAACATTAATTAATATTTGGTATTATTGATGTGCAATTTTATCGTTCTGTTTCTTCCATATATATGCAACATTTTTGTCGATATTTACAGTAATTAAAGTAATTTAAAGCAATGTAATTTTTTGAGATTTAAACAATTGTTATTAGACATCAATTAATAAATATTTCCTAAATTTAAGTTTTTTTTTAAAGTGTGTTAAAGGTTTCAGGGGTGAGAATATGGGAACAACATCCCATTTAGAAAATTCAAATATATCTAATTTGCATTAGATTTGATCCGATTTTAGCAAGATTCCCTAAATTTCAATTTCTTTTGAAGACCCCGTAAGTTTTAACCTTAAATATTAGATATTTTCTAGGATCTAAATCATGTCATAGATTTATATAATAACTAGAATTATGATTCTATGCATAAGGTTTAGTATAAGTATACCTTGATTTTAATCGGCTTAAGAAGACATAAAATTGGTGCGAAACTGTTCTGTTTCGGTAATTTATCTTACTCGTCTTGAGAAGCTTATTCTACTAATACATAAATATATATATATATATATATATATATATATATATAATTAACTTGTTACAAATATCCAGGGGGTATGAATCCGAAGGAAGTTGAAACCGGGTTTATGAGAGCACTCAATAAAAATTGAGAGCAAAATATATTTTTTGTTGATGATTTTATTCCATTACTTGCGACAAAACATATTCTGTTTCGTTAACACTTGCAAATAGCGTCAACTTCATCAGGCTACAATGGAATCCAAATGGCATAGGTCTTAAATTCACCTCAACAGGAAATTGAAATTGAAGATACATTGGACGGGGGAGGGGGACAGAGATGGATCTCTGTCTATAACGGGGACATGAGACATGAGAAGGGAGGGGGGACCCTAACATGTCGTGTTTCAAAATATTGCGTGGGAGGTTTTCTCGTGTCTGGGCCATAGTGATCTCAATTCCAGCCGGGGCGATGGGGAGGGGGGGGGCAGGGTGAGTTAAATTTAAAATGAGAATAAAATTATAATTATAACCGTCATTTTTATTTTAATAGGTAATTATCATGTGGATAAAAATGTTTGATAATTTTAATTCAGGGTATTAATTGTTACTTGTGCATTCTATTTATTCTATTTTAATGTAGTTATTCATGGCTTGTTTATTATTTGTAGTGAATTTTGTTGTGATATTTTTTAATTGTGATTTTATTATACTAAGATCAATACTAGTGGAATCATTTTATAAAAGAAGTTTAATGATGGTGTTAGCAGTTTTAGCATTAACAAAACCGATTACAATAACAACAATGATAACAATTCCAATCATACCTACGATAGTCGCAGTGATAATAGCCTTAACAAAAATGAAATAAAAAATAAATAATAAAAAATAAAAAATAAAAAATAAAAATAAGTAATGGAATAAAATCATCAACAAAAATATATATATATATATATATATATATATATATATATAAATGGATTTACATATCTGATGACAGCAGACCACCGCTTGAAACGCGTTATATTTAAAATTACAAAATGATAAAATAACAAAATAATAAAGAAATGTTTAAAAAAACTTTTTACAAATGTTGGTAGCCTTACTCCTTTATATATATATATATATATATATATATATATATATATATATATATATATATATATATATAATATTTGTTATTGTTTATTATCTATCTACGTATACGTTTCGTCCTTTATAATCGGGACTCATCAGCATAGAGATATGACTATTCACTACCGGTCATGCGATTCGAAACTCAGGATTACGAGTACACACACATATATATATATATATATATATATATATATATATGTGTGTGTGTGTGTGTGTGTGTGTGTGTGTGTGTGTGTGTACAATATTTGTCATTTAATTTTAAACCATATCACATGTTATGAAGGAGAGATTCACATCATTTCACTAAACTTGTTTTTATTCAGCATACAATTGTTTCGGCTTACACTAAGATATATGTAAAATGCTCTTGTGCATTTATTTATTAGTGTTGTCACAACTAGTGCTAATTAAATAAAACAAAGCAAAAACAATGAAAAGGTAAGGCTAGCAAGACCTAAATTAAAATCAGCATCGTATCCTTTTTCAAAGTGAACTAGCTCTAGCCTTAACCTATTGAGCTATTTCAATTGCTTTATGGTATAAAATTAATATTTGAATATAATATCTTTAAATAGAAATATATATATATATATATATATATATATATATATATATATATATATATGGGAAGAGAAGGATGAAAGTAATCCGACGTGATGGGAAAATGAAAAAGGAAAACCAAAAAATGGATGTTTTTTATGTGTACATCAACGTTTCGTCCTTATTTATAAGACTTCATCAGGATGATAAAATAGAGAAAAAGTGTCATGCAAGCAAAGATACATGTAGGGTAGACATATTGGGAAAAAATAGAATGAAATAGGGGCCAACTGCTGGGTGGACGTCCGTATTTGTTGGAGAAATAGAAATGAATGTAGAAAAGAATGAGTGGGGAAAAAAAGGAAGGATGGGGTGAGCCAGGACTACTGTGGCTGGTGGTAAGAGAAAGAGGTGGCGGATGAGCATATATACATATGTATATATGTATATATCATATCATATTAATTCAATTTCAAAGACTTTGTAAAAAAACAATCCAAATACATAATTTACATCAGTTCCTTCAATTCTTAATTTCCGCACTTCAGATGTTTACCCTATGTGTAGACCTACACGTGTTTCTTCGCGGATAGAACGAAAATTACAGTTTGAAAGTCTGTCCGTAAGTCAACAGGGAATAATTAAAAAGATATATAATGGAGTTGTAGAAACAACTCATACAGTCTAAAAGCAACAAAAAAAACACAGAAGAAAAAATGATAAGTGGACTTTAAAAAAACCTTGATTGTGTTCAATCAAGAAAACGACAGTGAAGACAAATAAAATACCCCTTCAAAATGAAAAACAAAAACATTAAGTATCCGGAAGCAGTCTGACCACGGTTATCCGAGTTAGAATTAAAGGGTTATGATAATTTTTAATATTTCGAACGGTCTCTCGCTCTTTGTAAAACAAAATCAATAGAAAATGAAATCGTTCCCTCTTTTGTCTTAACGTGGAAGCCAGTACACGAAGAATTCCTCTACCGATTAACAAAGAGAACCGTTATCGTTTTTTAATGCACGTGTGTGCGTTCATCTCGTCTTGAACCACAGTTACAAACAGCTGATTCCTTCAGTGAACAAAGTCTAATTCCAAATCAGAAATTGTTCTCAGTTTGTAATATATATATTGCAAGAAAGAAAGAGAGAGAGATAACGTAATAACGCTATCTCTCTCTTTCTTTCTTTCTTTCCCTGTCTCTCCCTACCCCCTCTTTCTCTCTCTCTCTCTCTCTCTCTCTCTCTCTCTCTCTCTCTCTCTCTCTCTCTCACGCTCGTTTGGTATTATTACGTTTGTAGTGAAACTCTATTTGTCTCTACACATATTTTAATATGTCCTTCTTATTTTCTCTCTTTATCAGGCATCAAAATCTTTTTGGCTCCTCAATTATCTAAAAGCACATCCCCCACTTTCCCAGCGCCCCCTACACATTTCCTCGCCTTAACCCTTTTCCTCGTCTTCGATGAACATCATTTTGCCTTTTCTTTAAGAGACTTTTCATTTTACCATTCTGTCTCCGAAGAAAGAACGAAAAAATGGGGTCCAGGAAGTCTCGAAGACATTGAAGGAAATTCTTTCTCCAAGCTCGCAGACGTTTTGAATGAAAACCGGAAACGGACGTGCAGCAGTAAAAGAAGAGAACAGCGGGAGATAACTTCGACAAAGACTCGCTGATTGGCTGGCAAGAGACGGAAAAAAGCATCGCTTCAAACAAAAACTACCACTAAAACGCGAATAATAATAATAATAATAAGAAGAAGAAGAAGAAGAAGAAGAAGAAGAAGAAGAACAACAACAACAAAAACAACAACAACAACAACAAGAACAAGAAGAACAAGAAGAACAAGAAGAACAAGAAGAAGAACAACAACAACAAGATAAAGAAGAAGAAGAAAAAGAAGAACAACAACAACAAGAAAAAGATGAAGAAGAAGAAAAAGTAGAAGACAACAAGTAGAAGAAGAACAACAACAACAACAAGAAAAAGTAGAAGACAACAAGAACAACAAGAACAACAAGAAAAAGAAAAAAAGAAGAACAACAACAACAACAATAACAACAACGACAAGAAAAAGAAGAAGTAAAAGAAGACGACGAATAATAATAAGAAGAAGAAGATGGACGAGAAGAAGAAGAAAAAGAAAAAGAAGAAGAAGAAACAAATAGCATGTAATATATTCTGAACACTTCATAGGCTGGTCAAACAGAGAACTCAGACATCTGGATATACAAACTCGGAAACTAATGACCATGAACCACGCATTGCACCGAAGGATGATACTGACAAACTGTATGTAAGAAAAGAGAAAATAGTGAAGAGGGTTGATAAGTATAGAACACTGTGTGAATGGTGCAATAAAAGAACTAGAAAATACATAACCCAAATTACAGAAAGGCTGATTACCGCAGCGAAACGAACTCCCAAAATTAACAATACAAACGGAAGTGAAACTAGAAACAAAACGGCGAGGAAAGCAAAAAAAGGGAAGAGAATCGGATTGTATAAAAAATTACTAAAGAATACATGCATGGAAACAGAAAACATGGTTTCGAAAAGGATATTTGAACAGACAAACGGAATCGCTACTGACAGCTGCACAAAAATATGGGACCAGAACTAACTACATATAAGCTAAGATAGACAAAATCCAGAAAAACAGTAAATGTAGACTGTGGAGAAACAGACAAAACAGTAAATTACATAATAAATGAATATAGCAAAATTGCCCCAAAGGAATATGAAACAAGACACGACTGCGCAAGGAATGCAGTTTTCTAGTAACTGATCACAACGTATTCGTTTTGAACCTGCAGAGAAAGAGTAAAAACACAAATGAAAATCATGAAATCCTCTTGGATATTGAAGTACAAAAAGAAAAACGGGTATAGGCAATGGGACGTGTGGGGGCAGTAGATCCTAGGGTGAAGAGGTAAGAGGGAGAAAAACTAAGCCAAAACGGGAACTTCACATGTAGTTGAAGTGAATAAGGAAGATGTAGAGAATTACGGTAAGGTGAATAAGCGTAATAGCGTTACGAACAGTTCCGACAAACATGGGAAAAGGACTAAGAGAAATAAGAATCGAGGGGAGGGTTGACACTATACAACGCACGGCAATGATATAAACCAGCTGAAATATTAAAGAAAAATCCTTGAGTGTGTAAGCCAATTCACATGACATGTAAGTCGAAATAGAAATGAAAGACAAATAGAGAAAGAACATACCGTGAATCCAAAGGAAGTGAATCTGACGAAAATTCCATAGTCTGATATTCTCTCCCCCCCCCTCTCTAGATGTTTGTAACAACCGCGATTTGTACCACATAACATGATTGTGAAGAGTTAAGGAGGATGCTGACACGGATGAGGAAGAGCACCATCCAGATCTACACAAGAATGGTACTGGAATCTCTGGAGGATGTATTCCACAAAATTCCAGGAAAAACCATTGGTTATTATCAGCGAGACTTCAATGATAAACGGCTGTTGCGATAACGGAAAGTGATTTGCAACGGTTATGGTAAACGGCCGACAGTGGTTGGAAATCTAGAGAGAATTATCACTCAGACTCCTTGGATCACCACTTAGTAAAAAAATCAGTGATAATTAATCGTGTGTGAACATCTAATGATTGAATAATAATATGGGTAAAACCGAGGAGAAAAAGTCATAGCCAGACGTTTACTGAAAGATCACTGAGATTACTGGAATTCTGGGGGAGGGGGGGCTTATTGTCACTCAAATTCCAGAGAAAGTCAACACCTGTTATCAAGAACTAAATGATGAATGGCTGTTGCGAGAACGTAAAACTATTTCGAACAGTGATTGAAAGAAGCGAAGAGAGCGCGAAATCTGGTGAAACTTGTTATCATTAGGACTATATTTCTGATGATGATCGAACGATGTATTCTGAGAGGCCATGATCTGACACCATTTCGTAAAATTACGAAGCCATCAGGATATTCAAAGCGAAAGGGGCGAACAGAAGATAGGCTACCTCTTCCGAGTAGAAAACCTCTCACACTTGTCAGTATCAGATATCTCTATAAAGCCACTGTGCATTGAATATTGTTACCACTACTGGGCTGCTGCTCTAACCACTAGTTTCTCCCTGTATGACAGGGTGCAAAAATTAATTTCGAACCTAATAAGTCCCGCTCTACTAACCCCTGTCGCATTTGTCTTATTTCTCGAGACTGAGCGGAAGCTATAACTAGATACTAAAGAAGAAGAAACAACGAAAACCCCGCAACCATTGTTACATGCAAAAAATTGCTGTCTATATTAATAACTTTTACAACTCCCGCTATTAAAAAGAAGGAACAAAACGGCAACAACGAAAAAAGAAGATATGGGAAAGAACTACTGCGACGTGTCATCTACGACACTCCACCCGTTTATGTTCTGAGCCGCCGTCCAAATAATCTGCTGCGATCAGAGAATTAGTTCAGCGCAACGGTTAATTAATTTATTGCTGCTCATATAGCGTTAAGCAAAACAGATCGCCCGAAACATCCCCGTGACAGGACGCTTGTTTATCGCCAGAGCCGCTACGTATCTATACACGTGGGTAGCGTGTTCGTCTTGACAGAGTACAAAACCAATTTCACAACCTAGTCGGCGATAATCTTTTCTCTGCTTGACAGTATTTTTTATCATATTAGAGGGTCTGTTAGTCTTTCTCTACTCTATCATTTTTATGGTGGGTGCTTGACGGAGCTGCAATGATTGGTTCCTCTCTGAAAACCTTCACAGCAAGTAATTATCTGGTTAGCGCCACTGCAAAGAACTTTCCATTCTTCCTCTGTGTACCAAAAACGAAACGGAACTTCCATGAGCAACACGTTTTACCAATGAGTGCCCATCTGAGGAATACAATATCACAGGACTCTGCTAACTACAACATAGTCGCCTTCAAGTCCAATGTCAACAAATACTTGTCGATCCGTTTTCTTAACCAATCTAAGCCTACCCTTTTCATCAATAGTCTTTAATCCTCTCATCGTGTTGGCCGTCATGCATTTGACAATCTCTTTCATCCTTATTCCTCGATTGATATATGGGTGTTGATAGTGGTGACACATTAGTATATATAAAACTATCGTATTCCAAAATAGTCACCCATCTAAGAACGGAGCAGGCTCAACGTTGCTTAACTTCGCTGCTGCGATCAACTACACTCAGTCAAATATATTTTTATCGACCGTAAAAAAATATAGGCATACCCGAAAGATACTGTAACACACCAAACCTCACAACGCTGCTCAAAGATGGACCTAACTCTCAAATAATAAACAGCCTAAATCATAAATAACATTTTCCCAGACTTTATTAACTAACTATTCGATAAATCAATTGTATGGTACAAAACGACCTATCATAGAGTATTGTGCTGATGCTTCAATCATTTACCACTCCCTCTCAGATAGGGTTAAAAAAATGTATAACCTAATATGTTCCGCAGTGTCTGCCAAGCTCCGGGCACTGTCGCATCGCCGCGGTGTTTCATCTTTGTGCTTGTTTTATAAGTACTTCCACGGGATGTCCTCCGATTAATTTACTGCACTCGTACCATAAAACGAAACTCCTTACACACCCAACTTGCAGCAAAATACAACCCATTCACTGTAAAGGTCCCTAAATACCGGAATATTTTCTACTATGATGGTTTTTGTCTTCAAACCGCTTGCTTTTGGAATTCCCTTCCTGTTGCCTGTTTCCCTGAGAGTACCAACAAACAGAACTTAAATGTAATGTGAAAAAACATCGTGACGTCAAAATCCCCACCCAGTTTGCCCTTATCAATCCGAGGTTATCACAGTAGCCCATTATGCTTATGTGACAATATGATTTGTTTGGGGGAAACAATTTTTTTTTAAATGGGTCGATATGCCGTACAACAAAAATCACAATCTTATCTACTTCCCTTCTCTCTTTTTTTTCATCTCATTCTTCTTTGTTTCTTTTTCGGTCACCGTTTCTTCTTTGGCAGATTTCTTTCAGGCGACATATTTGTTTGGGGGTTGGGGGGTCGCCATTTTTGCTTCTGATCGCAATGAGAATCTAACGAGACACAAATAGAAAGCGGTTTAATGTATTCGCGAAAAAAGTGAAAGTTGCGGAAACGGAAAGCTGCAAAAGAATTGTGACAGGCGGAAAAGAGAGACTGAGAGGGATGAGGGGGATGAAGGAGGAGAGAAGAACAGAAACATCCCCACCACCGTGGAACCCCATAGACACAGCACCTGCAGACCCCTACCCCGGCCAAGTCGAAGAAAGCAGAACGAAGAACCGTTGAAATCCCCCTATTTTTTTCTCTCCCCGTTCTCCCTTTGGCTCTACACGCTGCTTGCCTATCCCACACCCTCGAAATCAAAGAGACACAAGAAAAATGAAGATCAACTCAAGTATTTCTTCATTAATTAATTTTAATGGCTCACCAACGAAACGGTTTTGCATTCCAGCCTCTGGGTAAAAACGCGGAAGAAATAAAGAAAAATATATACAGGCAAAAAATAATCATACAAGACGAGAGAAAATGGAATATAATAAAATTCAATCCAAGCAAACAAAGGAAAGACAGAAAATATGCTCAAGTCTTTTTTTACCGACTTTATTATTACGATTGTTATATGTGCGTTTATTACCGTCATTCAACAAAGAAAACGGTGCAATGTAGCACACCGTCTGTTTGCGCAATACCTTTGTCATACATTAAAGTAGAGAAAGGGTCGTTATAATTCCCCAAAAGAAAGATTTTTTTTCCAACATAATTTAATTAAATAAGTATAATTTGACAAAAGTTATTTTAGCGTGTAAGAGACTGGCATCACACACACACACACACATATATATATATATATATATATATATATATATATATATATATATAGTGTGTGTGTGTGTGTGTGTGCAGAGTTGAATGGTTTCGATGAGAATTCGAGTAAACGAGTTCAATGTACTTATTAACAGAACACGGATGAATTTAAAATAAATAAACTAAACACACATCATGGATGTCGGGATTATAAATTATTTCGACCTAGATAGGTCTCATCAGACGCGTACACAGCCACATTTCGGAACTGAATAATCTGATTATTCAAGTTATTCAGTTCCGAAATGTGACTGTGTACGCGTCTGATGAGACCCATCTAGGTCGAAATAATTTATAATCCCGACATCCCTAATGAGTGTTGAGTTTATTTCTTTTAAATTTATATATATATGTATATATATATATATATATATATATATATATATATATATATATACATATATGTATTACATAGATCTAATATAAACTTTGTTACATAATCATTTATTTGCGCTCCAAGAATTCAGCATAACAACAGTATGTGTACGATTGTTTCTGAGACGATAATTTTTTTTATCTGTTCACTTCATCCACACAGTGTATAGATACCAATTTAAAAGCATACAGACAACACCAAGGCTTTAGGGTTCAACCGCACCAATTATACAGCGAATAATTGTAAACAAAGACGTGATTTGTTATGTAAACATAAGAAATCAATACAGACCATATTTGGGGATATACAGTTGGACGCAAAGTGAAATAAACGGATGTAATATAAGATGCAAGAAGAAAAGGAAAACAAAAAAAATAGAGTTTATTATTGGTTTGGGATTGTTGGATTCTCTATTGACATAGTAAAGCAGTTGGTTAGGTTTGTGGTAGGCTCCATAAGCTTTTCTATTGATGTTCAGAGTTAAATCTAGGTAGTTTACCACTTTCTTGTATATATATATATATACCAAAGGTACTTAAGCTTTATTTTTTTTTTATTTTTTAATGCAACTTTAATTCCTATATAATTTTATTGCTAGCTACCATATTGCAGAATGGTTCTTGGATGTAGTGTTTAGATAGTATTATTATTATTTTTATTTTTATATTTTTTTAATATATTGTTTAATATATTTTTTTATTATTGTTTTAATGTTATTTGATATGCAAATTATTATATCATACGGTAGTCTTAAGGGTAATATTTTATTATTATTATTTTATCATTATTATTATTTATTTATGTATATATTAGTGATATTTAAAACTGAATTATTTCGACACTTGATTATTGGGGAAATGGTCGTATAATCAGTACCATTGGAGAGCCATGAATATTATAACTGTCCTGTTTTTAAATCTCCGAAACAGTTACATGGTAAACAGCTGATGATCCCCGTGTTAATATTAGACGCTTAAGGTCTCCTGTTTTTGTTTCAATCTTAGATAATTAACCCCCTTTTTTATTTTTATTTTTTTTTTTTTACTTGTATTTTTTCATTTATTAATTTTCCAACGAATGTTAAGTCTGCAATATCTTGGATTCAGTTAGTTTGTCTGGGGATTTAAACTGCATTTTACTTTTTTTTTTCTAATGACTCAAAGCTTCTTTAGACTATATATATATATGTATATATATATATATATATATATATATATATATATATATATATACATACATATATATATACCATAACGCTATTTTATATTCTGTACTATCTTCTTTAACCTCCTTTTTTAATCCCTCGTGTTTTGAATCCCTCGATACATCCGTTGTAAAGAGAGGGCGGAACCGGTCGGCTAGTCTATTTTTTCTTGATTAACCTTGAATCATGAACGATAAAATGTGTATCCACTTCATTCTTGCGATAATATAATGTTGTACTCCCTAAAGAATCATAGAAATATATATATATATATATATATATATATATATATATATATATATATATATATATATATATATATATATATATATATATATATATATAGACTATTACAAGTGAAATTTCCTCCCGCTGGAGAATGAGTTACATATGTAATCATACAATGCAACAAAGACAATTAAAGTTCAAAAAGACTATTGTTAGTGAAAGAGTAAATGGTTATTTTAGCTTAAGTAAGAAGCCCATCAGAAACAATTTCTAATAGAATGGAAGTTATAGTAAAAGAGAATTGGATAATTGATTAGTTGGGGAAAATAGAATCTATGGGATTTATTTAGATTTGGGACTCAAAAAAACTTTAAAATTGTAATGAAGATTAAATAGTTTAGTATATGAGTTCAGTGATACGCGTTAGGATATCCGCAGTAGAACAGGATTGTCTGATTTTATACTGTTTGTCAGAAATAAGTTTAGTATTAACGAGTTGGCGCTAGATTGATTAACGATTCAGAGAGTTTAGTAAACACCGGGTGGAGACTGATAGGGCGATAATTTTGCGGGTCAGTTCTTTCACCAGAGTTCTTAAACTGGAAACACAGAAGCAATTTGCCAACTATCAGGGTAGCAAGATTCTGCAAGGCATTTGTTGGAGAGTTTGGAGAGTGCAGGAGTCATCTCAGTATAATATTTCTTTATTAAAATAGCAGGGATAAGATCAAGCCCACGTGCTTTCGATGTATCAAGGTTTGTTGTTATATTCTCGAATGACTGATGATCAGATCATCGACAGTGGCTTCTGAGAAATTTGGGAGAGAGTGATCCGTGGAGTCTAAGGTGGAGTTCAGCAAGCATCAGTTGCCGTACAGACGACTTCATAGCAGGTTGATAGCGAGGTAATTGTTGATTGCACATTATTTACCACACTATTATAGATTTTCCATGAATCGCGAGTTCCTAATTTCTGCGGCCTAATGCGTTTTCTTGTCATCTCCGTATACTTTTTCTTGGCTACAGCTATTACACTCTTACAATGATTTCTAGATGCTATGAATTTCTGTCTACAGTTATTTGACTTGTGGCGGCTAAATGCCCAATAGCAGCTGCACACGTTGAAGTGTACCATTGTGTAGAGTGGGGCTTGCTATAGAATTTCCGCATGGGTGAAAAGTTCTTCTACGCCTGATTTAACCCATTCGGTTACCTCGCTTCCACACTGCGCAGCAGGGAGAGAAAAGGTATAACTCTATGGGACGTATCTGATGTTATCACTGATGGATTCCCAATTAGCACGTTTGTAGTACCTTGTGGTTTTCAGAAACGGCTCTTCAGCTTGGATTGAAAGTGAAGGGTAATATCCACCATTTTCATAAGGTTATCTGCGTTCACGAGTGGGCTATCGACCTTCGTAATACAAGCCTCGGGTAGGGTAGTCAAGAATAGAGCGAGAAGCGCTGCTTGCTGATTCTCACGATCTGGAAAGCAGGTCGGAAACGAAACATTCTGCGAAGTGAATGCGCAATAGATACTCCGAGTCAATTACTCCGAAAGGAGTTATCCCACGCCGTGGTAGTATGACAGTTACTTCTTATCTATTATTTAAGTAATTTTAGGTTTAGGTTTAGGGTTGGGGTTTGCAAACCGTATATTTTTTTGAGACTCCAGCTCTAAGAATGTTGTCGATCAGGACTAAAGAGGCCTACCTTCCCCATGCGTTACAATTAAGTAAACAGGTTTTATATCAGAGCTTTTCTTCTTCTAGATGAATGAGCTAACAATATATCTGGGTGCATCTCTCTAACAGGAATAATTACGCGTATATTATGATAGGTGTTTCTTAGCTTCAGAAGAAAAAATAATGAAGTTTTCAAATTAGAAAAAGTTTTTTTTCGAATATTACAGAGAGAATAAAAGTTGAAGCTTAGTTACCCTCTCATTTTAAGTAGGTTTATAAAAATTGAAAGTATGTCAGTTTGTTTCTTTGTTTTTTTCAAATTAGTCCGCAGGGCTGTAACGTAATGGAGGCGAATGGTAAAGGAGAGCTGAATAATAAGGAACTGAAACGAGGAGAAAAAATGTTTAACATGTGATGAATAAAGACACGTAAAGAAAAGTTGGGTTCAACATGTCATTAATAGAACAAACATGTGGTAATAAATAAGAAAGAAAGAAATAGAAGAAAGAAAGAAATAAGGCAAGCAAGAAAAAAGAAAAAAGAAAAAAGAAAAAGGAATGTTCGCGTCTTCCATCTTTTAGAAACCGTTTCGATCACTTAGGGGCTGCCAAACGTACGTAAATGTTTTAGTGTCGTTTCTGTATAGGTAATGGAAGACAATGATCGGTTAATTAGTTTAAAAGTGAATCCTGTATATACAAATATATAAACATATAAACATTTTAACCCGGGGTTGGTATCTGTTCCGATGGATACTGCACCCCATAGACAGGTATTGTCTTGGCCTTCGGGGCTTGATTTACGCCTGTCTATGTGTTTGTCCTGTGCAGTTCTAGGAGGTCCACCCTCCCAGGTTTTGCCTCCCCTCTTTGGAGAGGAGTAAGTTTATTGCTTACTGCCTGAGGCGCCCCTACCGGGGAATGCCTACGGGGCTTCCCAAGCAATTTTTAATGGCCAGAATGCTCAAATTCTCGGGCGCTGGTTTTTCAAATCCCACTTTCCCGACCTTGTGTCACATCTTGCCTTGTGGGAGGAAGATAAATCAAAACATACGTAACTTTATAAAAAATACTCGAAGAATACCCGTCCCTGGAAGATTAAAATTAATTCACCGAACAGAACAGTTTTGCGACACTTTTATATCCTCTTATGTAGACTAAACTCAAGATACTAAACTTTATGTCTAGAATCCTTACACCAATTTTGATCAAGATCCGTAACATGATTTTAGCTTAGACCATTTGTAATATTTTACGCTTAAGCTTAAGAGATCTTAAGAAGAAACTGAAATTCGGAGAATCTTTGCTTAATTGGTGTCTATTACTATAGATCAAATTAAATGCAAATCTGAAATATCTGAATTTTTAAATGGTAAGTAGTACCCATATTATGTATTCTATAAACTCCATAAAATACTGTAAAATAACGGAAATCCAAGGAATATTTATTAATTGATGTCTAATACCAATACTAAATCGAGTCAATCAACGTTTATTTCCCCAAGCATTTTTAATCACACAAAATACATATTCAAATATTCCTCCGTTCTCGGATTGAATTATATTTGAATAAACTTCCAGTGTAATTGTTTTAATTAGATGTAATTTACAATTAACTCACTTAGTTACCTATTTCTTACTAAGTTTGTATCTAGCATTGTCATCCGCTCTCACTCTATGATGCTTGACACCCTGCTCATATTTTATTCGCTGTTTATCACTCGCCTTTCTTTCACTATGTCTCTCTTCTCCACCCCTCACTCTCTCTCTCTCTCTCTCTCTCTGTTTATACCTTGTCAAATATAATAGATTTCTCCTAGCAATTTCTTTTAACCCTCCATCCCTTTCTTTCTATACTGAAATGATTAAAAGATTGTAAACTAATAGTTAACCCTTAGCTAGAGAAAGTGCGAGAGAGAGTGAGAGTGAGTGGGTTAATATAGCGAGCAGAAAGAGACTAAATTTTTGATGTTGTCTATTTTTTTTTTTTAATATTTTACTCTCTGAGCGCTGATTTTTATTTTAACATTTTACAATGTTTGCTTAAATGAAAGAATGCATATAATATCGTCTGCTATTAAAAGGGGTAGGCTTGTCGTAATTTTGCGATAGCCGCGCTCAGAGTGTTAACTTGCTTTGCAAACTCACATTTTTCTTGATTCAAAAAATCTAACCATGAAATCAATGGCTGACCCAACGGGCCACAGATTTTTTTTAACAATAAACAAAGGTGTATTATTTTTTAAACTTTACTAATTTGTTTCCGAAGTTTGTAGAAATACTTACATCAACTGCCTCAGACATTTCTCTTGCATATTGAGGTAGGTTTTGTTAAGGAATTGCTTTCAATCGTCCATTGTCAACCCTGCATACCCGTCCTTTTCTTCTTTGTCCCCAATCATTTTATCACGAAAGGAGGAAACTTATGTCAGGCTTATTACATTCGTCTAGGCGTCTATATAAGATGACTCATCACTTAGTTGGCTGTTGGTCTGTAAACTAAGGTATATGGTAAACTGAAATTAAAATGCCATCAACTAGACCCTAAAACCTCTATCTCTGCCAAAAATCAGCTGAATCCATCAAATAGTTGATGAGATACAGGGTGTCACATACTACGTACGTACGTATGTACACACAGATAACATGATTTCATGATTGAACTTTCTGGATCTCTGGGTTGCCTTGACTAATGATGCTGAAATTCTACACACTTATAGAACCTATCAAATAAAAATTTTGTGCAAAGTTTTAACTAATTTGGTTTATTGGTTTTTGAGTTATGATTGATTAAAGAAATGAGTGTATTATTTTTTAAACTTTACTAATTTGTTTCCGAAGTTTGTAGAAATACTTACATCAACTGCCTCAGACATTTCTCTTGCATATTGAGGTAGGTTTTGTTAAGGAATTGCTTTCAATCGTCCATTGTCAACCCTGCATACCCGTCCATTTCTTCTTTGTCCCCAATCATTTTATCACGAAGGGAGGAAACTTATGTCAGGCTTATTACATTCGTCTAGGCGTCTATATAAGAGGACTCATCACTTAGTTGGCTGTTGGTCTGTTACTCTTAACGTAATACATAGCATTTTGAGATGCATCTTTGTTGCAATAGGAGAGAGTTGGCCTAGAAGACAATATCTTCGTGTCTCTTCGGTCTTTCTGTTCAAGGGTTTGTCAGGACAACCTGGCACGAAGATGCTCCACCCTACAAGTAAAACCTAACCAAATATTCAAAATAACATAGTATTCGAAGCCCAAATAAGATCCCATCGGAATTACTACACACTGCCTCATACGATGAATGGGGCACTATCCTCTAGTGATTCTACAACGAGTACCAATACTAAGCTGGATACTCCACCAGGCCAAATGAATTCTGGTCTTGAAATCGAGAAAATAAACAAGCAAAGACCACACGATATTAAACTATAACATACTTTATTGGTCCATTGGGGAAAGGAAAATGATTATTCTTCACTTCTTCAATATTTGAGAAGTGGATATAAACTTTAAATAAACTGTCGGATATGTATGAATCTCCTAAGGAAATCAAGTGATAGCTCAAGGAAGGTGACTCTTGTTCTCTGGGAACTTACTGAAGTAAAATGAAAAGAAACAAATGGCAACAAGTCTTGGGAACATATACTTGAACAAACCGTTGGAAGTAAATCATGCATGATGAAAAGAGTACCAATAGTTTTAAGTCAATGTCCCCAATGAAGCTGGCCTAAACAGAACTGAAAGAGAGAAAAGAACTAAATACCTATGTATTGTGTATTACATGAAAACAAATTCAAACTATAGGAAGATTTCACTCGTTCCGGTAATCATAGAAGCCATTGGTCTTCCGAAAAAACAACTTGAAAAACTACCTGACGAATATATCTGATGATCCAAGTGCAAAAGAGATCCAAACAATTGTACGGGACGGTTAGAACTTTAAAAAGATCTCCCAGTGTGGCTCGCTGAAATACCAAGTGAATGATTGGCATCTGCTAGGGAGCTCCGTCTCTCAGAAAAAAAAAACAAAGAGAAAAGAAAATTGAAAGAAAAAAAGAGTGAAACCATATTCGTGCGAAGTATGTGGCTCTACTTTATTCAAAGAAATTTTTGCGAAAAAAGTACATCGATAATAGTCCGGTCCGGTTTAGGTTTAAAAAATTGCATTTTAATTGCAAAACGCGCAGATTAAATGGATGGGTGTTATTATAGATGCGTACAAGCATCTAAAATAAGAGGCTCTGTCGGTCCGTCTGTGTGAAAATAGTAGTATTATAGATTAACACGTTCAACTAAATAACTCCACCTCAAAAAATGAGAGTGTATTTATTTTAGGCGATTAAGTGTGAACACTCTCAAAAACTTAACGAAAACACACAAAAAATTAGAATTTAAACTGAGGGATCAGTTTCAGGCAGTGTTGATTTAGATGTGAGTGTTAATTAACAATTAACCTTTTAAATAGCCTTTTAGGTGTGCATTCATCTTTAAAAACTGATAAAGCAGGATTAACATTGAGCATCTCTGCTCATCTCCCTCGCTATCATCCGTCTTAGTCGAGATAAAAGAAAAACAAAACATTTATTTGTGCTTTTGTACATTGTGCTTTAAAATATTAGAAGCTTCTTAACAAGGACAACTGTTTTAATAAATTAGTCAACAAAGTGTTATTTTTTTTTTAATCTTCGATTTTGAAACGACACATTTGACTTTCAAAACAAGGCTAAGTAGCTCAACGGATTAAGATATCTGTATCCAAAGGATGAAAGTTTCTAGGGAATATTAAATTCTCAAACGGTCTCAGTCGCATGTATATCCCGGTTTTGCGCTTCTTGCAGGGAGTTGCCGCCATTCTCGCATATACAATTCCTGCTATTCCTAAATTGTCACCCATCTGGTATTGACCAGGCTAAACGTAACTTAACTTTGGTGGTCTAACGAGAACCGGTGCGTCAACGTGATTATTCCGCATATCCGTCAGTCAGCCTTAAGTCTAACATAGTATTTTCACCGCTAAATTCACGCAAAATTCACGCAGATGTAACGTATTCAAGGCTCTAATTACAATTCCATCATAAATGCCAGTATACTGATATCATATGCTCTTAAAAGGGTTAAGATAAAAATTCATATACACTAAATGTAAAAAAGAAATTCCCAAATGTTTACACTTTAATTGTCATTAAGGGTATGCGAGCACAACAGGGCTATGTATTTTACTGGAAGGAATTTTTCTTCCGCGCACCTCACACACTTCATCCACTCATGCATAGAGATTTATACTGTAGTGATGTGATAATGAAATGGTTTGGTTGATATGTAGTCATACTTTTAATGACAATAAAAGTGTAAAAATTTGGGAATTTCCTTGCTTTTGTACATTTAGTGTATATGAATTTTCATCTTTACCCTATTATGGGCATATGATTTCAGTATACTGGCATTTTTCATGGAATTTAACTACTTTTGTAAAGGCTATGCCTCAATACAATGCCTTCTCATAAGGTTTTTTGAATTTTCTGGAAAACTAAAGTTATATGGTAAACTAAAATTAAAATGCCATCAACTAGACCCTAGAACCTCTATCTCTGCCAAAAATCAGCTGAATCCATCAAATAGTTGATGAGATACAGGGTGGCACATACTACGTACGTACGTACGCATATAACATGATTTAAAGATTGAACTTTCTGTATCTCTGGGTTGCCTTGACTAATGATGCTGAAATTCTACCCACTTATAGAACCTACCAAATAATAAATTTGTGCAATTTAAGTTAAAACTAATTTGGTTTATTGGTTTTTTAGTTATGATTGATTAAAGAAATGAGATTTCCAGCATAGGCCATTCGTAATTTCTATCAAGGGATAGAGCGCTCTCGCGCCTCTCTTGATTATGGAATTTCTGTAACGACCTTCGAACTGTTCGATCACCTGTGAACCTTCCTCCTCATCTTTTGACGGTGTTTCGCTTATATTTTTTTTCATTTTCATTATTGAAGGTTTGCATTCTTCAAACTTATATTCTGTAAGAAATAATTTGACATCTATTAAAGAGTTGAAATCATTTATTAATCACGTACCATATTATATATATATATATATATATATATATATATATATATATATATATATATATATATATATATATAAGTCAATGCTTGTTCGTTTGTGTGTTATAAAAATCGATATATAAACAGAACATTCAGATAAATTTTAATGAGAGTTACATTTTTCACAGAAATTTTAAGACACCATTCAAATTTGCCTTCGATTCCATCTGGGGTCAGTGGGGCAATTATCGGTAAGGTCCATGCCATAACTAAAATATATTAGAACTTAAAGAAACAAAATTAATATTTTTTTTAAATGAATTTTATTCGTTTGATTAAACAAAAATAAAATTAAACAAAGAATATCTCAGTAAAGAATGTATTTAAAAAAGGTTTTAATAATTATTTTTATTGGTATTTTTTAGATTTAAAATTATTAAATTAGTTTCGATTCGTTAAAGCCGTTTACCGTTTTACAGTTGTCAAGTATTTTTTTTTTTAAAGAAAACACCATCGCATAACCTTTTTTTTTACTTCACCTCATATTGAAATGTATTTTTAAATTTTCTCTCAAGGCAAAATTACTGACTCTATTTGAAATTATTTCCGACGAGCAATAGATCTTAACCCCGAAAACGCCGGGTGAATACTGTTCGTATTGCATAAAAATCTACCAAAATAGTAGATTATTTAATTTTTCAAATTGAGAATAATAATCGGCCATTATTATCCGAACAACTTAATAGTTGCGAGGTACCTTTAGTGATATTGTCTAGTTTCATAAGCCAATCTCTGGAAAACTCCAACTTTCTGATTTATGATAAAAGATTCTGATCTAGAATGTGTTGACAGAACTGACAATTTTTTCATTGGACATGGATTTGCCAATCTCTAGAGATGGAAAGTATCATGGTGATTTTCCCTATTGCGTCGCTACATGGACTCTTCTCGGAACTATGAATAGTGATTATAAAAGAGTTATTTGCTACAACCAATCACGAAGCAGTCTCTGGCACCCCATTACTTCTGTACTCTCTGTAAATACATACTCTTGTCAACTACCTCCTTGATGTCTGATTTATTTTCGTTCCTTTAAAGCCACAACTCTAAGAGTTATTGTCTAATCCCATAACCTAATCTCTCTATATCTCCAACTTTCTGATTTATAGTAGGAGTTTATTATGCAGAATATGTTATTAGGACTGACAACTCATGTTTCATCAGTTATGAATTTGCCAACCTCCAGGGAGTGAAAGAATGACTCAAATACTATAATTTCTAACACAATGCTTCACTGTTTAAATGAGTTCTTTTCTTAAATATTAGTGGGTACGTTTGCTACTATAAATATTAAGTAAATATATTTGCTCATATAAATATGGGGTTATATTGTAAACAGGACATGTTCTAGACAAAAACTACGATGCGGTCTCGGTGTTGCACCTGCATGGAAATATGCTAGGGTTCGTGAGAAGGGAAGTCCATAAAAATTAGGCGAATATGACGTCAGAAATATTACAAAGACCGTCACGGGTGCCAATATGTAGGAGTCTTAATAGAAACTTCGACGAGACAAACGCAGTTTTATATGGGATAATACAACGTAAACTTATTAAGCATGAGCCTAAAATATGTCTCTCGTTCTTTCTGTCTTTATTCCCTTTGATCTTGCAGCCACTGGACGATCACGTACGGCCGATATGAAAAATCATTCAGTTGAATTGGTTAAAGCATTAATAACTGATTATTACGTTTTTGTAATTAAGTGTTTAGATTATGCATCACTTACAGATGAATGGACAATTAAAAATGCTATTTAAAAAGTAAATTTCTAGATTAACACTTTTTAATAGCCTTTTAGGTGTACACTCATTATTAAAAGCGAATAAAGCACGGTTAACATTGAGCATCTCTGCTCATCTCCCTCGATATCATCCGTCTAAGTCGAGATAAAACCAAAAACAAAACATTTATTTGTGCTTTTGTACATTGTGCGTATAAATATTAAAAGCTTTTACACAGGGGCAAATCACCCCCACCCCCACCCCCACCAGAAAAAAATCAAATTCTACTTTTTAGAAGATTACGTGAAACACCCTGTACAACTTGCGGAAAAAAGAAATTAAAAAAAAAACAAATTAGAATTTATATTGGGGGATCAGTTTCGTATATAAATTACGCGTAAAGTAATTATTTTCGGGCCATTCTAACGTGTTAGGACAGTCGACTACATTTTTTAACCTTTTACCACTAACACTAAGTCCATGTGGCAATGTCGTAAAATATTACATTGTCATCTAAATAAGTAGATTTTTGCTAGGAACAAAGTGTAGTATATGTCATGATGCTACACTTTGATAATTCTGTCTTCGGTTAGTGAAAGAGAAGTTGTTCTAGACTGAAGAAGTTTAATTTTTTTTTTCCAAAGTGCTTCTATTCAAAATAAAATACAAGGCAGTATTTGAATTTCTCTAATTATGTCAGGTCTGCTTATGAGCAAACAATTTTACCATCCACACATTTGTCTAGAAATTGAACTTCTACAAGGCATCCTTTTTGTTCAAGTAGTATCCGGCAAAGTTTAACAAGCTATATTGCTCTTCCTTATGAGCAAGGCATCATATATAGCAACTGCCTAATTAATGCGACGTTAATTCAATTTCCATCTGTTATAGACATGTGTATTTACCATCGTTAATTCCATGGAAGGTGTTCAACTGAGCTCCAATCTCTTATCCCTCTTTGTAAGACATTCGCAGCAAGAACTCGTCTTTTTACCACAGCGGAAAAAAGGCTTTTTTCCTTGTAAGACATTCACAGCAAGAACTCTTATTGCTACCACAATTGAAAAGAACTTTCCTATCTTCCTTCGTGTCTCGAACATCAAACGGAATTCCTCAGAGTTTCTTTCCAAGAATTTCCCATCAGTGGAACACGTTACCACGGGATTGCTTCTTCGCGGCTACCACGCAGTAGTCTTCAAATCTTATGTCATAAACCGTCCTTATAAGTAATCACACTTTGTTCATTAAATGCATCATTTTAAATCCTCTCATAATATTATTCATCATGTAACTTCATCTCATTAACCCGTGTTCTTGAATGGCTTTTAGGCTTAATGACCTTTTTAGTAGATTAAAAATAGGAGGTATGTGTGTTTGTAACTTATTTGATTAGAATGTATCGTTTTTGTTTCCATAGTGTTTTGATAAAAGTTTCAATTGGCGTCTATTATCAGGTGCAGTTATGGTCGTGTTGGATGCCCTCCATTTGTAAATATATCCTAAGACGTAGCTCTAATTCTAATTTTTAACTTCTAATGGAAGTTTTCGCTTTTCTCCTTAATGTAATTTCATGTTGAGAATTTTTTTAACATAGGTCAACCCAAGCAAGGCAGACCGCCACTGTTGACGTAAGGGGCTACTGAGAAAAAGGGAGAAGGGTTGGGGGGTCAACCTAAATTGGGAGCTTCGCAGCGAGATGTCCGTTTACATTAGTTTTAAATATCTGCATGTCAGTACCGTCGGGGAAACAGAGAGCAGGGAGGGAGTTCCTGAGGCCAGCAGCATGAGGAAAGAAGCTATTGGAGTAGAAAAGTCTCCGGCATCTTAGGACCTCCACATTGAATGGATGGGATTTAGCTGAGTGTCGAGTTGGTCTAGTGAATTTACGTCGAGGGGGCACCAGAGTAGCCAGTTCATCGGAGCACAATCCATTGAAGTATTTATAAAACAAGCACAAGGATGCTACATTGCGGCGATGGGGCAGGTGCTGGAGCTTGGTTGACAGTGAGGGATCTATTAGGTTGGCGACTCTTCTTTGGACCTTGTCAAGGAGGGAGAGACTAGTAGATGATGCACCAGCCAAGATGTGGCAACAATACTCCATGTATGGGCGGAAGGTGGCTTTGTAGATATACAGGATAATGGCAGGTGTGAGGACTTTACTAGCACAGTAGAGGGAGCCCACCTTCTTTGCTGCAACCTTGACAATGTCTTCAATGTATTTGTTCAAATTCATCTTCACATTCTTATATAGCCAAACAACTGGATATTCAATTTTTAAGATGATCTGAATGTGATACGATCTTGGCATGAGAAGTCACTTCGGCACTAATAATAGTCCGGTCCAAGAAGGATCGCATGCATTCACACTAGTTTCTCTGACAATAGATCTGCTTCCATGGTGAGTCTAAAAATCAGAAAAACTTTGATATTGGCTCCGCCTGTCTGAAACTTTTGTAAGTGACTGTTCGGTATTTCTACTCTGCTGTCATCAGAGGAAGCGTTGTCTTACTCCAAGGACTCGATCTTTGTGTTGCTCTTCCTGCCAGTCTGTGTGTTTGCGATCTGCAATAAATGACTGCTTAAAAAATGGCACAGACATTTTTTCTGCAAATAATTCATTCTTTATTATATTATTAGCTGCCACTGTGGATTCATTGCATTAATCTGCAAACGAATATCATATCTTTCAACCAATCCGTTCGGCGTGCGTGATCGGTCGCTACTGATACTGTCAAATTCAGTAAAAAATTCCTCCCACCCGCAAGTTATAAGTAAGCCGAGGTAATTCCCGTTTAATCTTTGAAGAATTTCATAGCAAATACGACAGTTTTCGCAGTCCCGCCGGACACGCCATCTCGCCCTAATGCAGGTGTGAACCTTTGACCTCCCACACTTGTTAACTTCCTCCAGATTTCAAACAAGATCAGTCGACAGTTGTTGAGATGGCACCTCATAGTTTCATAATCCCCCTTAACATGCTGTAATCACTCATAAATTACAACAAAAATGTGATTATTTCGTATTTTTAATATATGTATTGAATTTTGTTATTCATTTATCATTTGTGAGGAAGGTGGAAAATATGTTGGAGTAAATCTTTGTTGTAAAAAGCAATCATTCATAAATCCTGTTTCTTTTTCGTAAACATAAATGCCCCCACCGAAGACGACCTCTCGTTCCTGTCATTATCATCATTCGAAATGCATTCTAACTGAGGATTGTTTTTATTGTTAATTAAATACTATTTCCCTTTCTGAAAAGAAGAAAGATTTTACTTTGTTCTTAAAATGCATTCATTCATTTCGTGTGAATCGGATGATGCTAGGCATTGGTTTCCCCGATATTATTCTAGTTAGAATTATTTCTAGAAAGTGTGGGTGAATTACATTAGTCTGCGAACAAACCCTCACATATTTTAATCCGTCCATTCGAAAAATATGTCATACAGAAATCACCCTTCCTTCCCCATTCCCGTTAAAAACTGTAACAACTAAGCAAGCAGTGGAGTGACTCTCGTTTAACCTTTGAAAGTTTCCATAGCAAAAGCCGACAATTGTAACAATCTAGCTGGAAGACACGCCATCTCGCTCAAACTTTTGACTCGAATTATTTCAAACAACGTCGTTTGATAGATGTGAGATATAACCAAAGTGTCGTATGAAAACCTGGGTACTTACGGGAAGGACCACGTGAAAGTTGCCAAGATCCCTGGAACCGATTGGATTCGAACTTAGAACACCCAGGTTGTCAGTCCGTGTCGTTTTCCACGTAACCACCGTCACCTCCCTACGCTAAATTAGACAATTTTTATCTTAGAGTCAGTTTTACAATAAATATGTCAACTGGCGGTGTTTATATTAGCTTTACCTGATTGTTTGGCGATTAGGGTGCTGGTTTGTCAATCACTGATGCTATTTCAAATCCCTGCTCGATGACATTTCCTCCACATGCCCGACACACCTGAGCAAATCTACTGTTCTATGTGGAAATACCTATTCCTCGGTACACTACTGCTTTCAATGGAGTTTAATTGATCTGAACGTTATTTTTCTCTCCTACATTTTTTTATTCTAATAAGAATTTACAAGCGGTTAAATTAAGATTTTTTCTCATTTTACGTTCCTATAGATTCGTCTAACTCATGAGTGAGGTGTTAATCTTTTTTAAAAAACATAGTTCAACGCCAAACAAGGGAGATCGCCATTGTAGACGTAAGGGGCTACTGAGAAAAAAGGGTGAGAATTTTTTTTTATGGAGGGGGGGTCAACATAAATTGGGAGCTGTGCAGCGAGATGTCCGTTTACATTAGTTTTAAATTTCTGCATGTCAATACAGTCAGGGAAACAGGGAGAAGGGAGGGAGTTCCAGAGTCCAGCAGCACGAGGAAAGAAGCTTTTGGAGTAGAAAGCTTTTCGGCATATGGGGACCTCCACAGTGAATGGGTGGGATTTGGCCGATTGTCGGATTGGTTTAGTAAATTTTCGTCGTGGGGGCACTAGATCAGCAAGTTTATCAAAGCACAATCTATTGAAGTACTTGTAAAACAGGCACAAGACAGCAACATTGCGGCGATAGGGACAGGGGCTGGAGCTTGGTGTATAATAAGAGACCTATTAAGTTGGCGACTCCTTTAGGACCTTGTCTAAGAGGGAGGGACTAGTGGATGATGCACCAGCCCATATGTGGCAACAATACTCCATGCATCGGTGGATGGTGGCTTCGTAGAGATAAAGGATGTCAGGTGTGAGAAGTTTACTAGGACGATAGAGGAGCCCACTTTCTTTGCAGCACCCTGGCAATGTCTTCAATGCATTTGTTCCAATTCCTGTTTTCTGTGAAAGTTAGGCCAAGGAGTTTGAATGTTGAACTCTCGGGTACAGTGTTATATGCCATGACAATCGGTGGTTGAAGAGGTTTCTTGTAGTTATTGAATGAAAGTAGCTTTGTCTTTGCGGCATTAAAAGTTACCATCCAGTTTTTACTCCACCCACTACAGACTGGAGATCATTTTCTCATGATTCAACCATTGCCTCAAATATGTGCGCGTCGCTTTTGCCCACATGACGAGAGTAGAGCGTGTTGTTGTCAACAAATATTCCTATCTCAGTCTCAATTACATCAGGGAAGTAATTTATGAAAATCAGAAACAGCAGAGATCCTTGGATGGATCCTTGGGGTACACCAGCATTTATGTCATGTTGCTTAGATGAACGGCCATCGAGGAAAACCTGGATATTTCTTTTTGTTAGGAAGGATTTAATTATATAAATAGTTGTTCAGTAATACCACATGAGTGTAGTTTTAGGAGAAGCCCTTCATGCCAGACCTTGTCAAAGGCCTTGGATATATCAAGCGCTACCGCCCTAGCTTCACCTGCCTTATTCAGTGTATGATATATGGGCTCAGCGATGACCATTTGAATAAAAGGGAAAACACTATTCAGTAGGACGGTAGGGATTCAAAATCAGACTGCTCATAGTTTCTCGTCGTTTTGAGCAACGGATCTTCAGCTTTTGGTCGAATTTTTAAAGTGATAAGTATCAATACCATAACGTGATCAGAGTTTCAAAGCGGGCTATGGGCATTCGCCACACAAGCATCGGGTGGTGAGGTCAGGAACAGGTCGGGAAGTGAGGCTTGCTGGTCCGCACGATCAGGAAGGCGGGTCGAAAAAGTGAAAGTCTGTGAGAGGTCGTAAACTGAGGAGAAATAAAACGTAGAGTTCCCAGCTGCATCAGTAACGCTGGAAAATCCAAACCAGTCACGGTAATGTGCATTAAAATCCTCAAATACATGTGTTGCATAGCCCCTCTGCTTGGGCCGCGGCATTTCTCGCTTTGTATACTCGCCCCGGAACGGGCCGTGGCAGTCCTCGTTTAATCACTCGTCATTTTTAACACCATAAATCATATTGTTTGTATACCTTTAAATTTATCCCTTGCCGCGTAGAGGGTGCGTGTCGTCCAGTGGTTGTCCTCTTTCTTCTCTTCTGTACTGCCGTGAACATCGCCGCTACAACAAAAACTTCATGACCGACTCCGAAGACAAACAATCGTTTAAATTTAATTTCTGTTTTATTTCAGGCGTTAGTTATTTATCGGCTTGGAGATATTCACCAACGTCGAGAGAGAGAGAGAGAGAGAGAGAGAGAGAGAGCAAATTACTGCTTTCGTAATTACTTATCAATTAAGTCTTAACCATTCGTGGAGGGGGAAAAGAGATATCTCGCCTGTATCTTCTTTCCCTTAACTATGTTGCAGACTACATGGTAAAAATCACATCTGATCGGTTCGCCTCCAAAACCCAGACTGCTAAAACTTGCTTCTCACGATGAACGAGTGACGTCACAGGTCTCTCTGCTTCCCACGCAAAGGCCCGTGGCGTCACAGAGACTCTCGCAAGTGCACATTGACCTGAGGTCTCGTCACGCGGTGACCCTGTCACGTCTGTGAGCTCCGACTGTGAGAACAGCCCTTAGCCTGCACTCGACTGCACGGGTCCACCCGCGCTAATTCGCGCAAGTCAAACCAACGATTTCCAACAGATACGTCTATTCCTATAGTACCATTATCCAACACATGTATTTGGGCATTCGAGTCGAGTGAGGGGGCTATATCTAAACTTTTAGAAAGAGTCAAGCAGGGTACAGTTCTGGGTCGAAGGAGAACGGTATAAGAAATATAAGTAACTGACGCTGTGATATAGGGTCAATCTAAAACACATGTAAGCTTGGTCATCTGATTCTAACCTATGTTCGTTAGTCAAGGGGAGGGTGTTCCGAACATAAACTTCTATCCCATGCATATGTTTGTCAGAGTCCTTACGGTAGAGTGGAAGGTAATCAGTCATGTCAAAGTGGTGAGAAAGAATTGAGATTTGAAGGTTCGTTTCACTTACAGCTAGGATATCCGGGGAGTTTGTCAAGAGAAAAGTGTCTACGTCGGTAATGTTGGTTCTAAGTCCCCGGATATTTGTGAATGTGAGTTTCTCTTTGGTCTGAAAATCTGGTGGACGGATAATAGCGTCACCGTGGCACATGTAGCCTATAGATGTCTATAGAGTGAACACATCAGGGGTTACCTTAAGTACACGTGTAGATTTTCGGGGTAACTCGTATTTGTTACCTCTGGCTGACAGAGCTTTCCCCATCATAGGATAAACATACATCATGCTCTCTGTGTTGCATTAACTGCGACTCTTTTCACGGACAGCTGCAGTTCCCCCTAACCCCAAACCTAACCCTAAGCCTTACCCTAACCCGACCCTTTTCACGAACAGCTGCAGTTTCCCCTAACCCTAACCCTAACCCTAACCCAAACCCTAACCCTAACCCTTACCCTAACCTTACCCCTTACCCTAACCCGAATCTTTTCACGGACAGCTGCAGTTTCCCCTAACCCTAACCGTAACCCTAACTCTAACCCTAACCTTAACCCTTACCCTATCCCGACCCTTTTCACGGACAGATGCAGTCCCCCCCTAACACTAACCCTAACCTTAACCCTAACCACATTTTTTTCACGGACAGCTGCAGTTCCCCCTAACCCTAACCCTTTTTCCCGCAACAGAAACTTCAGCTTATACCACCAGTTTTCTATCGTTAGTGTTTTATTTTACAATAGAATGGTTTTCCATTTGTGTTTTGTTCTTTGGTAGAGACTGATTTAACAGAGCAAGAAATATGAGTGCATGATGGCAACTCAACATTGTCTATAGAGTAAATGTATATCTTACCATTAGCGTTACCACAACCTCTAATGAGTTGGGGTTAAATTCTAGTTGAGCTCGGTTCTTTTCGAACCAATCTACACCCAGCATCATCCCCGATCCTACTGTGGTGATTATATATATATATATATATACATATATATATATATACATATATATATATATACATATATATATATATATATATATATATATATATATATATATATATATATATATATATATAATGAGCTAAGGACGTTAAGATACTTTGCTTAAACTTTGATTTTTAATAAAATTTGATTGACACCTTATTTTATTATTTCATTTCATATTATGATATATATATATATATATATATATATATATATATATATATATATATATATATATATATATATATATATATGAAGTAACTCTGTCTTTGTGTCTGTCCGCCTGATTTTTGTGTATTATCTTCACCCAAACCGCTGGACAGAATTGCTTGAAAATTGGCATGTGGACTACTGACCTCTCAGTGAAGGTCATAGGCTATATAGGAAATATATCACTTCAACGCTGAGGGTCCCCGCGGGGAATGGACACCTCTGACTGAAAGCTGTTTTCCCTTTGATTCAAATGAAATTTAAACCATAAGTAAATGATCAAAAATGAAGTCTATTCACAAAATTTCAGCAAATTTTGATAATATTAAGATGGTCCCTGGGGGCACAACCGCCGCACTGAAAAGTGCTTTCCCTTTGATTCAAATGATATATATATATATATATATATATATATATATATATATATAGAGAGAGAGAGAGAGAGAGAGAGAGAGAAAAGAGGGTAGTGAAGTATTAGTGCAGTTCCAACGAGATAAAAGTATATATGTAAAAGGACTAAGGCTTCCAACACTTGTAAAATGTTTTTTTCAGCAACACTCTTTCAAATCGAAAGACATGTCTTCAAATGGATTTATATATCTGTTGAGAGCGGACCTCCGATTGAAACGCGTTATATAAAATTATAAAATGATAAAATAGCAAAATAATGAATAAATAAATGTTGAAAAAACCTTTTTACAAATGTTGGTAGCCTTACTCATTTATATATATATATATATATATATATATATATATATATATATATATATATGGATATATATATATATATATGTATATATATATATATATATATATATATATATATATATATTCAAGGAGAACACCTTTCTGTATGTTCATGTATGTCCCTAAAAACGAAGACATAGCAGGAAGTGTACTTTTAATATAATTATATTCACATGCACAATTTGCCTGTGAACATAATGGAAGTATTTTTTCGTCTCTGGCTACCCCTTAAAGAAACTAATTAAAATGTTCAAACATGTTACACAATGAAATTCATCAATTTATAAGCGTTAGTTACTCCCGTTTAACCTTTGAAAGTTTCCATAGCAAAAACCGACAATTGTAGCAATCTAGCTGGATGACAGGCCATCTCGCCCAAACTTTTCACTACGCACACTTGTTGACTTTCTCGAGTTTTTTTCAAACAACGTCGTTTGATAGATGTGGGATGAAAGCAAGGTTTCACGTGAAAACCCAGTTCTTTTTCATTGTTGTCCGGTGGTATATGTAACTGCAATTCTATTGAGTGTGAGGCTCTCCTTCTATGGCAATGTCGCTTGGACGGGCGATCTTTGGAACGGAACGAATTCCAAATGTACTTGTTATCGCCCGTGAGAAATCATCTTTGAACGATAGTCACGACCGGAGAGTATGACTTTGTGTGTCCGCGCCGTAAAGACGTATGTAGAAGGACTTATAATCCAGGCATCGTACCAAGCTCCCAGAGCGGCAACAATCGGCACTTTCCCTTAATGAAAGGGTTCATACCCGTTTGTCTGGCTGGACGGGTATTTCGTCTGTGTGCATGCTGCGTTAATCGGCGTCAGTAATTCTCTCCAGAGAATTAATTATCTGCTGTGCTGCAATAGAAGGCTTGTAATAATGGAACAAATTATTTGACTTTTTATATAAAAAAAATCATGTGTATTATATTTCGAAAAAATTAAGATTTTTTAACTCAAGAGAGAATGTACAATATACAGTACATTATTCTGCGTTTCGATAAATGCTTTGTTATGAGTTAACAACACATTTTGGATGACAGGTGCTCTAATCTCTTGAACCCGTTACATGCACCTGTCATTGAATTGCTTTGACACCGACCCCCCGTTTTCTAAAACACGACTAACACAGGCGTACTGAGACGTTTGAAAATTATTGCACTTTTCTCCAAGTCTGACAATTATTGAACTTTTCTCCAAGTCTGGCACAAGGGATTGCAAACTGTAGTGGGAGCACCAGCTCCACAGAAAGGATTATGCCACACATTGGTATTCCGGTAGCTTGGTTAGTTTCCATCCTTTTTTAATAGATTTTGCCCAACCAATCTACTAAAGATGCCTCATTTGACTCGAGAATCTGTATGAAGCTGAAACCATTATTTAATCTATGGGAGTGGATTCCTCTCGTTCCTCCAGTCAAAGGCGAGAAAAATGCGCTAAGACATTCTTGATTATATTCTTTGTATCGCCTATACTAATCTCGTACCTTTAGGAAACGTAACTAAAGAAGGTCGAAGGTCATATCGGCCAAATGGTTTTGCGAATAACATCCACGATCAGAACAATTTTCACACATATGTAGTCAGTCTACGTCGTAATCCACTTAATCATTGTTACATCCCATAATTTAATAAAAAACAAGAGACAAAAAGGAAACAAACAAAAAGCAGAACACATTATCGTTCTCTGTCGGTAGAAGCCGAAATACACGCAGTCCGTAACTTTCGCTTCCTTTATTTTGTCTTTTAGTCTTCACATTCCATGAGCGATGTTTGTGACATAGGTTGAATAATTGCTGTTTTCTTGGTCGAAATCTATCCATATAACACTTATCGTTGGACTAGTATTTTTGTTTTAGCTCTTTACATCAAGATGCTTCATGCCTTGTTAGGAGCGATTTTACTAGAAAAATTCATTAAACAGGGCTTAATTGACTTCTGACTGTTCCATCCGTAATACTATCTGTTCAATTACTTATGACGTCTTTCGGTTTATTTAAATATTAAAGTTATATACCGTAGCCCGGCACTATTAAGAAAGTTACAGAATTCGAAAAGCTCCATGTAGATTATCATTAGGTTTACTTTTGTTTATATGTTATCCTGCTGCTGCTGTTTATTGTTGTTCTTCTGTTTATATGTTCATTATTTGCTTTGTTGCTTGTTGTTCTTGATAAGTCGTTGTTAGTGCACACAAGATACCACAAATAAGATAACACGTACAATTATCTTGGTTTTGATAACAAAAAGGTATTATTCTGTTTTATAGATGCGAGTAACACGGAACAAAATTAAGTTGAGATGTTATTCGTGCCTTAGTTGAGAGACTTCTCTGCGATTCTCTATGTGAGTGAACTTTTGGTTGTCGTGTATATGTGTGCTAGTGTCTGCTTGCGTTTAGCTGGCTAAACGTTAACTCATTTGTTTCCCCTTTTCCATGTCCTGTCGTTCCGGTTTTCTGTCTTCTCTTTGGTCTATTTAACTATATCGCTTGCATCATGATTTACGTCATGAACATATTGTTGCATTAATTACGATTTTGATATTTTTGCAAATACTATTCGACCTACCTTAAGAGCCTTCACGTGTCAAATAACTATTTAGACGTCATAAAAATGAAATTGCATTTTCATAAGTCTGCGCCAAATTGCGGTTCATTAATTTTTCGGCTAATTTTCTTTTTATGGTTTTGATTTGAGTGTTTAGTCAGTGACTCTGTGCTAAACTCTACGTCTAACGTGTCATTGTGTTACAATAAAAACGTAGAAGAAAACAAGTCTAAGTAGACTGACTGGTCACAGATGACCAGACACCAAAAAGAAAGAAAAGAAAATAAGATATGGGTCACTTCTGCTCTGTCGTTCTTAACTCTCCATCTTCTCTCTTTTTCTCTCTGTCTGTTTGTCTATTTAACTATATCGATTATCTACGTGTAAGTTCTTATTGTGTTACAACATATATATATATATATATATATATATATATATATATATATAGAGAGAGAGAGAGAGAGAGAGAGAGAGGGAGAGAGAGTCTAAAGAAGCTTTGCGTTATTTTAAACAAAATAAAAGAAAAAAAAGGAAAATGCAGTTTAAATTCCCAGAGAAACTAACTAAATCCGAAATATTGCAGCCTTAACATTCGTTGGAAAATTCATAAATAAAAAAATAGTAAGTAAATAAAATAAAAAAGGGGGTTTAAGTATCTAACAGTGATACAAAAACAGGAGACCTTCACGTAAGCGTCTAATATAAACATGGGGATCATCAGATGTTTACCATGTAACTGTTTCAGAGATTTAAAAACAGGACAGTTATAATATTCATGGCTCTCCAATGGTACTGATAAAACTACCATTTTCCCAATAATCAAGTGTCGAAATAATTCAGCTTAAAATGTCACTAATATATACATAAATATAATAATAATAAAAAAAATAATAATAATATATTACCCTTAAGACTACCGTGTGATATGGTAATTGGCATATCAAATAAATTAATAATAATAATAATAATAATAATAATAATAATACTATCAAACCACTACACCCAAGAAGCATTCTGCGATGTGGTAGCTAGCAATAAAATTATATATGGATTAAAGTTGCATTAAAAAATAAAAAATAAAATAAAACAAACAGCTTAAGTACCTTAGGTATATATATATATATATATATATATATATATATATATATATATATATATATATATATATTGAAAAGTGTCGATTGAAAAACGTCTCAGTAAATTTTATTTACTTTTTTTACCTCCTTTCTTTCTCAATACTTGTTTAAAACAAAACATCGTCATACAGAAAAAAAGAAAGTTACGAAGTGATTCATCTTTGTTCCCCTTCTCGTGGTTCTTTATTCCTCTCTTATAATATAAATTATTTTAAAAAATCCCCACTATAAATAGTAATGGCAGTGCGTCTATTATTTGATTGTATATATATATGTATATATATATATATATATATATATATATATATATATATATATATATATATATATATATATATATATATATATATACCGGAATTTGAATCATAACCGCCAACACCACCAGCGCGGAGAGACGTTTATCAAGTAACAAAGAAATAAGTTAGGTTATTCTTGTTTTTTGGTAAAAAAAGATGACCCAATACTGGTCACCTCTGATGATGGAATTTTCTTCCGAAATTAATAAGATTAATGTAAAAAAAATTAAACTTGCATTGTTAATGGCTTATATTTTCAATTTTATTAACAAATCCAGCAATGCTTTAAATGAACGACCAACCCATATTATATATATATATATATATATATATATATATATATATATATATATATATATATATATATATATATATATATATATATATATATATATTGTGTGTGTGTTTTTCTGCTTTGCCGTTGCAGACTCTCTCTCTCTCTCTCTCTCTTCTCTATTTGTATCTCTGTCTGTTTGTCTATTTAGCTATATCGCTTACACCATGCTTTATCAAACAAATTCTACGTCAACTTCGTATTATTTTACAATAAAACCGCAAACGATAATACGTCTAAGTAAACTGACTTGACACAAATGACGAGACACTAAATGGTGCCAAGAAAAAGAGAGAGAGGGTGTATTTTCTGATCTTTCGTTCCGGACTCCGTCTTCTCTCGTTTTCTTTCTGTCATGTTTCTATATCACTTACACTATGATTTACGTCATGTAAAACGATCCACCCAACTCTATGTCTAACGTCCTATTGTGGTAAAATAAAAATAAAATAAGGGGTAAAAACTTAGTAGACTTACTGGACACAGATGACGAGACATAAAATGGAGATTAGAAACAAAGAGAGGGTGTGTGTCTCTTCTGCCCTGTCGTTCCGGACTCTGTTTTCTCTCTTTTTCTCCATGTCTGTCTGTCTATTAAACTATATCGCGTCCACCATTATTTACGGCATGTAGAATGATCAACTCGTTTTCCAGCGACCTTAACAACACATTTAATATAATTCCTCTATTTTCGGTGTGGAGTTAAAACAAGTCCTACGAGCTCATCAAAGAGAGAGAGAGAGAGAGAGAGAAGGGGGGCGCATTCAATTCAACTGGTGTAGAGCGAAGAGCCTGGCGTTAGTGGTGAAGTGGAATACGCTGGGATTTAAGGGTGTTAAAAGTGGAGGTGTCAAAAGTAACTTTGCTCAATTGGGGTCCAGGTTTGAAGGGAGAGAATCAGAAAGATCAAGTGCTGCATTCGACGATTGTGTCGTCTGAATAGATATCGACGAATGCTCTCAGAATATTTTTGGAAGATAATTCATTAAGAGAGTTTGCCTCAAGGTTGATCCTTGAATCAATGCATAGTGAAAGAGTAGGTAGCTACATTAGACGTAGGTGACTTGTTCAGTTAATTACACATTGCAAATAATTGGAAAAATTAAAACAGATAACTAAATCCTAGATATAAGATAAATTTAGCATGCATTTTTATTATTAAATTATATAGGAATGAAGCCTTACGGAGACAAATTCACTCACCAATGTACAAGATTCAGAACTAACCGTACGCACACCAACACACGCGAGCACAACAGCCAATGTGGCGTCAGGGCCATGAAAAATAATAAATTTCAAAAGAAAACCCAAAACACTTCAAGAAACGGAGATGAACGATAAAATAAAGGTCAAAATCACACGTACTTAATAAACACACACGATTTTGACCAAAACGAAGCAAAAGTTAATGAGAAATAAAAATCAAAAATATCAAAATATCAAAACACATACACCCCCCGCAAACCCACACATGCGCAAAAACACCAAACAATAACAAATTTCCTCAAATAAAACCACACTCTTTCAAATCTAAAGAAATTTCTTCAAATGGATTTACATATCTGATGAGAGCGGACAACGCTTGACACGCGTTAAATAAAATGATAAAATGATAAAATAACAAAATAATAGATAACTGTTGAAAAAACTTTTTACAAATGGTGGTAGCCTTACTCCTTTACATATATAGTTTTCTCTCGTTGGAACTGCACTAATACTACACTACAGTTTATATATATATATATATATATATATATATATATATATATGTATATATATATATATATATATATATATATAATTCTCATTTGAAAAGGGGTTATTTATTAGCCTTGTAGAATGTCAGATGTTATTTTTCTCCTTTAAAACAATATTTATTTTGTTTTGTCCATACTTTAATATATTCTTTTACTTTGTCCGTTTGCACGTGTGCATTCGTCTATTTTGTCTTGTTTGATTTCGTTTCTGCATCAGTCCACTCCACGATCCTCACCCACGTCCCATCTCCTGACCCTTACCTATATAACCCCACCTCCCTGACCCCAACCATCCATCCACCACAACATCTCGACTCTTTTATAAACTTACTCTCCCCTTTCCATTCATTTTATTTCTTTTATTTTTTTTCTATTTTTTTTTTTTGTTGCTAATTCCAACTCCGGTATCATTTTTATTTCAAGAGCTCCTAAGCGGGAAATGTGTTTCCCCGATAAACGCCAAAGCTTTGCCATTGTTTGAGGATAAGAATATTATTATTATTATTATTATTATTATTATTATTATTATTATTATTATTATTATTATTATTATTATTATTATTATTATTATTATTATTATTATTATTCAATTCGAAGTTTCCTTTGCAACGTTACACAGAACAAGCAACACCAAGTTCAGTCCTTTCATCCAGCTCTTTCCTTGACAGTTACCTCGTCTTAGACAACCCCCAACCCTATGTTTCTATTTGCTAGTCCACTTCCTCTATGTCCGCCCTCCCTGCGTTTTTGCTCCCTCCACCGCTCCCGCTCTTCCCCGATTCTAATGCCTGATCATTGATTTGGAAAAAATGAGTCATGAATTGATTATGGCGTTGGAGGGTTTGTGTTTGTAGCGATGGAGAGGACCCGGGTGGGTTGCAGTGGGGTTCTTGGGTTGGTGCGTCCATAGGGATGGGTGAGGACCGTACTGTGGAGAGGGTTAGAGCTTCAGAACTGGAGACAACAGAGAAAGACATCAGGTATATATATATATATATATATATATATATATATATAGAGAGAGAGAGAGAGAGAGAGAGAGAGAGAGAAGAAAAAAGGGAAAGCGGGAGAGAAGGGACTTGGCATTTTAACGTTAAAAAGAAACACGTGAGAGAAAGAGAAATAGAGAAAAGAAAGAAAGGCGATGAATAAAAAAGAAAGAGAAGAAGAGGAAGAAGAAAGAAAAAAGAAGAAGACGAAGTAGAAGAAAAAAGAAGAAAAAGAAATAGAGTACGAAAAAGAAAAAATGGAGGAGGGTAAGTAGACGAAGAACAAAAAGAAGAGGAAGAAGAAGAAAAAGAAGGATAATAATAAGAAGAAGAAAGAGAAGAAGAAGGGGAAGAAGGGGAAAGAAATGTGGGGGAAGAAGAAGGGCAGACAACTATGAATGAAAATAAAAGAAGGAAAAAAAGTTGGAATGGAGGAAATAATAAATTAAAAGAAATTCCAATCCTGAAAAATAACAAGACTAAGAAGGAGTGCAACAAAGGCAACGAAAGAAAGGAATGAAATAAGAATGAATGAGTTTATGAAAGATGAGATAAAAAGAAGGAAAGAGATAAAAAATGAAATGAATGAAACGAGAGTTACTAGAAGAATGAGAACGAGAAAGAAATTCAAGAAAAAGAAATAAACTGAAGGATGAATAACGAAAGAAAAGGGAAGAAAAACCTTACTAAAACAACGAACAAAATACAAAATAACAAAAAAGAAGAAAAAAAAACTCATTTGATTGGGTGAGAGAGAATGGCGCAGTTTGAAGTGCTCGAAGCTGGTGGGACAACGTTAACGGTGTTAGGTAGGGGGAACGTATGGACGTCAACGTCGATGGAGACAACGTCAGCGACGTTAGCTGGAAGGACACAGAAGCTCTGTAAACAGGAAGTTTCGAATCAAATTACCGAAGAACGCTAGAAGTTAGCGGTGTCCATTGACCAAAAAAAAAGATGGCGGACGAAGTGTTGAGAGATGGCGCGAAGATAATATGTGAATAGCGAGAGTGCTGATATGGCGAACAGTTTTTTTTTTCTATTTTTATTTTTATTATTATTATTATTATTATTCCTTACCCCGACCAGATCTTCGGTAAAAATCAGCATGGAGGGGAGATGATCTGGGGATGGTGAAAAAGGAATAATGATGCGGGGAGGAAGTGAAAGGGGCATGGGCGAGAAATGGGGTAAGATAAGAACGGGGTCGAATCAAAAGAAATCGGGAAAATATGTCGGATAACAATGAAATAGACACATGACACATGGACAAACACAATGAGACACACAAAAAGCGTGTGTTACAGATGTACTTTTCTTTTGCTCCTAACCCCTTTTGGATCAGATGGGCAACTGTCAATGATCCGTTAACAAGCTTGTTTATCATGAGCTGCTCATTCTGTCGTCTTTTGAATTCTAGTACGTTCCTTATTCAACTTTATTGATCACTGTATTTATTCCCTGTCGCGCATGAATAAAATATTCACAATATATCTATATTGTTCTTGACCACCCATGATCCGTTGGGTGTATATTTGCTAAATGAATGGCCAGATACGTCCTACCATGAAGTCCTGCTGTCATATCTGGGGAGGTGCGGCTCGAGGTGCTCTTTCCTACCTTGACAGAGTACAAAACGGACTTCGCAATCTAGTGGGAGATTATCTTATCTCTTTCCTGCAGCCTATCTCAACTATATTGTTATGCTCCAATCCTTTCCTCCTCCCCCTGTAAAACATTCAGAGCAAGAACTCGTCTAGCTACAACTACAACAAAGAACTTCATTTTCTCTCTTTCTCTCTCTCTCTCTCCCTCTCTCTCTCCCTCTCTCTCTCTTTCTCTCTCTCTCGCTCTCTCTCTCTCTCTCCCTCTCGCTCTCTCTCTCTCTCTCTCTCTCTATATATATATATATATATATATATATTTATATATATATATATTATTATTATTATTATTATTTCATGTATCTACATATAATTTTATAAGGAGATATAATTTTTTATGTATCAATTTTCAGTATTTACTTCAACAGTGCTCGATACGTAAGTAGAGCTAGGTAGTAGGCTATGAAAATATATTTATGGCAATTAAGCTACACATAGGCTTCCGCGTTTCATCTCCGGGAGAAATCTTCAGGCTAAAATGCTAAATGCTATATATATATATATATATATATATATATATATATATATATATATATATATATATATATATATACACGCACACATATATATACATATATATATATATATATATATATATATATATATATATATATATATATATATATATATGACCAAAAATAAAACAGAATTTTCATGAACAAAATCTATTTCTTAGAACATCCCATATGTAGAACGAAATACGACTAGGCTGTTTCCCAACCGACTACAACACTGCCGTCTTCAAGTCTAATGTACAAAAATACTTGTTGGGTCGTTCTTATGGATAATCAATTCCTCTTAAGGAATCTGACTATTCTACCAATACTTTTCAGATCATCGTTCAACTGACAATTTTTTAAACTTTTGATCTCAAGTGACCCATTATAAATGTTTTAGATAATCAGATTTAACACAGCTATTATCGCTAACAACAATAACTAATTATCGAATATTATATATATATATATATATATAACCAAAAATAACTTTCGCCCATCCACCAAAATCACAGCCCCCCTCCCTCTCTACCCATCCTCCTTTCCCTGCATACACCCCCATAACAAACATTCCAACTTACTTTTCCCCTTCAATCTTGACCGCAGCCATCTGGTCAAACACCTCCCTCCCCCCTTTTCCTCCACTCCCTCTCTGCTATCCACTTTACCCCTGCTCATCCCCCACCTCTTTCTCTTACCACCAGCCACAGTAGTCCTTGCTCACCCCATCCTTCCATTTTTTCCCCACTCATTTTCTTCAACATTCATTTTTATTCTCCAACAAGTACGGACGTCCACCCAGTAGTGGCCATTATTTCATTTTATTTTTCCTCCCAATATGTCTACCCTACATGTATCTGTACTTGCATGACATTTTTTCTCTATATGATCATCCTGATGAAGTCTTATAAATAAAGACGAAACGTTGATGTACACATAAAAAACATCCATTTTTTGGTTTTCCTTTTTCATTTTCCCATCACGTCGGATTACCTTCATCCTTCTCTTCCCATATATATATATATATATATATATATATATATATATATATATATATATATATAATTTTATTTTATCTGAATTTATTTTATATTTTATATCAATATTTTGTTATTATTTTTGACATAATTAATTTATTTATTTTGATTCTTAACGGTCCTAACCACGTGATTTTCCAAATTTAATTTTTTTTATCCATTTCATTCTTTCCAAATATGATCTAAGGTTAAGATCGCATTTTAATTCTGCCTGATGAGATCTCAGTTTATAACAGCTGTTGATCGATTACATCGACATGCCAGTGTTGCAGATTGTGTACATGTTTGTGTAAATAAAAATAATCATATATAAAAGCTCTATTAGATATTGAGCACTTTTTTTGAAATACTCAAAGACCGATGATCCTATGTGTTTATATTGCAACCGATGAAGTCAACTTCAAATAGAATTCAAAAGAAGATTTTCAAACAATCTTCTGGTACGCTTTCAACTCACTACTCCTCATATAACTCGTTGGAATGGCTACAGGGACACTTTGATGGTCGTCTCATCAGTAGGATATGTGATTCTGAATGGTATTCATATGTTTAAAGCATGGAATCTTTAATAGAATTCACAATTCTTTCTGTAATCCAACCATATTTTGTTAAACTTTTCACTAGGCCTGACTCGCCCGCTAAGGTTAATGCCTAGCTGTCTTTGTTTTCTCACCATTCAGGGTCACGTCTACTACTCGTGAGACCTCCGATGAATTGGCTACTCTGGTGCTTCCTCGACGTAAATTCACTAGACCAACTCGACAATAAACTAAATCCCATCCATTCATTGTGCAGGTCCCCAGATGCCGGAGAGCTTTCTACTCAAATAGCTTCTTTCCTTGTGCTGCTGGCCTCTAGAACTCCCTCTCTGCCCTCTGTTTCCCCGACAGTACTGACATGCAGAAATTTAACACTAATGTAAACAGACATCTCGCTGCGCAGATCCCAATTTAGGTTGACCCTCCCTCAACCTTCTCCCATTTTCTTTTTTCTCAGTAGCCTCTTACTCTACAGTGGCGGCTTGCCTTGTTTGGGGTGAACTATGTTAAAAAAAAAAGTTATCAAAGTGTCCTCGCATATTATTGAATGAGGAGTGATGGTGGTCAAGTGGATAACGACATGGGTGTGCCAGGTTCGAATCCAGTCAATTCCATAATACTAATTTCACTTCGGGATGTTGGCAACCATTACGTGGTCCCTCCTGTGAGAATGCCGACAACAGAATAAAACCAGTCAACAAAGTTTTACCATTCTGATTCATACGAATTTACTTATTGAATGACGAAAAACTATACATGTTGGACATTCATGACGGAAACTTGATGGACAATTCAGGCATTAAAATGAAGTCTACCTGTACTTAACATTGGATAATTACAGAAAAAATCGTGAATTTTATTAAAAATTTCATGGGTTGAATTTTCATTTTTGAAATGGAGGTTTACGCTGTATGCCAGAATTGTTTTTCTATGAAAGATGCGTGATTAGCACAATCGATTTCGTCGTAGACAATGGAATCGGACATTCCTATTTCAAATCTTATCGAATATGTTGTGTATAATGACGCACTATTAACGTGTGAAAGGTATTAACACATTTTTCCGCCCCAGCCATGTGTAAACTATTGACTTATGTTCAACTAATTACATTCAATTAATGGTTTATAATATGTATCAGATTTAAGAAGTAAATGACTCAAAAGAGGTTGATATCCCGTAAAACACTCAAACGAAATCATTTTTGTTCAAATGTTTGATTTATATACAAGGACGTAAATTCACTAGACCAACTCGATAATCTGCCAAATCCTATCCATTCACTGTGGAGGTCCCCAGATGCCGAAAAGCTTTCTACTCCAAAGCTTCTTTCCTCGAGCTGCTGGACTCTGGAACTCCCTCCCTGCTCCCTGTTTTCCTGACGGTACTGACATGCCGAAATTTAAAACTAATGTAAACAGACATCTCGCTGCACAGCTCTCATTTAGGTTGACCCCCCCCCCAAAAAAAAACTGTAACCCTTTTTCTCAGTAGCCCCTTAAATCTACAGTGGCGGTCTGCCTTGTTTCGGGTGAACGTTGTTAAAAAAAAATGTCCCCCCCCCAAGAATATTACAGGGCAACCCTAAAAATATCACATACCCATGGAATAGTCAATAAAATTCACAATATTTTCTCCAACCTGACCATATTTGGTAAAACTAACTTTTATTCTATGCTTGACTTGTTCATCAAGATCCACTCATGAAATTAATAGATTTTTGGCGACAGAATCTATAGAATTAATTTTCAAGCATCTGTCCCGTAAAGCACAGACTCCTGTTTCTAGTCTGACATGATATTAAATATATTTTGGATTTAAAACTTGAAATTTAAGATTTGAAATCGTATATTTAAAGATTTAAATAAATCTCACTCAGAGTTATTTCCCTTGCACTTTTCATTGTTTTGCCGTTAAAATTGTGATTGTGAATTAGTTCTATAAAATTATATATATATATATATATATATATATATATATATATATATATATATATATATATATATATATATATATAAATACGTCAGACCAACAAGACGTTTCTTCTATAAACAAAACTATAAGTTTGTTTATTTTAAAAAAATACATCTTTGAAAATGGAGTGTTTCTCCGAAATATATAAGACAACAGTAAAAAAAAAAAAAGTCTACCTTGCATTGTAAGGGCTTTCTATTGACACTTATTACCTATCATTAATGCTTAAAAAAAAAAGAACGAAAATAATTTGAATATAACTCCCAGCATGCCCGATGCTTCAGTTCTTTCTACCTACTACCGCGAATTCCATCACAGAGCGGATAAATACGTCAGACCAACAAGACGTTTCTTCTATAAACAAAACTATAAGTTTGTTTATTTTAAAAAAATACATCTTTGAAAATGGAGTGTTTCTCCGAAATATATAAGACAACAGTAAAAAAAAAACTACCTTGCATTGTAAGGGCTTTCTATTGACACTTATTACCTATCACCAATGCTTAAAAAAAATTTTTTTTAAAAGAACGAAAATAATTTGAATATATATATATATATATATATATATATATATATATATATATATATATATATATATTAGTAACAAAATTGATTAATTCTATGATTAAATTTGTGAAAACCTACACACAATTATCTTACTTGAATATTACGATAATCAAAAAAGTGTTATTGAATCAAAAATAGTATATAAAGAAAATAAATAATTTAAATTAAATTATTACAAACAAACAATTAATTTGCATAATTTTGGTTATTCGGACTACATTTCTCATCTTAAGTGTTATAACCACAACGTTTCGGCTGCTGTAACCTCCGGCCTTCTTCAGATGTATCTCTTCGAACTCGGGAATATTTCTGTCGAACTCTGGAATCTGGAATCTGGACGGAATTTCGAACGGAACCCTTTATTTAATCCACGGGGGTAGCATGCTCTTATTTCGTCAGCCATGACTGGGAGACGTATTCAATAATTCGCAATTCTTCGTGACTATCACTTAGAACTGAATTTAACTTAGTACTATATCCACTGCGCCACGTATCCTTGCGCAATTCACTTCTAAGTGATAGTCATGTGAAGGTTGAAGGTTCAATGCTCGGCGCGGGCGATACGAAGAATTGTGAATCACTGAAGACTTCTCCGTTTACAGGGAAGATAACTGTACAAAAATACAAAAACCAAATGTTTAGTTAGGAAGAGTTTGTACTTAGTACAGTTATACCTGATAAAGGATAATCAATATAATATAATAAAACCAAGATAAAATTAAGATATCTTATATTTCGGTGTTGTTTATATGAACTCCGAGTGGAGATTTAAATTAGTGTCTAAATGTAAAGTCCGAGATTTGTAACACAGTCCTTTCAATTATATTAGATGTTCTTTTCTACTGGATTTTAGCAGTGCTGGATTCGGAAAATGTCGGTAAGAGATTTCCTCACTGTAGACTTATTATCGCACAGGTATCAGATTTCATCTATTGTTTCTGGAGACATAAGAAGTGTTCTAACGGTACTTTTTCGTGTACTCATGTATGCACGTTTTATGACATCATTTTTCCACATAATAAAATTGTATAGGGTATTACTTATCAGTATCAAGGGAAAACAAGATTACAGGTCACTAGGTAGAATATCCAGGTAATCACTGAACAATTTATTCAGATCTGGTGTGTCCTTTATTTTGTGGCACGTCTTTCTATTACCGCTGTACATGTGGTCGGGTGATCAGGTGGCATCCGGTGAGGTCCGTGATCGTCTCCATTGTGTGTGCGTCCTATCCGAAATCGATAGGTGTTCACTACCGGTGAGCAACCGTGGTAATACGCCAGATTTGTTGGAACAAAAGGGGTCGTCCAAATGAAGGGACTACGATGTGTTTATAACAATTAACACATTTTATTATGGAGTTCGTATTATATACAT
>OY744518.1:203531600-203559100 GCA_963556195.1 Sepiola atlantica
AAATCTAAACCTCTGATGCCTCTTTCCATCGCAGAGTGTACCGATAGTCACGGGGCGATTCCTCTGAATTTCATTTCCATACATTATGTGCCATTATTTCTTCCAATATATCCGATAAAAAATAGCAATTAATTGTTTACTCCTGAGTATGCTGCTCGCATTTCCCACAGAATTACAATTTTAATCTTTACCAACGGAATAGCTGCCGTGAAACCAAAGTCGACTTAAAAACTGCCTGCAACAGCTGCAAATGCATTATGGGAAATGCTAAAGAGTCCTATGACCAATCTGTTTAAGCTAGAATACCTGAGCACAGACTTGGTTCTCGCGAGTTTAAGAGAATAACAGACAGGGTGGTGAACTGATGTAAGACTTCTATTCCAACCGTCAGTAATGGTTCTGAGATGATTTCTTTAGCATCTAATAGAGCCAAACTTTTTGCAAAGAACTTTTCTACAAACTCCACCCTTTACGATCAGGACACCCAACTTCTGGAATTTCTCGCATGACTGAAAATACATTAGTGATTTACATATATCGGCTCGGTATCTTGTCAAACTTATCAGACACCGTTACGCTAGCAAGGCAGCTTGTCCTGACAATATTGTAGTAATTCTACATAACAATCTACTACCGCAACTTTCTCCTATTATAAGAAAATTATTCAATCGTTGCTTAAAAAGGGGATCATTTCCATCTCCTTGGACAACTTCGTTGGTCTTTCCAGTGTTTAAAAATGCTAGAGATATGCATTTCATTGCAGAACTACCGTCTTGGATAAGTAGCTTCAATCTGCAATAAAGAAATCAATTGTCAACCACTACAGCAAAAGAAAAAAATACTTAGTGAGAAGCAATATGGATTTTGTTCTTCAATGTTAACTGCTGACGTGCTAACTGTAATATCGCATAGGATCAGCGATTGATGTGGGATTTGATAAGGTCTGGCACAGAGGTTTGCTTTACAAACTTCCTAGCTATGGAATAACTGGCAATGTGTTGGCAACCATTGGATCCTTTCTCTAAAGTAGGTCTATAAAAGTAGCTGTAGGTGGACAGAAGTCTGAATTATGTTGTGTTGATATCGGCGTGTGTCAAGCATTTATACCTGGCCCAACGCTCTTCTTAATGTTCATAAATGATTATCTTAATCATATTGCAAGATCATCTGTTTATATTTACGCGGACGACACATCTGTCTTCGGCAGCATCTCAAAAACCACTGGTAATCATGTTCTTGTTGATTCTCTCTCTCTTTCTCTCTCTCCCTCTCTCTCTCTCTCTCCCTCTCTCTCTATCTCTCTCTCTCCGAAACTGGAACACATGATGAAGAGGGAGAAAGTGACTTGTTTCTTTTTAACACCTCTCAAAGCAAGATCTTTTACTTCCATCACCAACGCTTGGGTCCTTTCTTTGCTCGAGTCGAAATGAATGGCTCTCTCCTAAGAGAAGCATGTTGCTTTAATAAGCTCCTATGACTGACTTTCACTGCAGACCACCATCCAATCTGCTTCTAATGAAGCTGCAAAAAGTGGTTGGATCATTCTACCGCTCAAAAAAGTACTTGACTCCTGATGCAAACCTCTACTTATTTAAGAGTCTGATACGTCATGGGGAGGCGCCGCTCAGAACACTGAACGTTGCCGAAGCAGAGTTCAAAAGCAACTACGAAATCTAGTGGCGATGATCTCTTCTGTTGCTTAGAGCTCCTATGTCAAGAAAAGATTGTGTTAGTCTCTCTCTCTCTCTCTCTCTCTCTCTCTCTCTCTCTCTCTCTCTCTCTCTCTATCTATCGTTATTTTCATGGAAAGTGTTCGACTGAGCTCCAATCTGTGCTTCTTCCTTGTAAGACATTCACAGCAAGAACTCGTATTACTACTACAACAAAATAAACTCTCCTTTCTTTCTTCCATGTGCCTAGCGTCAGGTGCAATTTCCACAAACAGAGCTTCTTAGCAAGGGGCTCCCGTCTGTGAAACTCATTACCACGGGACTGCTTCCCTACAGATTACAACATAGTCGTCTTCAAATACAATATCATTAGATTCTTCTCATGAGTCCGACCAGAAGTACTCGAACTTGGTCCATATCAGCAATCAATCCTCTTCTAAGGTGTTTTATCATTACACTGACAATCATTCCTTCTCTTAAACCCTGATCCTCGAGTGGATTTTGGACTTGATATGTGGTGATACATTAATAAAAATAAAAAAAACACGTTGACACGTTTTGAACACTAAGTATGTATGTTCTCTACTTGTCCCAGTATCGCCTCCAGTCGTCCTGGACTGTGTACAACTGGACTCACAACTCTGGTTGGAGATTATGCAACACTCGCTTCACTATAGACAAGAGCACCCTTACAATGAGTATCCATTGTTTCTTAAGATTTAACCGATGCCACTCACGTGTGAGTGTTTGTATATTTATCTACGTATGTAAGTACATGTGGAAGAGTGTATGTGCGTGAGACTATACGTGCGAATATGTGCTTCGTTGTTTTGTATGTGAGTGTATGTGTATGCGAGTGTGATTACTTTATTTTTCTACCGATCTGCTCTCCCCAATCACCCAGGTTTTTAGTCCGTAAAAAGATAATCTTATTGATGAGGATAAAGAAGAAATATAAAAATGTCATTTCGTTCCATTTATTTATTCTGTTTCTTGTTTTTTCTTTCTGATCGGCGGCTAAAACCAACAAAGAAAAATGGCGGCCGATCAGAGAACGTAAAATTCAGCGCCATTTTAAAAGTGGAACTCTCTGGAAAAAAAAGTAAAGAAAGGGAAATGGCCCAATGTATTTTGCGTTGGTCGCGTCCCAAACACCGCCATAACCTGATCGTCTTACAACTACTCCTGTCATGATATTTTTTTTCTTTCCTGCGAGTAAACATGTCAAAATCAGGATGAAAATTGGAAAGATTTCTTGATATGGCAATAAACGCTGAGGAGTTCGCCTTCGGGTTATTGTCTGGGCGGACAAAATCCACTCCCGGATGAAAGTGAAGGAGAGAAAAATGAAGAGGAACAAATTGATGAAGAGACTCAAGTCGAGGAAATGGCTGAAGACGAGATTAGAGTGATGGAAATTAATATGGAAAAAGAAGAAATAAAATACGAAATTAAGTGATGAAGTGAAGAAAGGAAGGAAAGAAAAAGAAAAGGAGGAATAAAGTAAACGGGTAAGAAAGAAAAGAAAAGAAATATAAAAAAGAAGGATAAAAATAATAGCAACAATAAAAGTAAAAAATAAGATTTAAAGAGTAAGAAAAAAGAAAGAGAATATTGAAAGAGGAAACCAAAAATAAATGAAAATAAAGTAAAAAGAAAAAAAAGAAGAATGAATGAAAGAAAAAGAGAACGAAGAAGAAAGTAAGTAAGAGAAACATTGAAGGGGAAAAATAAAGACATACAAAACACTATGTAAACAAAGAAGTAAGAAAATAAAGAAAGAAGAAAAGAAAAAAAGAAGAACGAATAAAAGAAGGAACAAAGAAAAAAAGAAAGAAAAAAAGAAAAATTGAAAAATAAAAAAGAAAGATGAAACTTTCACTTAAGGAAAAAAGAAGTGAAAAAATAAAGAAAGAATGAAAAATAAGAAAAGAAAGAAGAGTGAATAAAAAAACAATTATTTAGAAAATAAACAAAAGAAAAGATAGAAAGAGGAAAATAATGCGTAAAGAAAGAAGGAGTGAAAAATAAAGAAAGAAAGAAAAAAGAAAGAATGAAAGAACGAAGAAGTTAAACAAATGAAAAAAGACACTGAAGAAGAAACAAAAAAGACGAACATAATACGCAATAAAAAATGAAAAAATAAAGAACGAAGGAAGGAAAGAATAAACAAAAAAAATACGAAGAAGAAAATAAACAAAAGCATTTAATTTTTTTTTAAATGTAAACAAAGCGTAAAACGAATGAAAGAAAAAAGTGAAAGTTTCAAATCGAGCAAAAAAGGCGGGAAAAATTAGACGACTTGTAAATCGCGTTTTCTATTTCAATTCTGTGACCTCAGCTAATTGACGTTACCCTGAGAGAAGACTGAAATGCATCGAATGTGTGTGTCTGGTGAGGATGGGGCTAGGGGTTAGAAAAAAAAGACAATGGTCGGGGGTAGATTGAGTTATCGTGGGGGATATTATTCGAATCTGAATTAATGGCGGGGTGATAGTTGTGTTATGGATGGGGGTAGGGATGAGAACAATGGCGGATTTTCACTCAAATATGAAAAAAGATCAAGAATCCTGTTGGAAGACATTTCTGAATCCATTGAGAGAAAAAATGAAAACATTTTTTAAACGAATGTTGACGGGGGTTTTTTTTTGGGGGGGGGGGGGGAAGGGGCGCGTCTATGGAAACAAAATAAAAACTGAAGAACGAACCTAGCTGTACATCGAGGATTGAGGACATGCGTTGCATGGAGATAAATAATGTGAGAATTATACGATGGGTGTATAATGTGAGTCTTAAAGACAGACTTAGATCTGATGACCTCGTCGGAGGAAGGATTAAATCTGTATAGTATAGGGAGATGTGTGTAGAACAAGAAACTTTGTTGGTGTGGTTACTTTGAAAGAATGGATGAGAATTATTGGGTTAATAGATGTAGAACAGTTGGGGCACCAGTGTCAGTTGGCAGGGGAAGACCAAGGGAAAATGGGGGGGGGGAAGATAAGGATAAACTTCAGAGAAAGTGTGATAAATAGAGGCTTGGCCAGAGAACGGTTAGTTTAAAAGTCAATTTATAAAAAGCCGTCCAAAACATGGCAACATGAAAAACATACGTTACACCGATGATGATGATGATGATGATGATGATGATGATGATGATGATGATGATGATGATGACGACGACGATGATTACGATGATGTTGATTACGATGATGATGATGATGATGATGATGACGATGACGATGGTGATGATTACGATGATGACGATTACGATGGTGACGATGATGATGACGATGGTGATGACGATCATAACGATGACGATGATGATGACGATGATGACGACGATAATGACGATGACGATGACGATGACGTTGACGATGATGATGATGATGACAATTATGACGATGACGATGGCAATGACGATGACGATGACGATGACGATGACGACTACTGCTTACATGTTAGGTAGGTTGATGTTCAAAATATTAAACGTGCCCATGGGAAGAAAGTTGCGTACTGGTGATTACAGACACTAAAAATTAAATTACTTTTATTTATCAACGACATTATCAGGTATATTACGAGCTTATCGTTTAGCAATCAATTCTAAATAAAATTCACCTGGAAGTTGAAGGTTCAATCCTTACTACAGGCGATCATAGCTAAAAATAACATAAAATTAATAGTTCTACCAGATCATGGCCGACGCAATGGGAACAATCTACCCCCGTGGAGTAAATAAGTGTTTAGTTCGAAATTTCGTAGAGGTTTCTGAGTTCAGCATCAAGATTCCCGAGTCCGACTGTTAGGTTATCACTATCGAAAAGATGCACCTCGAGAAGGTCGGGGTTACATCGGGCGAAACGTTGTGAATATAACAATATGGGTGAGAATATTAGTCGGAATAATCTTTATAATACAAATTATCAATACTCCTCTCAGAAATTTCGAAACAATACGTTTTGTCTGAAACTAAATTTTAAACGTGTCAACCATATGCTTCGAAAATCCGAAGTACTAATATATGTGCGTCTAAAATCTCATAAAACTGACTCACACATATATTTGAATATTTATTTCATGTATTAAATAGAGTAAGTTTGTATCCTATTTCTTTGACCTCCATAGCTGTTTTTTATATATATAAAGTACATACTTAACTGTGTTCAGTCTTTCAGTGTTAGCACATATTAGTCTGAGTTTTTAAAAACACAAAAATAATTTCCCATCAATTTAATAGAATTTCATATTTAATCCGGAATCAGTTTTTCTTTTAATTACTAATAGGATGCAGAGAATCCGGGGAGCAACCGACACAGTCCCACATCCTTTTCTTACACTGAGGAAATCTGAAACCCATCTAGTAAGAATCCTTCTTTTTTTTTCGTATTTCATGGCTAATACTTTCCATTCTCCCCCTTTTTGATAAACGAACTATATCAATTGGGCATTATTTGACCTACTTACGCAATAACGTTTCCATAGCATCCTTCATAATGTAGGTTATTTATAACACTGAGGTCCTGGCTAAATTGTTAAGACACCAGCCTGCTAAGACGTGATTCCGACTTTAATTTCCGCCTCAGGAAGCAGATTCTTTTTTTTACATTTATTCTTAGTTTTAAATCGGGATCCGCTTTTTACTTTGACGGTGTGAGACGGATAAATAAATGTTCGCTTTTTGCAGGTAAAGACATCCTAATTAAATCAGCTGAATTATACACAAGAGTAAGAAGACTATCGGGCAACGCCGAGTCGGAACAGCTAGTTGAATTTATGCACTTCAAAGTATGAAACCCGTTTTAATTGCCATGCTTTATACTTACTTATGTGTATCCGTTAGTGGACACAATGTCCTTAAGAATTCTCAGTGAATTTCTATCACATTCTATGGAAGCCTCGATTAAAAGAAATGTTAATTCTATTTATGACAGTGAAGATCGTCAGCAATGAATTTTGCAGCATTCACTAAATATTTGCATCGTTACTTGCCCTCTGTTTTCTTACAACTTGTTTGGTTTCATCGTATACTATACTTGCTTATATAAATTTACGTCAGCTCTGTGGACCGACTGTCTACTCATCCATTTTCGTTTAGACTTTGTCCAAATTTCAAAACACATTCCCTTTAAAACAATAGTCATCCCTTTGTCCATTAACGTAACGGATAAAAGAATGTTCTGATTTCCAATCTCTCTCAAAAATTAATTATTTCCTTTTTTTCTTTTCTTTTAATTATTATGAGATGACTTCGGCCGGGTTTTTAATTTGCGTCGTCGCCATGCGTCGCCCCCTGCGTCGTATTTGATTTAAGGAAGAGTTAATTCCATTTATGTGAGTGAAGACCGCCAAGATTCCAATAAAGACTTTTGCAGCGTTGTCAAAATATTGGCGTTGATTTGTCTTCCCTTTCTCTTACAACTTGTAAGGCTTCATCTATTTCTTTTTTTCATCTCTTTTCTCACTCGTCTTATAATAAACAAAACATTTTTTGCTTGATGTGAACAAAGATATTTTAAACCATGTGGATTTCTATCGCACCTATTAAACCAGAATCTGAAAAGAACGAGTTTAACATTAGTAATGTATATTTTTAAGACAAATCTTGGCATTGCCAACGAGGATCTACTACTACTACTACTACTACTACTACTACTACTGTTACGTTGTCGTTTATTAAAAACCGGTTCTTTTTAAATCAATCGTCACTTACTTCGTATGCTCTCAGTATAATGGCGCGCCGGTGCTGTTGTCATCATCGTAGTAGTGGGCCGAACTTCGCAGTCATCATCAGCATCGTCATCGTTGTCGTCATCGTCATCGTCATCGTCATCGTCATCGTCATCGTCGTCGTCGTCGTCATCGTCGTCGTCGTCGTCGTCGTCGTCTAGTTTCTGTAAATAAAACTTTTCATGCACAGAGAAGAAAAAGGCAAGACCGGCGGATAATTTAAACTGGGTCTTTATTTGGGAGAGATTTTCTTGCCATACGATTATATGTAACACATTCATTAAATTGAGAGAGAGAGAGAGAGAGAGAGAGAGAGAGAGAGAGAGAGAGAGATAGGCCAAATTGTTTCTTTTGACTGAATTCTACTTAGCTACGGGGAAGGGGAGAAGGGTGGGCATACCAGTCGCTATCAATTCTTTTAGGAATACAATTTTTATTTGCACTTTTTTAAATTACATCTCGAATTCCATCTGCTCGTCACGGCTTTCCAAAACAGTCTGCTAATAAAACTTTTTTTTTCTTTTACACGATATCGTAACTTCACTCCCAAAGAAACAGAACCTGTCACAACACATTTCTGCTTGACCTTTCCCTGAACCCAAACTTGAGTTCAGATTTGTTTTGTTTTTTAGGCCGAAAGCGAACTTGTTTTTCAGATGTTCGTGTCAAGTAAACTTGCACTGGTCACCCTAGATAATAAATCCATACAAGCTGATGTAATCGTTCTTCACATACGTCCGTACATTATGTAACACTACTACTACTACTACTACTACTACTACTACTACTAATACTACTACTAATAATAATTATAATAATAAAATTGAAACCATACAACCTAATCTAATGATGAAAACAGTTGAAATCTTTAGAAAAATCCTTAAATGAGAAAACCAACCCACATAAACTACAAACGCTAACCAGCAACACGTAATTGAAATATAGATAAAACAAAAACATAAGATCATCATACGAGCCCAAGGTAACGGACACTACCAAAAATCCCATAAACAGGTGTAACTCCTCCTATCCGCTGAAAACCTCATGATCGGATTAAATATGAAATTCTATTAAACGCATATGGTGCCACACAAAATGGTTGTAAAGGATCAATGAAGATAGAAAGAGCGAATGGGGAGTGTATCAACCAGACTTCCACTAGAAAGGTGCAGAGAGTACTGGGACTTTAGGAGAACTTATTGCCACCCATGTTTCAGAGGAGACCAATCGTCGTTACGGGTGATAAATAAATCGTAGGCGTCTGTTGAGATAACGCAACATGAATAACCATGTGTATCATAGGAGGCAAAGAGCGCAGGAAATCTGGAGTGACTTGTTCTCACTCAGACTACAGAGAACACAACTGATCATTGTCTGTAAGCAATGACTGATAATTACTTACGTGAAAACTGTTAGTGAATAATAATAATAATAATAATAATAATAATAATAATAATAATAATAATAATAATAATAATAATAATAATAATAATAATTTAAAGCTAAATATATAAAACAAAGGAAAACAGTAAATTAAGATAGTGTGGCCAAAGAGACGAAACAGTAAATCATATAATAATTTGGTCCAAACATAAATCAGAGACAGTACTGGAAAACGAAAATCACAAAATTCTCTGGGACATGGAGGTGCAAACAGATAAATTCATACAAACAAGGAGATCGGATGTCATAATAGTTAACAAGAAGGAAAAATCCTGCCAAATCATTCAGCAGACTACAAAGTGAAAATCAACGAAACAAAAATACGAGGCAAATACATTGAACTTGTCAGAGAATTGAAAGGAATATAGAGCATGAAGATAGGCAGTATAATACCAATAATTGTAGAAAAACTAAGAACAATCACAAACACCCTGGAAAAAAGACTGGGAGAAATTGGAATCAAAGGGATCACTGAGACCATACAAAAGACGGCGATGATCAAAACAGCTGCAATCTAAAGAAAATCCTCGAATGCGGAAACCAACTTGTATAAACTACGAACGGTAACTAGTCACATGGAAGTTACAGTTGGAAGAAAACAAAACAACAGAAAAAACACCACCACATGAACCCCAGGAACAGAAACTGCAAGGCATTTAATAAACTATCCCCCCCCCCAAAAAAAAAAGTTATGGCACCATCCTCGGCTGACACCGGAAAGAATAGTCGTGAAGCGTCAAAGAGGATGAGAAGACCGAGGAGGAAAGCACTAACCAGACCTCCACTGGAAGTGCAGAGACTGCTGGGACCTTGGCGAGGCTTATTGCCACCCAAATCCCAGAGAAGAAGAATGGTCGTCACCAGCGAGAAATCAATTGTAAGAGGTTGTTGTGAGACCACAAAGTCATTAGCAATGGTTATCAGAAAGAGGTGGAGGGTAATGGAAATCTGAGGATACTTGTTGTCAATCAGACTCCAGGAAACAGCACCATTTATTATTGTTGAGCAATCACTGACAATTACTTTTGTGGGAACTCCTCGTGCGTACAAGTAAAAAAAAAAAATTTTTAAATAATAAAAAAATAAAAAATAAATAAATAAAAAATAAATAAATAAATAATAATAATAATAATAATAATTTAAGCTCCCCCCAATAAATTAAGCCCCCCCCCCCCCAATAAATTACACCGGCTTCAACTGACACGACACAAAAATGAACCAATGGAAAGAAATAGCAAGAAACGCCATCAGCTCCGCGTCTCCCCCCGCCAAAGAAAATGGTACCAACCTAGGCTGACACTGTCAAAATATTTGCATAGGGTCAAGGAGGATGAAAAGACCGAGGGGGGACAGCACAAACCTGACCGCCACTGGAAGTGCAGAGACTGCTGGGACCTTGGGGAGGCTTATTGCCACCGAAATCGCAGAGAAGACTAATGGTCCTTACCAGCGAGTAATCAATGGTAAACGGCTGTTGTGATACTGCAGGTTTCTTTGCGGTGGCTATCGAAAAGAGGTAGAGAATACTGGAAATCTGGGGAGACTTGTTGTCTCTCAGACACCAGGGTAACCACCGGTTGTCGCTGAGCAATCACTGATGACCTGTGTGAGAACTCCTAGAGAGTAAATAATAATAATAATAATAATAATAATAATAATAATAATAATAATAATAATAATAATAATAATAATAATCATCATCATCATCATCATGATCATCATCATCATGATTATTATTATTATTATTATTATTATTATTATTATTATTATTATTATGTATAATATAGAAATAAAAATAAAGAAAGAGTAACGTAATAGGGCATAAGGAAACACCGCCACTGGAAATCCATATACTGCATACCCGGACTCACAAAATAGACTTCATTTTGTCATAACTTCACCGACCATTTGTTGTCGTCAAAATTCACTCATAACAAAACAAAAGCAAAGACAAACCGACACGTGTGTCGTACTTCAGTTTCCCAATATCGAAGTAAACGTCAATTTTCGTAAGATTAATTATTCAAACCACGTCCAAATCCATGAGGCTAATAAATTAACATTTGACAAACATCTCAGCCATCGCCACAACGTGACAATCACAACAGCCCACGAATCCACAGCAAACGCGAAACAAAAATGACAAATAAATAAACTAATGAAAAAGTTACTTCATTTATGTTTTCTTATTAAAAAAAAAATAAAATAAAAAAAAATAAAACACGTTCAGAAAAGTAATTCTCGTCACATATTCTCACGTGTTTTTGACAGTCACGTCCGCGAGATTTAGATTATCCAATTCGATAGAGAGAAAATAAAAGCCATCAACTCTCATCCGCATGTCTTCAATAATAAGGACATTTTCTTCAATAGAAATTATGATACAAAGACGAAGAAGAAGAAGAAGAAGAAGAAGAAGAAGAAGAAGAAGAAAAAGTAGAAGAAGAAGGAGAAAAAGTAGAAGAAGAAGGAGTAGAGGGGGAGAAGATTAAGAACTAAAGACGTTGAAGCTATGAATAAGGCTTAAGTAATCAGAAAACCTTGGAAGGGTGAAAATGCAACTGACAAAGAAGAAAATCTAACCAAGAAACATGAAGAACTAAAGCACAACTTTCGGGCAAAGAATTGAATGTGAGAAAATAGATACAACTGCCACTAGAACAGAACAAGCGGAATCTTAGGAAACAATGAAATTCAGTTTTCTCAAAATGTAAACAGATGAAGGAAAAAATAAATGAGTAACTGGACTCGGCAAAAATAAATCACTCCTGGAGCAATGTATAGGGGAAAAGACAACAACAGAATAGGGATGCCGAGTGGCTGAAATGATTTAAGATAGATCTCAGGAAAATTGCGGAAGGAACAGAAACGGTAATTAATTAATAATCCATCAACGCTACCTTAAAAAATATGGCAAACTAGAAAGTACCTGGCCCCGACGGAATATATGGAATCTGGTTGAAGAAATTCACTAATCCAAATAAATCCAAATGTGATGAGACAGAACCAGGTTCCAATGGTGGAAAAAGTCTTGACTAACCTGCACTTTCTTGGCATTTTGACCAAGATCAAAGTGTAGTATCTGTTCCGATGGATACTGCACCCATAAACTGGTATTGTCTTGGCCTTCGGGGCTTGATTTACGCCTGTCTATGTGTCTGTCCTGTGCAGTTATAGGAGGTCCACCCTGCCAAGCTTTGCCCCCCCCTCTTTGGAGAGGAGTAAGTTTATTGCTTACTGCCTGAGGCGCCCCTACCGGGGAATGCCGACGGGGCTGCCCAGGCAATTTTTAAACCCAACTTTCCCGACCCGACCTTGGGTCACATCTTACTTGTGAGAGTAAGATAAAAACTGGCCTTGTGCCTAACTCCTGGAGAGGAGTAAATCAAAGGGCTTCTTGGCCTTTTGGCTAAGATCAAAGTGTAGTATCTGTTCCGATGGAAACTGCACGCCTGACCTGTGCAGTTCTAGGAGGTCCACCCTCCCAGGCTTTGCCTCCCCTCTTTGGGGAGGAATAAGTTTATTGCTTACTGTCTGAGGCGCCCCTACCGGGGAATGCCGACGGGACTGCCCAGGCAATTTTTAAATGGCCAGAGTGCTCACCTCTCGAGCGCTGCCTTTTCAAACCCCACTTTCTCGACCCGATCTTGGGTCACATCTTACTTGTGGGAGTAAGATAAAACTGGCCTTGTGCCTAACTCCTGGGGAGGAGTAAATAAAACCTGCACTTTCTTGGCATTTTGACCAAGATCAAAGTGTAGTATCTGTTCCGATGGATACTGCACCCATAGACTGGTATTGTCTTGGCCTTCGGGGCTTGATTTACGCCTGTCTATGTGTCTGTCCTGTGCAGTTCTAGGAAGTCCACCCTGCCAGGCTTTGCCCCACCCCTCTTTGGAAAGGAGTAAGTTTATTGCTTACTGCCTGAGGCGCCCCTACCGGGGAATGCCGACGGGGCTGCCCAGGCAATTTTAATGGCCAGAGTGATCACCTTCTCGGGCGCTGGCTTTTCAAATCCCACTTTCCGACCTTGTGTCACATACTCCTATTGTGGGTAAGCGTTGAATAAACCTTATCGCCGTCAAAAAAGAGCAAGTTTCTGCTTAGCGTGCAGAACGTGAATGTAAAAAAGAACAAGTTAACACTGAAACAAAAGTATATTTACGCATTAACCACGTGTGACGGGCGTGATTTGCCATCCATAAAAAATAGCCTAATAGAAATTGCCGCAAGCGTTTAAGCACTCATAGGCCTATGATCATTGAACGATATAGATCGGTATTTAAAACGTGGTTGTTGGAGAAAATTATACCACATGACGACGTCTCAGTGGCGAGCACGTTAATCACGAGATCGGTATTGCAACCAGGGTTCTTTTTTAGGAATAGGTACCCAGAGATGTGCAGTCGTGACGTAAGCAGTTCCAACTACGAACGGAGAAAGCATGATCAAGTTCTGACTTTTACCGAAATATACAAATAAAAAAGGCGATCTTACTTTTTTTGCCAGACAACTATTTTTCAATCAATTCGAAAGATTAATTTTCGACTTTGACGTAATTTTTTGGATAGTCTTATTACTTTTGCAACTTTTCCTTTGGAATTTTTTTTATACCTTTTCATTTTATCTTTACCAAAAAAAATATATATTTCTTTGTATATCCAAAAACCAACCAAACAAAGAAACAACAATGCTTTGAAACGAACTAAACCGACTTTTGCCGAACTAAACTTATAAATTAGGGTTAAGGTAAAAATAACAGCTCGGTTCGTATTGTGTAGAAGCACCGAAAAAAACATTACAGAATACATTTAAATACAAGATTAAATCAACAGTTTATTTCGTTAAATAACTTATTAGCATAAAAACCGCTAATAATTCATTCAGTTTGTGGAGTGCAGTTCGCCAGTCCAGGAAGTCTTCGGTGAAACTCGGAATTGATTACGTAAATAATCACATTTTCTTGGATAGTTATTCCTAAAAAGTACTGATGACAGTGTTGTTGGAGAAAAGAGTACTGATATCGATCCTGACTCAGTTTTCGTGAGATTCGACTCGGAAGCGTTCGGCTGTCCTACGCAAACGCCCGAGTGTTGACGAGCCGAATGGTACCAGACGACAATTTTGATACGGTGCTGCGTCCTGTGATTGTAAGTTATATTTTCAAGAAATTTTCTAAAAGAAACAACAAAACAAGCAAAACATAACGAAGTTACTGTTATCAAATAAATATTTTTTTATTTTGATACGTTGCTGCGTCCTATAATTTTTAGTTATAGTTGCAAGAAATTTTGTAAACAACAAAACAAATGAAACAAGCAAAACAATAGCGATGTTACTGTTATCAAATACATATTTTTAACCCTAACTCTAACCCTAACCCTAAACCCAAACCTAAACCCTAACCCTAAACCCTAACCCTAACCCTAGCCCTAAACCCTAACAACAACAAAAAAAAAACAAGCAAAACATTATTATCATAGGACGCAGCACCGTATCAAAATTGTTGTCTGGTACAAATCGGCTCGTCAACTCTCGGGCGTTTGCGTAGGACAGCCGAACGCTTCCGAGTCGAACCTCACGAAAACTGGGTCAGGGTCGATATCAGTACCGAGAAAAGTATATCACATCACGAAGTCCCTGTGATGAGCACATTGTTTTCGAGTTCAGTATTGAAAACGGTGTCGTTGGAGAAAAGTCTACTACGTGATACAGATCTAGTGGCAAGCACGTTGTTGCATTGAGTACAGTGTGGCCCGAGAAAAGTATATCACGTAACATAGTTGCAGCTGGGAGCACGTTGCTGCCATCACCAGAGACCAGCTTCCCTTATTTTTTTATTATTATTTTCCTATTACTTCATACGGCACAAGTTTGGATAACTGAAAGTTTAACAATGTACGAAATACTAAAGAAAATTGTCAATTTGATTGAAAACTCAATGGAAACAGGTAGCCAGGAATGAGACTAAACCTTATGTAAATAATCCTTATTCTAATTTTGATCAAAATCTATTAGTTGATTTTATATCCTAGAAAATGTCTAGAATTTAAGGCTTAAGCTTAAGAGGTCTTAAGAAGAAATTGAAATTCAGGGAATCTAGCTTAATTAGTGTCTAACGACTATGGATCAAATTTAATGCAAATCTGAAATATTTTAATTTTCAAATCGGAGGTAGTGCCTATATTATTCCCCCTAAAACCCCTTTAATATATTCCAAAGAAACTGAAATTTGGAAAGTATTTATAAATTGATGTCTAATACCTACTGTTAATATTTCACAAAAATCAGAGGTATCTGAATTTTGACGAAGGGCTTCCACCCCTTTTTTATCCCCCTTTCATAAAACTAAATCAAACTAAATAACATAGCCCATATTGGGGTCACTTACACCTAGCAGTTGTGTTCTAAAATTCAATAATGATCGATTAATTAGTTTAGGAATGAATCCTGTACATATAAATGTATAAACATGTACACATACCTAACTTTATAAAGATAGAGTTAAAAATAAAAGTGTACGAGTGATAAGAATATGGAGAACCATTTTCCGGGAGACCCCTTATCTCCAGTACTGTTTGTCATGACTATGATGACGCAAACCAAAATACTTAGAAGAGTAAATGCAGGATAGCAATGAGTCAGGCGCCGCTGTGAGGCGTACCATACACTCACAAACAAGCGACTCTGTGTTGGTTGCAATTACGGATAAGTTCAGTGAATCGAGATTGGCTTCGTGTCTTGTCACAATGTGATACCAATAGTTGTAGAAGCACTACGAACCGTTAAGATATAGTAAAAATACTAGGAGAAATAGGAATCAAAGGAGGGATTGACAGTACTTCACCGACGAAAACAGTCGAAATATTAATAATAATAATAATAATAATAATAATAATAATAATAATAATAATAATAATAATAATAATATAAGATATAGTAAAAATAATAATATAGTATATATATATAAAATATAAGATATAGTAAAAAATAAGATATAGTAAAAATAAAAATGAAAATAAAAATAAAATAAAATGAAATGAAAATTAAAATTAAAATTAAAATTAAAATAAAATAAAACAAAATAAAATAAAATAAAATAAAAATAAAATAAAATAAAATAAAATAAAATAAAATAAAATAAAATAAAATAAAATAAAATAAAATAAAATAAAATAAAATTAAAATTAAAATAAAAATAAAATTTTGAAAATAAAATAAAAATAAAAATAAAATTTTGAAAATGAAATAAAAATAAAAACAAAATTTTAAAAATAAAAATAAAAGTAAGATATAGTAAAAATTAGATATAGTAACAAAAATATAAGATATAGTAAAATATAAGATATTGTAAAAATAATAATATAAGATATAGTAAAAATACTAAAAGAAATATGAATCAAAGGAGGGATTGACAGTACTTCACCGACGAAAACAGTCGAAATATTAATAATAACAATGATATAAGACACGCTGACCAAATCATGGGAAGTGGAAAGCAAATAGCGATTCGTAAACACAACTAGACATTGCGTGAGGAATAAGTTATGAGCGTTTTGCAAAATGTTTTCTTGTCAAGGTTTTACAATTTTAAATTACATATAATTACTCAAAATATAATCTGTGGGAGAATAAAAAGTATTCAGTTCATCATGGCTGCCGTATCTGGAATCGGAAATTGCGAACCGGTGTTAGTAAAAAAAAATCCTTAATTATTTTAGGCTGCATAGCTTTTAGCAGAATTTTTTTCATCATCCATGAGAAACAGTTTGAATTTTTGAATTTATTATTTGTTAATAACTGTTTGTTATACAGGGTGGGCCAAAATAAGGGTCCTATCTTTAAATTTGAATAACTTGAATTTGAATAACTTCCACAAAATAAAAGTTAAACTCACCAAACTTTATGTGTGTGTAGACTGACCCTTCCGAGATTTTTTGAAATAAACAAAACAAATTTTAGCCGAAAAACACTTCTTAAAACTTACAAAAACTAAAGTATTGTTTTTTACACTGTTTTGAGTTTTTTAAGCAAAAATAATGTTTTCTAAATGAGGGTACGTTCCTTAGGGCTAATACGGCTCATGCTTGCTTCGGAAGGGGTCCTTTACTTATTCTAAAAAAAAAAAATTAAAAAAATCAATAAATAAAAAAGTTATGAATTTAAAAAAATAGGACCCTTATTTTTGCCCACCCTGTATATATATATATATATATATATATATATATATATATATATATATATATATATTTATATATATATATATATATATATATATATATATATATATTTCACAACATTACTATTACTCCCATAAGTCCCCACCATTTCTCGGTCATAATGCTAATCTCCCATATCTCCCAAACAGATCCAATCTTGCCGAACCAATCCTTACGCTTATCTCTAAACCGGTTTTAATCAGCATACCAATTTCATCACCTCCCGAATGTATTTAAACAGTTTCCAACCATTTAAAAACCCTACAGAGTTACTGCCCTTAGAACGCCCGGATAATTCATTTATTTAAATTCCTTCGTGATAGATTCAAAGTCCTTTAATCCAGGATTTAAACACGAATTTAATTAATGTTGTTCATTTTAACCTTTTTAATCCATAAACCCATTTTCTCTCCCTAATTCCTTGAGAAGACACATCATCAAACCCCAAAACAGTAACGGCCAAATATACGATACTCATAATATTGACTCACGGAAATAATAGAGAAATATTTTTTTATATTTTATTTTTATTTTTGTATATCTCTTTAAATCTTCTCCGGTTTAAATCTCAACTATTACTTTTCACACTTTTCCTTTTTTTTTTTCAAACCTTATTAAACCTTCCTTACACTAAACTTAAACATACATATATAACACTAAGCAAATAACGCGTCCAAACGAGCGTGACACGTGACTTCATATTCGCGAAACAGATGACAACATAACATTTATTTGAAGGCTAAGTCCTTCCGTGCTTGAAACCGACGGTACGAATGTTGTACTAATTTTTCTGTACCAAAATAAATAAATAAATATATATATATATATATATATATATATATATATATATATATATATATATATACTTGTTACTTATATATATATACTAATATATAAGTGTATTTGATAAATTATTCATAATTAAACTATTACATCTTTTTAAATTCCAATTATGAAAAAAAACTTTGATACGATTATGTGTTATAAATATTTTCAGAATTAGTTTTTTTTTAATTTCCAATTATAAAAAGTTTGATTTTATTATTTGTTAATCATTAAATAAATTGTTGGAAAAAAATTATCATTTGCCAAAAAAAAAATCCAGCCTAAAATATAATTGGGTACTTTTAGGGGAATTAACACCGATTTGCAATTTACGATTTCTGATACGGCAGCCATGATAAAGTAGATACTTTCTATTTTGCCACAGATTATATATTCATAAAGTTATTCTGGTCCATCGAGGATTAAGATCCCCTGGGTTTGACCTGTAAAAATTCGTCCAAACAAACCCTCAATTCAACACCAGTATTCAACTTTGAATGGATATTTGGCGGTGCCAAGTCTGGCGAGTACAGAGAATTCATTTATTCATTTCTTTCGTAACATTTATTTGCTGCCTATTTGTTTTTTAACCCCTTTTTCGCTCTGTTAACTGTCGTTATAAATGCCCAACAATTGATGATATATTAAACAAAATAAATTCTTTAAAATAAGTTAAACACACAAATAAACTAATCCAGGTTAGTAGAGGAGTAACTTATATTGCCTTTGGTAACATTTATTTGTTGCCGATTTGTTTGTTTTTTACGCGTTTTTCGTTTTGTGAGATGTCGGTATAAATGCCCAACAATTGATGATATATTAAACAAAAAAAAATCTTTAAAATAAGTTAAAACACAAATAAACTAATCCAGGTTAGTACAAGAGTAACTTATCTTGCCTTTGGTAACATTTATTTGTTGCCGATTTGTTTTTTTTTGTTTTTTTCACGCGTTTTTCGTTCTGTGAGATGTCGTTATAAATGCCCAACAATTGATAATATATTACCGTCAAGAGGATTAAAGAGATACCCTTGAATATATCATTTTAAAAAGCTTTGACTCTATCGACTGCGAAATTTTAAATTACTATGCGTTCCATGAGCCTTGCACGGGGCCCTTTGATAATCGGTGAAAAATTGAAAAAAAAAAATGTTGATCACACATCCAATAAATGTCACCAATCGTGAGAAAATGTAATGTTCTACCAGTATATTGCTTACTTTTCATTTTTTTAGCGATTATCGAAACTCGGGTTTGTTTTAAACAAACCAAAAATATTTAAAATAAGTTAAAACACAAATAAACTAATCCAGGTTAGTCGAAGAGTAATTTATCTTGCGTTTGGTAACATTTAGTTGTTGACTATTTGTTTTTTCACCCCCTTTTCGTTATGTGAGATGTCGTTATGAATGCCCCAATTATTTACTAATGCTGACAAAAACATGGGATCAGAGGGAGCGTACTTTTGCTTGTATATATGACGAATACACAAATACTACAAGAGAACAGATACTACACTACTCCTTTATAGAAGGAGATAATGCCTGGGAAGATTGTATCATAGCAACAGAAATGATACTTCACTACTCCACAAAGAAGGTAATGCCTAGGAAAATGGTCTAATGACAACAGAACATATTCTACATTACCTCCTCAAAGGATGGAGTAATGTTTGGGAAGAGTGTCTCTTGACAATAGAACAGATACTACACTGTATCCCCTAAAAAGAGGTAATGCCTGGGAGGATGGGCTCATGAAAACAGAAGAGATCATACCTTACCCCCTAAAAAGAAGAAGAAGGTAATCTCTGTGAGGATGGTAACATTAATACAGAACTACATTACACCCTCGCAAAAGGAGGAGATAATGTATAGAAGGGTGGTATAGTTCATTCATTCATTCATTTATTTCGTGTGAATCAAATGATTCTAGTGTTTCCCCGATATCTTTTCTAGTTAGAATTATTTCTAGAAAGACATTGGGTACATACGGGAAGGCCAACATCCCTAAGTGAAATTGGTACTGTGAAACCGACTGGATTCGAACTTGGCACACCCAGGTTGTCAGTCCGTGTCGTTATCCACTTTACCACCGTCACCTCCCAGTACAGAGGATGAGGTAACCCTTCCCATCACAATCCTTGAATAACGGTTTTGGTCATATTGGCAGTCTGAGATCGGGCGTTGTCGAACAGTAACGCTCTGTCGCCGATTCGGTCTTTTTTTGGAGAATAGCTTCACGGAGATGGTGTAGTTGTTGGGTTAGTGTTAGGGTTAGGGTTACATCACAAGCCTCATGAGTCGCTTTGACGGTGTTAACTCCTCAATTATATACAAAAAGAAACAAGTGTCGAACATGAGCAGTTGTGTTAACTTGATATTCAATTTCAGGGGTCTGAATTCAAACAAAAACGTAATGAAATCATAAAAAGATTATAAATATACGTAAATGTTAGAATACAAATAAGAAATTAGTGTTCTAACAAATACGCCAAATGTTTGTCTTCCTAAAGAGTTTTAAATTAAAAATTAAAAAAAACGCTGACGACTTTATTCCTCTTCCCAATAGATCGAAAATAATGATACTTACCCAAAGGAAATGAGATTGTCACACTAGATATAAAAATAAAAACGATGGTAGCAGTATTGGTTGGTACAACATTAAATCGTGGTTGAGTGGATGGGAAGACCGCGGAGGGTAAGCACCATACAGAAGTCGAGTGTAAGGGTACGGATATTACTGGAATATTGAGGAGGTCTATTGTCACTAAAATCCCACAGAGAACGATCGGCTGTTATCAGCGAAAACTCAATGGTAAACGGTTGGTGCGATGATGCAAAGTTAGTTTTAATAATGATCGATAGAGGTGGAGAGTATTGGAAACCTGGGGAGACTTGTTGTCACTCAGAAAAAATAGATATATATGAATTAATTGATTAAGTTCAATTATTAATAAAATGAACAAAACCAATACTGTTCTAAAGTGCTCAATATATATTAGAGCTTTTTTATATTAAAATAAACATAGTTTAAGTATCCGACAATTGTTTCATAACCTCTTTGGCTCCTCCTATAGAGTATATCCCTGAGGAGGAGCCGAAGAGGTTATGAAACAATTGTCGGATACTCAAACTATGTTTATTTTAATATACTTTTTAATATATTTTTATATATATATATATATATATATATATATATATATATATATATATGGCAATGGCTGAATCCTTAGAAAATGACCTCCAAGCTGTAGTGGATTGGGGTCATAAATGGTTGGTAACTTTTAATGCCGCAAAGACAAACCTCCTTTCTTTCAATAACTACAAGAAACCTCTCCAACCACCGATTGTCATGGCAAATAACACCCTACCTGAGAGTTCATCATTCAAACTCCTCGGCCTAACCTTCACAGGTAACATGAATTGGAACAAATACATTGAAGACATTGCCAAGGCTGCCGCAAAGAAGGTTGGCTCCCTCTACCGTGCTAGTAAACTCCTCCCACCTGACATAATCCTCTACCTCTACAAAGCCATCATCCGCCCATGCATGGAGTATTGTTGCCACATCTGGGCTGGTGCATCATCTACTAGTCTCTCTTTCCTTGACAAGGTCCAAAAAAGAGTCGCCAACCTAATAGGTCCCTCACTGTCAACCAAGCTCCAGACCCTGTCCCATCGCCTCAATGTTGCATCCTTGTGCTTGTTTTACAAATACTTCAATGGATTATGCTCCGATTAATTGGCTATTCTGGTGCCCCCTCGACGTAAATTCACTAGACCAACTCGACAATCAACTAAATCCCATCAATTCACTGTGAAGGTCCCCAGATGCCGGAGGGCTTTCTACTCAAATAGCTTCTTTCCTCGTGCTGCTGGCATCTGGAACTCCCTCCCTGCCCTCTGTTTCCCCGACAGTACTGACATGCAGAAATTTAAAATTAATGTAAACAGACATCTCGCTGCACAGATCCCAGTTTAGGTTGACCCCCCCCCCAACCTTCTCCCCTTTTCTTTTTTCTCAGTAGCCCCTTATGTCTACAGTGGCGGCCTGCCTTGTTTGGGGTGAACTACGTTAAAAAAAAAAATATATATATATATATATATATATATATATATATATATATATATATATATATATATATATATAAAAATATATATATAGATATTTAAAATACATATTTATACGTGCTACTTTGATATTCAACCAAGAGCCGTCTGAGACAAGCAAACTATACCAGGGGGTCAACCTGAGTTGATGTTGTACACATCGGTCGAGGATACGTTCCCGACAATCAGTTCGCCAGAGTATGAGCTATTTTTGAGTTGATGAACTAGCTTCAATCTGTGCAGTTATAAAAGGTCCACCCTCCCGGTTTTTACCTTCTCTCTTTGAGATAGGGATTTGTTTATTGCTAATCGTCTGAGGAGATTACCGACGGGGTTGCTCAAGCATTTTTTGTTGGCTAGAGTGCAAGTCCTCTTGTTCGCTGGTGTTTCCATCCTTACCTTCCGACCTTGTGTCACATCTTACCGCGGTGAGAGGGAGGTAACAAATAAATCACATAATAGTAAGCCGTAAAATGATGTATCTTGTTTCTTTCCTTCTTTGTCTCCCCCTCTCTCTCTCTTTCTCTATGTCACCTCCTTCCTCTCTCTCTCTCTCTCTCTCTCTCTCTCTCTCTCTCTCTCTATCGCTCGCTGTCTCTTACCTTTCTCTCTCTCTCTCTCCTTCTATCACACTATCTATCTATCTATTCTTTTAGTCTGAATTTACTTCAGACAAAGTTCTCAGAAATGGGGGGGGGGCCTTCCTGGGGATAACACTTGATCTCTATATGAGATACATAGACATTCAATTAACGTTCTTATTTACCTGTCAAACGTTTAGTTAGTAAAGAAGTTAAGAACATTACTTATTCTCTCCCCAATTGGCCTGTTAATTATGTTATAGTATATCTTTCTTTTGGTCTCTTGGTCTTACCGGATTCCAGGACAAGAATTCATCTAGTCTGGTGGAGTATCCAGCTAAGTGCTGTTACTTGAGATAACATCACTAGAAGGTGCACTATTCCTCGTATGAGCAAATGTATAGCCGTGCTGAGGGGATCTAATTTGGGCTTCGAATACTATGTTATTTTGAATATTTGGTCATGCTTTACTTGTAGGGTGAAGTATCCTCATGTCAGGTTGTCCTGACAAACCCTTGTACAGAGAGACCAAAGACACTTGAGGACTATCTAGTAGGCATTCAAGTTCTCTCTAGTAGTAAATCTATATGTGTGCGTGTTTAGATTTTGATTGTGGTTGTGATTTTCACACGTAAACACGTGGTGCCTAGAGGTTGAACGTTCAATCCTTACGACAGGCGATCGATTATAACTAAAAATAATATTATAATTTATTAACACTTCTACCCGTTCATGGCTGACGGAACGAGAACAATATACCCCAGTAGATTAAATAAAAGGGTTTAGTGTGATATGACGTATTTGAAAGATGTACCTGAAGAAGGTCGGAGCTTATATCAGCCGAAACGTTGTGAAAATAACAACCAAGATGAGAATAGTAGTCTTTGTAATTCAAATAATACAAATAAGCAATCCTCATCTAAAAATTCCGAAATAAGTTTAAGCATTTTTTTTTTCGGGGAGGGGGGGGGGGGTAGTAAAATACTATTTTTCTTGGATTATGATGACGTACAGGTTTTGGTAACTTGGTAACTCAGTCCCTATGTACTTGCTTCCACAGTCGGTTTATAATGTGAAGAAAATGCAGCTCCCCCCCCCAAAGGGGCACTCTGGATTGTGGCTAACATAAAACGTACCTTAGTCTAGAAGAAACCCTTCTTCACTGACTGATGACAGAAAAGATGTAGTATAGTACCAGAACAGATACTACACTTTGAGTTATTTATCTACCTCCCACAGCGGTAAGATGTGACACAAGGTCGGGAAAGTGGGATTTGAAAAGCCAGCGCCCGAGAAGGTGAGCACTCTGCCCTACAAAAATTGCCTGGGCAGCCCCGTCGGCATTCCCCGGTAGGAGCGCCTCAGGCAGTAAGCTATACACTTACTCCTCCCCAAAGAGGGGAGGGAAAGCCTGGGAGGGTGGACCTCCTAGAACTGCACAGGACAAACACACATAGACCGGCGTAAATCAAGCCCCGAATGTCAAGACGATACCGGTCTATGGGGTGCAGTATCCATCGGAACAGATACTATACTTTGACCCCAGCCAAAGGTTCATGGTTCGTTATGTCCGTGTTTACTTGCCTCCCCACGAGGGTCAAATTAAGACAAACTATCAGTTTTTAATGTTGGGAAAATTCAGCTCCCCAAAAAGGGGCACTCTAGATTGGGATTAAAATAAAAATTACCTCCTCAGTGTAGTATGACATCCTCCACTCACCGACCGAGGACAGAACGGATGAAATGGCGTATCAGAAAAGATACTACACTTTGATCTCTGCAAAAAGGCCAAAAATATTTCTCTCAAGAAAATAAGTAACAGGGTTATCTCCCTTCTTTTTTTATTAATATCAGCCATCTTTCTTTTCCCGGTCGACTTGTTTTGTCCGTATTTCGTGTAAACGATTAAAATTGCTATAACTTATTGCTTTTAATGTTTACTGCTACCTTTTATGTTTTAACTAAACATGGTTTTAAGCAAACGCTGTAAATAATAAAGACACATATATTAAGAAATTTTATATATATACATATATATATATATATATATATATATATATGAAAGAAGAGGGATAAACATGTACTAATGACAAATTTATTTCAACTAAAATAAATTTGTCATTCGTACATGTTTATCCCTCTTCTTTCATCTATTTTTATAATTGCTCTATCTCGTATATTGAGCTTAAACCATTTCACTATAGGTTCTATCTACTAAAAGTATACTTTTAGTTTCATACACTTGTAGTCCGGGGTTTCGAATCGCGTGACCGGTAGTGAATAGTCATATCTCTATGCTGATGAGTCCCGATTAAAAATGACGAAACGTATACGTACATAGATAATAAACAATAACAAATATTTATTATATATATATATATATATATATATATATATATCAAAATCAAACGTAAATAATTACGAAAAAAATAAAAATGCTGGTAAATTAGTAGAGTAATACCTACAGCTAAATCCCCCCGAAAGCAGATTCTACTTTTTTAGGCGATTACGAGTTAATACACTTGGAAGAAAGAAGGAAAAAAACAACAAATAAAAAACAATTATTTTGTAATTTAAAGTGGAGGATTAAAGTAAAAAGATCCCCCATTTCCGGACCATTCTAACTTTTAGGGCAGTTTTTACCATTAACCGTAGGTCCGACTGACAAAGTTGTAAATCCACACGTAATTGTTTAAAAAAGTAGAATCCCCACCACACCAAAAAAAAGCACAGAAGTTATATCCCATAGCAACAAAAAATAGTCATAAAGCGCTAGAATGGCTCGAAAAGCGGCATTATTTTACATTAAATTTATACAAAAATGATCTCACACTCTAAATTCTAACTTTTCCTTTCCGCCAAGTTTTTTCATGGTGTTAATCGCCTAAAAAAGTAGAATCTCAATTTTTTGCGGAGGAGGGGGAGGGGTTGTCGGAGGGTGCACTGTACAATAATACCAAAACATTCTTTTACCTTCTATTTCCTTTTATTTTTCTCCGTCATTAACAACAAGCGGTGTTAACCGAAAATGTATCCGCTAAAACTTTATTTCAATTTAGCGATAGCCACTTTATTTTAATTATTTAAAATTTAATTGTGTATTTAATTTGATTCATTTTTTTTTTATTTTCGCTTTATTCGCCTTTCTAACATGGATTTATTTATCTTTAAAAATCACAGTTTTTGTGTTTATTTATTGTTATTTTATTTCATTTTTATTTACGATGTGAGAAGGGCTGAACAAAGGCGAAGCTGTAAAAGTTACGCTGTAGTCGAGACTGGATTATCTCCCTTTAACCAAAGAATAACAATGTCTTCGCAATATATAAATAATCGCACGCACACATATCTTGCGTGATGTAATTTACAACGTGCTGATAAGTTCAATGCCAGTGCGAGGATCCCACCCCCATCCTTACTGCAATATTACTATTTACAAACAAATTAATGTTATTTTTTTTTTTAACATAGTTCACCCTAAACAAGGCAGGCCGCCACTGTAGACGTAAGGGGCTACTGAGAAAAAAGGGTGATGGTTTTTTTTTTGGGGGGGGGGGGGGTCAACCTAAATTGTGAGCTGTGCAGCGAGCTGTCTATTTACATTAGTTTTAAATTCTGCATGTCAGTAACGTCAGAAAAGCAGGGAGCAGGGACCAGGGAGGGAGTTCCAGAGTCCAGCAGCACGAGGAAATAAGCTTTTGGAGTAGAAAGCTCTTCGGCATCTGGGGACCTCCAACGTGTATGTATGGGATTTGGCAGATTGTCGGTTTGGTCTAGTGAATTAACTTCGTCGGGGTACCAGGGCAGCAAGTTTATCGGAGCACATTCCATTGAATTATTTGTAAAACAGGCACAAGGAAGCAACATTGTGGCGATGGGACAGGGGCTGGAGCTTGGTGGATAGTGAAGGACCTTTTAGGTTGGCGACTCTTTTTTTGGACCTTGTCTAAGAGGGAGAGACTAGCGGATGATGCACCAGCCCAGATGTGACAACAATATCCAATTCTTATGATATTTTAACTTTAATTCAATCAATATATCTTTTAAGGAACGCAATTTTTCAAAACTGAAGTGTAGTATCTGTTCTGATACTACACGTCATCTTTTCTGTCCTCGGTCAGTGAAGGAGTACATTTTCTAGATTGAGACATTTTTTTTTCATAATCCAGAGTGCCCCTTTTTGGGTAGCTGTATTTTCACTACATTAAAACCGACTTTTGTCCAACACTGCCCTCGTGAGGAGGCAAGTAAATAGGGGCATGCTTGATAAGTTGTATTATTCGGACTACCGTTCTCATCTTGAATGTTATTCTCACAACGTTTCGGCCGATGTAACCTCCAATATTTTTTGGAATTTCAAACTGAACTCTTTATTTAATACACGGGGGTAGATTGTTCTCGTCCTGTCGGCCATGATTCCCGATTCCGACATAAAGATTCCAGAGTTTGATAAAATGCACGTGATATTTTTTTTAAGCAATGCACATTTACAGATTCAATATTAAAAGACTCGGGAACTTGTATTTGTATTATTTGGACCACTGTTCTCATCTTGGATGATATTTTCACGACGTTTCAGCCGACGATAACTGTGATCTTCTTCAGATGTATCTTGTCGAACTAAGGAATTTCGAACGGAACTCTTCATTTAATCAACGTGGGTACACTGCTCCCACTTGTCAGCCATGACCAGGTAGCAGTCTTAAGAAATTATTCATTTTATATTAAAAAATGACTCAATACTGGTCACCCCTGAAGAAGGAATTTTATTCCGTAATCGATAGGATTAATGTAAGAAAAAAAAAATAATAATAAATTAATCTTGTATTGCTAATTTGGCTTTTATTTCAATTTTATTAACTTTCCATGCAATACTTTAAAACTTGAACGAAAAACACACACATTACTCGACAGCGTGCCAACGCAT
>OY744518.1:203566600-203576600 GCA_963556195.1 Sepiola atlantica
AGATTTTTTGATCGACATTATATTTGAGATAAGTCTGGGAGTGTAATGTCCTGTGAGTGTGAATCCCATTCAGAATCATACCTCTTAGTGATGAGATGATCACCAAAGTGTCCCTGCAGCCATTTCAACTTGTTATTTGCATTATGGGACTTGCAACCCCATCAGGAACTTATCTGCTAATTGCACTGCATGGTATGTAATAACAGAACCATGGGGTTAAGGGTTATTATTGGTTTGACGATGAGAATGAACGGTCAGTCCTGATCAATACGCGCCACCTAGGGGTAGATAAGAAGATTTTGCCAGCGTTGTGTATATTTTGCTTGAGCATATTTCATAGCACATAACAGTGTCCACTTTTCTTCCCTCTCCCATCTAGACTCTTGTCTCCGTCTAGTTTCTTCTTCCCTGATAGGAAGGTAGTCTTCTTCAGCCTCTCTTATGGCTGCATTTTTATAAGAGTGCTCTATTCTTCTGTTATATATATTCCCATCTGTTAAAAAAGTGATCGTAGGCGGGAAACCGGTGTATTCTTTTTTCTTCAGTGAGAGTAGATTCTTGGATCTTATCAGTTAGAATCTCATTGGATGTTTTTCTCCACTTTTCAAACTTTGAGTAGTGGTAGCAAAGCAATAGCACCTTCTTTTTTGCAACAATCTATGGTTGCGCTTTTAAGCCTCTTATGTTTCTTTTTTTGTTGCTGTATTTGATGCAGATAGGGGGGCAGGACCTTTTGTCTCAAGGCCTGATGGCTGACCCTGGTTGGCCTCTGTATTGGCTGGAGCACCATTTCCAGAGGCAGGAAGGTTTACACCATTGCTTACATCTTCCCGCCTGGTGTATATGAACGGGTTGAGGGGCCCTTTTTATCCTGGGTGTCGGCCTGCTAGTATTTATTTTTGTTTTTATTCATATTTTTTATTATTCATTTCCTCATTGTCAACGGCTTCTAATTCTTTATTCGAAGCTGCCCTCTATGAGTAGAGGGGGTGCCCCCGTCTGCAATTCGGGAGACGTGCTGGATGGCTTGAGGAGACAGCACACCATTTTTCTTTGAATATTTGGTCAGGGTTTACTTCAAGTAAAAAGTATCCTTATGTCAGAGTCTTTGACAAACCCCTGTACAGAGAGACCGAAGACACCAGAGGATGGTGTCTAGTAGGCATTCAAGTCCTCCCGAGTTGGCATTCAAGTCCTCCCCAGCTGGCATTCAAGTCCTCCCCAGCTGGCATTCAAGTCCTCCCCTTGTGTAGAATTCATGGTCTTGTGATGTGGCAAGAGAAGCAAGTGGCAGAGTTATTGACAATTTTGCATCTCGTATTCAGGTTTTCTTGCAACGCATTTGTTCATATTTTGAGCATATAATTGATCGCTGATAAAACAAAGACTGTTGGACATCCATGACTGAAACCTGGTGGACAAGCCACGCATAGAGTGAAGTTTATTTCTACGAAATATGATTGGATTGCAGGAAATATTGTGAATTTAAGACATCATCGTTCAAATATCGTTTAGAGACGTACAAAATTTTCAAGAATTTACAATGTTTTTAATGAACTTCAAAATTGTATAGGATACTAAGGAATTGAATTTATTTGGTAGTTGCTGTACTATAATAATAAATACGAAACCTGCATAAATAGAAACAAAATATGTCAGTGTATTTTACACCGGACAACGCCGCGTGTTATGCTCTCAGAATTTTCTCTCAAAAGATCACAAAATAAACTCATTCAAAACGGTGAAAGTTCGGTTCCAAACTCGACAACAACCACAGGAATTGTATTATTATTTTCTTGTAGAGTAATGCCATCTCCAAGACAATAATAAACTAATTACGAAAAGCACTAAAAAAATGCGTTTTTATGTTGTGTCATGTGAGAGCGAGAATAAAAAGATGTATAGTTTATTTCTTAACACTGTGTTCAAGTGTATTTATTATATTAACTGTTACGTGTACGATACAACATATCTTCAATCACTTTTCAAGTCTGAAATGATGTTGGTGTAGTTGTTTCTCGATCTACAACACTCCATAGACTACATCAGCCACGGTATAACATGCTGGATACCGATTTCGAAGCCACTATTAACATTTAAAAAGAAACGAACGCGTTCGAATTTTGCTAGAGATCATCAACATTTGTATGTTGATGATCTCTAGCAAATGTTGATCAATGGAACCAGGTCATCTTTAACTAGGAACAAACATCATCTATTTCCTTTAGCTCATCATCTGCAAAAAGTAATACGAGAGATATGAAGGAAAATGTGTGGAAAAATGTAAAATTAACTTTTTTTGTTTCATTTTACTTCAGTCGAAGTTCTCAGAAATCATGGGGACTCTACCTGGGCCAAACACTTGATCTCTATATGAGATATAGATATTCAAATATTCTATAAAAGTTCTCTTTTATTTCTCAAACGTTGAGTTAGTAAAGAAGTTAAGAACATTAATTTTAATTTTCCTTTCCTCAATTAACCAGTTTATTATGTTATAGTATTTTTTTTTTGTCTCTTGGTCTCACCGGATTCCAGGACCAGAATTCATCTGGACTGGTGGAGTATCCAGCTAAGTGTTGTGACTTGAAGTAACATTACTTAGAGAAGGTGCCCTATTCCTCGTATGAGCTAATGTCGATGGAATCTTATTTGGCCTTTGAATATTATGTTATGTTGAATATTTGGTCAGGGTTTACTTGTTGGGGGTAAGTATCCTCATGTCAGGTCGTCCTGACAAACCCTTCTACAGAGAGACCGAAGACACTCGAGGATAGTGTCTAGTATGTAATTCAAACGCCCCAGTAGGTAATGCAAACTCCCCCGTAGGTAATTCAAACTCCCCAATATGTATTGGCTTGTGTCTACCAAAATATCTTTAAAATGGTGCTTAATGCTGCTGTCGATTAGAATGTCCTTGATCGTTTTCTTATCCCATACATCACGACAAATCTATGGACAATAAATGTATACATTTGAATAATCACTTAGTTCTTAGTGTGTTAAAACTATCGCATCGGCGACTATGAAACATCTAACTGAAACAATACCTTCGATGCGCTCACCTCTCCATATGTTGATCTCCCTCTCTCACCGAGGTATTTTCTAAGAATAATGGCATACTTTTGTTAGAATAAAGCAAGCAATGAACTCGACAACAACACCTTTTACACAATTAACGGTTTATCGAGCTGCACATCGCGAATCAGGTTACAATTATTTAGATCATCGTTAGCTAATTACAACCTACCTCATAGTTGTAATCTTCATGGACAGAGTGAGAGAGGAGAGAGGAGAGAGTCAAATTTTTAAGCGCATTTCTTTCTATATTAAAATTTCGTTATACCCTATTTAACACGTCCGCTCGCTTCTTCCGAAACTCTCAGCAAAACTCATCCGAGAATCTCTCTACCTTCAAATAAATGACGTCACGTAAGCCTACGTATCATCGGTTTCATCTTCGCATGGCTTGATATACTATAATCCTATTAATCCTCTCTGTAACCCTGTTTGTAAAGCTTCCTATCTCCTAACACAACCCTCAACTATGTATCAGCTATAATATATCCACTAGTTAACCTAACCACTTTTGTATCTAACAACATTACTTGCTCCACCGCACACTTTGAAATTTATTCAAAAAATGGTTCGGTTTAATATGGCCTAGCATTGTTCGATATAGTTGTTATCTGGTGACTGAATTGAACACTGAAATTTTAAAACTTATTTGATGTAACAAATCTTGTGTGTGTGTTTAGCAGTGTGGCAAGGATCCGTATCTTTCATAAATAAAGACTCATATTTCATAATTCTACGAATTGAGAATATTGGTAACAGCTATTCCTGCAATACGGGATCATATTTAACAGAAGTGATTATAAATCACAATTTCTTATTTATGCATCAAAATTGGTTTAAAAATCCATCAGTCCTTAGATATGAACTCTATCGAACACTTCTAGGGCATCCTAGACCGCAACCTTCGACAAATTGTCAGAAATTATCTTCAAAAGCGGAATTTGTAAGATTATATCGTCAAACATGACGAGAAATCCCTCATGATAATGTTTGTGAACTGATCGTCCGCTTGTCTAAAAAGGTCCTTTCAGTAACCCTTTCATACATACTGTTGCTCCACAACAACAAATAGAAAAGTTGTCATAAATTTTGATTTGGCCAATTATATTTGTTTTTGTGAGAGTCAGCAACATCAAGGTATACGAGGCCTGTCTAAAAAGTATCCGACCTTTGTCCAGAAAGAATATTTTAAATACGTGACGTGGTTGAGACTTTAATCCCATTCAAAATAGGCACCTCTGTGCTTGCACACACTTAGCCTAACGATCCATCCACTGCCAGAAACACCACTGGAAATCTTTTTTTGGAATGGTGTTCATCTCCGCCGTCGCGTTAGATTCAGCAGGTGTTTGGAGAAGATGCGATAGATGTAACACAACTTAAGGAGTGGTTCAACCGATTCAAAAATGGGCGCACATCAGCGGAGAGTGACCAGCGTTCTGGCAGGCTCCAAACTGCTCGTAGTGCAGATGTTTTTTGAGAGGGTGCAATAACGAGATAATGCGGAACGCGACGACGGAGAGGAACACCATTCCAAAAGAAGACTTCCAGAGGTGTTTCCGGCAGTGGATGGATCGGTGGGATAAGTGTGTGCAACTCCGTCACGTATTTGAAATATGATTTTCTGGCCTAAGGTCGGATACGTTTTAAATAGTCCTCGTACGTTTTGCCTCCAGTATTAATCGTTACGAGCTTTTTCGGGAGTCAGCATAACTTGAAGGCACATGGTTCAAGATCAAGTTAAATCAGGTACGTAGAATTTCTGTAAAAAATCAAGCATGAAATGGTTTTAAAAAAACGCAAAGGGGGTGTAATCTAAGTATTAGTAAACTAAGTATTAATAAACTAAGTATTAGTCAACTAAGTATTAATAATTTGTTTTAAATCTTTAACTAAATAATAATTATGTTAAATAAGGATCTAAGTATATAATGAATACTAATTAGGTGCTCTGGTAATAGAACAGTACCAAATTGCTGTTTTTTACAAAGTGAACTTTGGACGCTGAAAATCTACAAAATCAAAAAATGGTCTCAAATCCACGATCTAACTTTTCTGTCTTCAGATACATTGATTAAGCTCCCAATTTTTTTAAAATTATATTTAAATTCAACTAGACCAATCTTATTCTTTCATTCTTTTTTTTAAATGACCTGTGCATTGTAGTAATTAATATCATTTAATTGTAATAATTAGTACGGACTAACAGATGAACAAATAATTATTTTGTTATTTGAGCCTAGATTAAGTAAAAAAAAGTTTAATAAAATACTATTGTCCATATAATTAATAAACTGTCTCTCTATATATAATTTCAGCATATATATATATATATATTTATATATATATATGTATATATATACATATATATGCATATATATATGTATATATGTATATATATATACATATATATGCATATATATATGTATATATACATATATATGCATATATATATATATACATATATATGCATATATATATATATATATGTATATATATGCATATATATATATATATATATATATATATATATATATATATATATATGGTATAATGTCCTGAACTAATGGACGAATAATTGTAAATTTCGGAATATATATTCTAGAAAACACGGTGAGTAACATTTCACGTCCTTATGTCGTGTCTGTGTATATCAACTACGAGACAATTATATATTTTTTTTATCTAATAGTGAAATATATGATTTGGAACACTATTCCCTAATCAAGATGAAATATATTTAAGAATAAAGTGTAAAGGCTTAAGTTACAGTTGTTCTTCGTAGATGAAAACTGAGATGTGTTGTTTATTTATGCAAAACGCATGTTTATTCGAAACGCGGAAGTAAATATTTACCAATGCAAAGAAATGGCGCGTTTTTTCTTTCTGTCGTAGCAATTTGTTTGTTTGTTGCTTAAATTATTGTCAAGGTTTGCATAACTTTTTATGTTTTTATTTTGTCCTCTTTTTCTGTGTTCTTCAATTATTCTACGCAAATATGTACTTTTCAGTATGCACGTAATAAATATATACGTTACATCATAAACTTGGTTATGTGATGTATATCATCGCGATTGCCTTGTGTCTCTGGTTAGGGGTTCCACTTCTTCGGCAGCGTTGTTCTTCTAACGATAATGATGATGACTCTATCGCCTGGAACTTGTTGGCGCTAAAAGAAAACCTCTGCGGTTGCTGTTAATTTTAATTAACCAACATCGACAAATAATTATGACAACTTGTTCTTATAGTTTATCTTAGTCGTTGAAATTGCATTGATGAGGGTAAAGGGAGAGAGAGAAAGAGAGACTTAATTACTTTTTAACTCCTCATTTTATGACATGTGCTCGACTCGCTCCCTGTCGATTTTTCACTATATCAGTCTTCTTTATAGTTTATCTTAGTCGTTGTAATTGCATGGATGAGGGTAAAGAGAGAGAGAGAGAGCGAAAGAGAGACTTAATTCTTTTTTAACTCCTCATTTTATGATATGTGCTCGACTCGCTCCCTGTCGATTTTTCACTATCTCCGTCTTCTTTATAGTTTATCTTAGTCGTTGTAATTGCATAGATAGGGTAAAGAGAGAGAGAGAGAGAGAGAGAGAAAGAGAGACTTAATTCCTTTTAAACTCCTCATTTTATGAAATGTGCTCGACTCGCTTCCTGTCGATTTTTCACTATCTCAGTCTTCAAACAGCGCTGATAACGTAACTCCTCGCGTGATTCACACGTTTCTCACTTTTTCGTCTCTGTCTTATGTTCTATTAACATAACTGCTAATTATGTATCAGTTAATATATCTACTAGTTAACATACCTTGTCTTGTATCTAACAATATTCTAACATAACTTGTACTATCGCACACAATAGAATATATTTTTAAAATGGCGCAGAGAGAAAAGAATACATGTTCTCGATTGGCCTATAAATAGCCCAGACGCAAATCCAATTCAACATTTATGAGGAATGCTCAAACTGTGTTTCCTCCATTGCCTAATCAGTTAGTGCTAATGGATGTCAGCCCTCGACAGACAGGCTCTTCAACAATAACCAAACAATAGTCCGAATTAAAGGTGTCTGGGAAGTTCTACACGCGGCAGTTCCAAGAAATATAAGCTCTGACCGTTTAACGCACCCCATTTCACGAGAGCTAGACTCTAATACTTTGTACCCAGGTAAATCTAAGGCTTTCCAATATATTAAATGTGTACAAAAATTTCAACTTAACTAGTAGTAAATTAGACGATCATTGTCGAAGATGCTATTACTGAATCTCAAATACGGATGATGATGAAGTATAGTTTACAAGAAAAAAGTGATAAAATAAACAAATAATGAACAAATAACTGTTATCAAACGCAAGTAAAAGTAACTTTTCTATTTACCTGCAAATTTTATTTTATTTTTAAGTGTTGAAAACGTTTATATTTTAATATAATATTTCGTTCAAATACACTGTCATTACACTTAAAATACAAAATGATGGACGGATACGTTTCCAGAAATCACCGAAGTCTGATTACATTTCTTTTCCGTCATTTTAAAGGAAAGTAAATTGTATTGCGTTTGTGTCACATGAAAGAGATTTAATTTAGAAAATAAATATGAACAACATTTGTGTATTTAAAGGAGAAGTAGCCCTTTGCCCAAGAGTTATTACCCTTGTCCCAAAGAGATTGTGCGAGTGATTTATGCTCCTTGCATTTTACAGACAGCAAACATGTTGGATTAGGACGTGTCGCACAGCTTTATTCAAGTAAGTCAAAACTAAGAATTCTTTCTTCAGTTGTAAATAGAGAATAAATGTTAATTGTTGATCTATACAAAATAGTTTCAATTCAATTGTTTTGTTATATCTGTCCCATATCTCATATTAATCAGCACGCCACGTCAATTTTAAACAGTTATTTGTTGTATATTTGTTTGTTTATTTCACTCCAAAAGACGAAAAAAACTTATCAATAAAACTCCGTTGAGTTACGGAAATTGTCCGCCCTCCAATTTGAATTCTGACTGTAACGACAACGTATTTTGACGAAATCTTATATTTAAATAAAAACGTTGTCAAACACGTTAAAACACAAAATACCTATGAAGGTAGGTAAAAAAGTAACTTTTCTTGCGTTTGGTAACAATTATTTGTTCAATATTTGTTAGTTTTCCCCTTTTTTTCCTCATGACTATCGCCCGAAAGGAAATATGTTGGAAGGATTTTCACAAATTAAATAATGCATTAGCTGATATTTATAAGGGGTTATCTTTAACAGGATCCGGGCGACATAATAATGTCAGGCACTGGTGTCGCTAAGGTAAAAAAATCCGACTTTACCTATTTTAAAATGAATTGTTCCAAAATTGAATTCTTTCGTTCAATCGACATAACCAAATTAAAAACCTACTTTTGCATAATTTTTATTTCAATATAATTGATCGTACGCATCATATTGCTACAATTTTATGTAAATATATTGTAAAAGACACATTCCTTCTATTTATTTAAAAAGTAAAAGTCTATACCCTCTCCTTGAGCGGTGTTGGTACAGTACCTGGGTATGTCAATTTCCATCTTTACCTAGTTTCTACCGATTCATAACTAGTACGAAGAGAAATATTTGTGAAATTCCCTAGAAAAAATCGCTGCTTACTATTTACATGAGAAAGTAAGTAACTGCGATAATGTATTACGTTTTGTTTTCATTAGAAAAAAATTGTGTTTTTGTTAGGACAGCTAATGAAAACGATATACTTCCTTTACATCATTTCGGAAAGGTAAGAGTTATGGCCCTTGTAAATGAAGAGATGCCTGGAGAGAAAAGTAAACAGAGACCACGGATTTAGACTGTAAATATCAACTCGCGTACCGCGGCCAATTGACTCATTATTTCATTCTGTGTTCAGTTTTAATAAATCTGTTAAACGTTTCTGTTGAAAGTTCATCCATTTTGTTTACGAGTTATTAATTATTATAACCTAAATTACAAGGTTATAAAAGTTTTTAATAAAAAATAATTCGCTTTCAACTAATACCGAATACTTTTTATGTCTAGATTTTTGTAGATCATCAAAAAAGGGTAACTCAATTTTAAAATATGTATGTAATTTTGTTAATGTTATTATGCTATGTTATTTTTTTTTTCATTTGTGAGACACGTATCCAGTTAAAAAGAATCGTTTAGATTAACGTTAGATTCGAACTCGGGTAGTGACATCGTCAAAACAACTTCCTTAGCAATGTTTATTCTGCCTATTCCTTTTTAGTCAACCAATCACATGTTTCTATTCACATATGAAAAGACAAACTACAAAAACTCCATAACGTTTTACTAGTCAAGGGAGGCGCGAGAGCGCTCTATCCCTTAATAGACTTTAAAAACGGCCTATGCTAGAAATCTCATTTCTTTGATCAGTCATAACTCAAAAACCAATGAACCAAATTAGTTAAAACTTTGCACAAAATTTTTATTTGATAGGTTCTATAAGTGTGTAGAATTTCAGCATCATTAGTCAAGGCAACCCAGAGATCCAGAAAGGTCAGGCATGATTTTGTGTTATCCGTGTGTACGTACGTATGTATGAGCCACCCTGTATCTCATCAACTATTTGATGGATTCAGCTGATTTTTGCCAGAGATAGAGGTTCTAGAGACTAGTTGATGGCATTTTAAATTCAGTTTACCATATACCTTAGTTTTCCAGAAAATAAAAAAAAACTTAAAAATGACCATTGTATTGAGGCATTGTCTTTACAAAAGTAGTGACATTCCATGAAAAATGTTAATATACTGAAATCATATACCCTTAATAGGGTTAAGATGAAAATTCATGTACAAAAGCAAGGAAATTCACAAATTTATACACTTTTATTGTCATTAAGGGTATGCGAGCACAACAGGGCTATGTATTTTACTGGTAGGAATTTTTCTTCAG
>OY744518.1:203581600-203584100 GCA_963556195.1 Sepiola atlantica
GGACTGAAGGTCTGGGTGTACCTAGTTCGAATCCAGTCGGTTTCACTGTACTACTTTCACTTAGGGATGTTGACAACCTTCTCGTGATCTTTCCCGTAAGTACTCAATGTCTTTCCAGAAAGATTTCTAACTAGAAAAACATCGGAGAAACTAATGCCAACACCAGAATCATCTGATTCACACGAGAGAAGAAGAAGGTTGTATTTATTAGACTAATTTTAAACATTTATACACCACTGTTGTATCAGTGTTGTTTTAAAAGTACGGGAGGAGAGTTCGAAAGTGTAATTAACCCATTGGCGCCCATGGTCCGTTTTATAGGACCAGAAGTATAATTAACCATATTTCAGCAACATCTGTATTCTCCATAGATATCTATAGTTAGATTGACGTGTCTTTCAAATATTACATCTACTGTCTTGTGTGTATTGGCAACACTGATGTCTCAGTTTTAAGTCTATAGTGGAAACATACAATCACTTTAATCTATTATTCAGTCAAATTTATTTGGTAAGTAGTCTTTATAACTTACCCATATTTATGTATAGTTTAAATAAATGCTTAAATTATCCTATGAAAGCCAGTCAATCTTTCAAAGTAATTTTGCACAAATATAGTATGCTCTACAACTTTGGGCCTTATTTTAGGACCAAACTAAAAGTGGATTCTTTTTTCTTAGGATAATGTAATAAATATTTTGACCATTTTTAACGACAGCCAACAGAACGAAAAAGGGGTGAAATAAAAAGAACATATAGACAATAAATAAATAAAATAAATAAAAGGGGTGAAAAAAACAACAACATATAGACAACAAATAAATGTTACTAAAGTGCCGAAGTTACTCTTCTACCTACCTGGATTTGTTCATTTGTGTTTTAACTTATTTTAAAACGTTTTTTTTTAGTTTGATTTAAAAGTAGTGTCGAGACGTCACGTTAGAATGGAAAAAAAATGGCCGCAGGTGACCACGTGACGTCTCGACACTACTTTTAAATGACATTCGGAAGGAATGATCCCCCTACGTAAGGTGATTAACGTTAATGGTTTATATTTATCATTCTCTGTATTAATAAAATTGTGTGATCACTTCTCGTTCGTGTGTGTGTGTGTGTGTTTCTCATCTCTACGTGACTAACACATAATTATCTATTTATTTATTTATAATTTATTATTTACTGTAATAAAACATGAAATATTGTAAAGTAATAAAAGAGACTTTTTAAAGATGTTTTTTTAGAATTATAATTTAATTACGAATGACAGAATGCATTTCCGTTTATTCGTAAGCAAGTCAGTCATTTTATTTTTTTAAAAGAAAAATGAATTACTTCGTGACCCTTCGAGATCGGAAAGGAGTTTGTAAGCCTTTAAACTATCGAATAGCAAGTGATTTCTGAATTTAAAATCCTTAGCAAATCTTCAATTGATTTTATTTTAAATAGTTCACTCCAAACAAGGTAAGTCGCCACTGTAGACGTAAGGGGCTACTGAGAATTTGGGGGAAAGTTTTGGGGGTCATCCTACATTGGGAGCTGTGCGGCGAGATGCCTGTTCACAATAGTTTTAAATTTCTGCATGTCGGTGCAGTTGGCGAAAAGGGAGCAGGGAGGGAGTTCCAAAGGCCGGCAGTTCGAAGAAACAAGTTTTTGGAGTAGAAGGGTCTCCGGCATCTGGGGACCTCCACAGTGAATGGATGGGGTTTAGCTGATTGTCAGCTTGGTCGAGTGTATTTACGTCGAGCGGGCACCAGAGAAGCGAGTTCATCGGAGCACATTCTATTGAAGTACTTGTAAAACCAACACAACGATGCAACATTGCGGCGATTAAAGTTTAAGAAGCTATTCACATCCAATAATTTGAAAAATAGCGAATAAACGTACAAATTAGTTATAGTTCCATAACAATGTGGTTTAATTAATAATTGGATGACTAATTAATAATTGGATGACCAATTAATAATTGGATGACCAAACAATATCGTAATAATTAAAATTTAATTTCCAAATTTTTTTAGATGAGAATTGAAAATTTTTTTTTTTTTTTATGATTCGAACAACTATTCTCCTATTGGTTGTTATATTCACAACGTTTCGGCCGATGTAATCTCCGACATTCTTTGAAATGATTATGTAAAACTCGGAAATCAATACGGAATATCGAACTGAAGTTAATCAATGGGGGTAGATTATTCTCATTCCATCAGCCATGGCCGGTTAGAAGCGTTAATTCGTAGAATTTGGTATATTCGGACTACTGTTCTCATCTTGGGTGTTTTTATCACAACGTTTCGGCCGATGTAACCTCCGACCTTCTTCAGGTGTACTTCTGTCGAACTCGAGAATCTGGACAGAATTTCGAACGGAACCCTTTATTAAATCCACGTATGCTCTCGTTCCATCTGCTATGACTGGGAAGAAGTCTTCAGAAATTCGCAATTCTTCGTATCGCCCACACTGAGGATTGAACCATCAACCATCAGATGACTGTCACTTAGAAA
>OY744518.1:203589100-203609100 GCA_963556195.1 Sepiola atlantica
AAACAATCAAATGTTTATAATTAACATTTTAGTCTCAACCTTGCAATTATCAAAACAATCACAGTGTCATTCGAAACCCGACGTCTATCCACACCCGTGACTTACATATTGTTACCATCTAGGCTATAATTTCTATTCAATATTCTGCTTTTTCTGATCACTACGAGGTAATCTCGTTACATACCCCTATCTTCATTAGTAGAGCACTTTGGTAAGTGAGATCGCCGGTGGTCACCAGAAAAGAATAGAGCAATCTCGGTTGTTGAAAATGATTGATATAAGCATTTAGATTTCGCTTATTATAGTAAGTTTGTACTAATAACGCAATTGATAAAACGTCCTCGTGTTGTCTCCGCTGAAATTATTTCCTTGCCTAGATACACTGAAGACATCTAGAAGACATTAATTTTTCCAAGACTCAAGTGGCTCATAATCTCAGCATAGAACCTCGGATCAAAGAAGACATTACTATTTAAAAGGTCAGCCCGTTTCTTTTGTAGTCTCTCTTCTCTTAGCCAAATATTTATCCCATTGCAGGCCCGTCGTCTGCGTGTAATTACACTATGCACCCCACAAAACATACAGAAATGTGTTACAACAGGAATGAGGAAATCGAAAACGAGTGGGTGTTTTATATAGCTTACAGTGTATTTCATGTAGAATGACCTGGTTCTTGTCTTTGCATAATCCTGTATAGTTACAGCCAACTCCCCAACTTCCCAAGTGGGGAGCAAAAGGCAGAACGCCCACTCACTTTTGTCGTCAAGTTTTCTGTCTGATGGTTCCCTCAATCGGTAACATACGCCTGCGATTATTTTTTTTATACATTCCAAAATTGGCATACTTCAACATATATTAAAAAAAAATATTTACAATTCAAATTTTAGTTTCCAATTCGAAATCATCAAAATAATCGCAGTCGCATTTCAAACATAACGTCTACCCACCTCCTTACTTACATCACGTGACCAACTAGATTATAATACTCATTTCTATTCACTATCCTGCTTTTTACGATCGCCCCGGAGTAATCTCGTTAAGTTCGTTCTATCCTCACAAATTAAAATTCATGCCCCAAATTTGTTTTGAATATTCCCCTTAATCATAGTATCTTGTCTCCTCTTATACATCAGAGCGGATGTAGGAACCAGTGATTTCTGTAAATCTACTCTAATCATACCAAAAGTGAACACGCATTAATACTCCACATGAGCTCACCCCTAAAAAGTAAATCCAAATCCTCCCTAAACTTCTAAAACCACGTTCTCCTGATCTCTTAACATCCTAATTTCTGCCAGCTATATGTCATAGTAATATGTAGCATCTTCTCCGGAGTTTCTCCACCTAAAGCAGGGGCGGTCAACCTCCGGCCCACGGAGCACATATGGCCCGCGAAGGCTTAGCGTCTGGCCCGCCACCCTGCTATGCTTTATTATTGCAATCCGGCCCGCGGACCTTCCAGTAAAACTCATATCATTTTGTGACATAGACGTAAAAGTAGGTTTCAATTAAGATTTACGGTGTGATAAAATGTATGAATATCAGCGAGCGATGATGCATGTATATTTCATTTTTCTTTAACTATTAATTTCACATCCTTGGCCTGATATAAAAATAGAAAAAGAGAAAGAGATAGGCAAAGAGGAAACGTGAGACAAGGAAAGGGCATGAAACAGAGAACTTATGTGAGGTGTGTCAAAACGAATGCTGGATCAACTTGCTACTTCCCCCGTCATTATTTTTTATGATTCCAAAATGGCTCTTCGTCGGCGTCTTTTATAACATCACATATAGAAGTTTCTTGAGAAAAATATCAGATTTGTAGAGTGTTCAATGCAATTTTTGTACAATTTATTCATGTAAACAAAATATAGTAATTCTGAGATTTTGTTTTTCACTCCGGCCCGCAATCTCCTTCTTAAAGTCTCATCTGGCCCTCACTCTGAAAAGGTTTCCCGCCCCTGCCCTGAAGTTTTTACTCACTCCCCGTGTAATATAGCGGGAGACAAATCTCTATTCTAGATTTATGTGGACTTTATTAAAAACTGGTAACGGAAACATCACCTCTTGGAGAACCATGTAAATTGTATTTTAACATTATCTGTCAGAATTTCATTTTCAAATCCCAAACATTTTAAAACTATTTTTAATCATCACTATTTCATTAAAAAGCAGTTATCTTCATTTCTATTGTGTGTGTGTGTGTGTTTCCCCTTGACCGTGTTGTCCAAACACATCAGTTCGATTGGTTTCATTTTCTCGGACTTGTTTAGGGAGATATAAATTATCGGTTTCTCTTAAGTATAAGGTTTCGTCTTGATCCGTTTAGGCATATGAACATAGGTTTCATATCAGATGTCATGTCATGCCACATTAGGTAAAACATGTCTACCTTTTTACGACCAGAGGCCAATTCACACATTGGACATATTGTTTTTTTGTTTTTTCGAAGAATATGTTATAATAGTAATGAGTAGGCGATCTGATGGGTGTCCGTCCGTGCCCTGCGAGACAAACTTCATTAGAAAACATAAATCAATTAATTTTAATGATACAGTAGCAAAACATTAAGCCAAATGAGACATTTTTTTCTTGCAAGACTATCGCTAAATACATATTTTAACATATATATATATATATATATATATATATATATATATATATATATATATATATATATTGAAAAGTCACACATTTGAAGCGTTGGCGGAATGGCAATAATAACGAGGATATTTTTTTAATAAAATATTTAGAAAACCTTGCACAGCGCAAATTATTTGTTTTTAAAAATAAATTATTTATTTATCTTAAAAACTTTTTTGTTCTATAAACTTGAGTATGTTCGGTAATATATACCATCTTCAGAAGAATGTTTCTTCTTTTTTTCATTTTTTTTTCTTCTTGGTTGAGACATACTTATCGCAGCCAAGTTGAAAATCCGTCTAGATGTTAGGACGAAAAGTGTTTATATGGCTGTGTCTCATGCGGTTGCGTGGAAGTATATTTTGAAAATTCACACATTTGAAGCGTTGGCGGAATAGCAATAATAACGAGGATATTTTTTTTATAAAATATTTAGAAAACCTTGCACAACGCAAATTAATGTATTTCTATGTAATTATTTTTATAGGTGATTTTTAGCTCGTTGTTATTGAGCTTACTATTATTTCAATTGTTTCACTTCCTAAGTGATTAAGATGCAGAAAAACTGCATTATTAGTCGCCCTAAACTTCAAAGGACGTATTTTTTCGTTAATATACAGGGTGTTTCAAAAGTCTTGGGAACATTACAAATGCGTATATCTCATGAACTATTCCAGGTAGAAAAATGAAACTGGTGCCATTTTAAAGCTTGCTTAATCAAGTTTTTGGTCATACTAATGATTTTCGTGTTATCTTTCCAGGTGCAGTAATGGCGTTCTCTAAACAAGACAAGGCATTTTGCGTCCTCCAATTTGCAAAGACTGAATCGTGGACATGTGTTCAGCGTGCATTTCGCAGGAAATTTAAAAAAGAAGCCCCTGAAAGGAAATCCATTGTCAGATGGCATGCTAAATTTGTGAAAGATGGGTGTTTGTGCCCAAGTAAGCGAACAGGTCGCCCTTCAACTTCAGAAGATGCAGTTGAGCAAGTTCGGACAGCCTTTCAGCGGAGCCCCCGTAAATCAGTGAGAAGAGCCAGCAGGGAACTTCAGCTTGCTCCAGCAACTGTCTGGCGTGTCTTAAGGAAACGACTGCAAATGGTACCTTACAAGCTCAAGTTGGTCCAAAAGTTGAAGGACACTGATAAGCCACTTCGCCGTGACTTTTGCATTGCAATGCAAGAGAAGTTGGAAGATAACGGCTTTGATGACCGGTTTGTTTTTAGCGATGAGGCGACCTTCCATCTGAATGGCAAAGTTAACAAGCATAACACTCGCATATGGGGTACTGAGAATCCTCATGAACTTCTTGAGCACGAGCGAGATTCACCAAAAGTGAACGTGTTTTGTGCAATTTCCAAGAAAGGTGTCTATGGACCGTTCTTCTTTGAAGAGGCAACTATCACTGGTGAATCCTATCTCAACATGCTGGAAGACTGGTTAATGGCTCAGTTGGAACAAGCAGAATCTGATGACTTCATTTTTCAACAAGATGGTGCACCACCACACTGGAGTCTTAGAGTAAGGCAGTTTCTTAACACAAGGCTGCCTGGTAGATGGATTGGGAGATCTGGGCGAGGTGATGACGTTCTCATGCCCTGACCCCCTAGGTCTCCAGATCTTACCCCGTGTGACTTTTTCCTTTGGGGCTTTGTCAAGCAACAAGTCTATGTGCCGCCCCTTCCAAGAGATATTGACGAACTAAAGGCTCAAGTAACGGCAGTTGTGGGAACCATTGACATCAAGATGCTGGAACGCGTTTGGCAGGAAATGGACCATCGACTAGATGTCTGCCGTGTGACGAATGGTGCTCATATTGAGCAACTTTGAAGATTCCCCACAAAACTTGAAACTTTAACCTTTCCAACGGTACCAATTTCATTTTTCAACTCCTAATAGTTTTTGAGTTATTAAAAATCGTTATGTTCCCAAGACTTTTGAAACACCCTGTATATATATATATTCATTTTATACGTACATAAACGTAATCCATGGACACGTGTTTCTGGCTCACATCCGTCATTTTCAGCTCGTTGTTATTGAGCTCTGAAAATCACCTGGGTAAGTTAGCCATGTTGATGACGGCTGTGAGCCAGAAACATGTGTCCCGGGATTATTTTTATGTACGTATAAAGTTTATATATATATATATATATATATATATATATATATATATATATATATATATATATATATATATATATATATTAACGATTGCTGGCGCCCATATCGATTTTTAATAAAACTCCATGCTATACACTTTCTTATATTCATTTCTTGTAAAAATTATATTTCAGTAATAAATTAGAGGCACTTTTAGGGAGTTACTTTTAAATCACCCTCTATATGAAATTATATGCCTAACGTATTAGCGGTTGGGTTTCGAATTTGAACTTGAAACAATTGTCACGTCTATATTTTTGTGCATTAACTTGTTATACATACACACGCGTACACACATAATTTGCCAAATTAAAGCTTAAATGTAACCGCTTACTATATGTTCGCTTGTTAAAACATAAATATACTTTATTTCTCTTCTTGCTGTATTGTTGTTGGGGGTGGTCGCATTGGCTAAGGGGTTCGGACTTGATTTAAAATGGTCAAACGTGTCTGGGGTTCGAACCGTACGACTTGCAAAACAGTAATCTTAACACTAACGATTTTCTAACAGAAGGAAACATATACAAATGTGGATAATAATAGAAAATATTTATCCTATATATATATATATATATATATATATATATATATATATGTGTGTGTGTGCGTGTGTGTGTGTGTGTCAGGTTGTATATGAAAAGAAATCAATAAAGTGTTCAACCATATAAGAGAGCTAATATAATTTATTTAGATACTGTATATTACATATTTCAGCAATGTACCGCGGTTCCATCAAAAGGGCAGATTTAGACATCTTTAGTAAATTTCCGTGCCCAGTGGAATCATCGGCAAGCTGAAACGAACAGATAAATAAATAAATAAATAAATAAATAAATAACGCTTGCTAACAGATAAATAAATAAATAAATAAATAAAACTTGCTAGGGAATAAAATGAAGGTCTTTTATACACGAACTAACATCGATCTCCCTTAAGTCTTAGTTAATCACTATCCCACACCGGATTTTTTCGGGGACCCCCTCAGAGATATACCGTTTTCTGTCATTGTTGACGCCATCCCCTGTCGGGCGTGACTACAATCGTTTCAGCTTGCCGATGATTCCACTTGGCACGGAGATTTACTTAAGATGTCTAAATCTGCCCTTTTGGATGAAACCGCGGTACATTGCTGAAATATGTAATATACAGTATCTAAATAAATTATATATATATATATATATATATATATATATATATATATATATATATATATATATATATATATATATATTGTTATAGACCGGCTATGATGTGTTACGCAAGGAAACGCGTTATAGTCAAGCGTGAACAAAATAGTTCTCTTGCTTCAAATTGGAATAAAAGAAAGATTAAAAAATGGTTATCCGTTCTCAAACTCCGCTTTGGATTTCAGATAGAATGTCAACAAATGCAAAATGTTTAAGCGACAAAAGTGGCACAAGGGGTTGTATAAAAACAAGTAGATGGGGATGAGAGTATTGATTTACTCCTCTCCAGGAGTTAGGCACAAGGCCAGTTTTTATCTTACTCTCACAAGTAAGATGTGACCCAAGGTCGGGTCGGGAAAGTGGGGTTTAAAAATTGCCTGCGCAGCCCCGTCGGCATTCCGGGTAGGGGCGCCTCAGGCAGTAAGCAATAAACTTACTCCTCCCCAAAGAGGGGAGGCAAAGCCTGGGAGGGTGGACCTCCTAGAACTGCACAGGACAGACCCATAGACCGGCGTAAGTCAAGCCCCTAAGGCCAAGACAATACCAGTCTATGGGGTGCAGTATCCATCGGAACAGATACTACACTTTGATCTTAGCCAGATGGGGATGTTAGTAATGTGAGCTTAATAACTCCAATAGACGACAAACAAGATAATGTCGGATGGAAAGAGAAGATATAATTGGTGTCGGATAAATCTAGTTTTTTAGCAATGGCAAGATGTCAAAATATCAAAATAGTGATATGAACAAAATAATCGTTAGCAAAATTCAAACGTTGAGGAGCAATGTTTTCTTTTGTAGGTTCATCTGACTGAAGATCTCTTAACAAATATATATTTCCATAATCTGGACTTGAGAATATTGCCACGTGTTCGTTTTCCCAGGAGAAAAATGGAAATTATAATGAAAATAAACAGACAAATGTTGTAGACATACATTTTCATGAACTTTCAAATGCAAAAAAAAATATAAGCAACGTTTTGCGGTTAGATTGGACTGATATAAGAAAATGTAAAAACGAATATAAAATTAAAAATACTTTTATTAATCAAATGAAAATCAGACGCATTTTGTTATTTTTCAGACGGACTGTCGTGTGGTATGTACTGATGAAACCGTTTTGTGAATTTTGATAAAACTTAGCATACCATACATGTGTATATTTACAAAATTGGTCAGAAACAATTGTTCGTAAATAAAATGTATTTTGAATTAAATGGGACTATATCATGTTAAATTAAAAGTTCTAATCGTAATATAAACTATTGAGCTAATGTATAAACCGTTTATGTGAACTTGAAATAATATATATATATATATATATATATATATATATATATATATATATATATATATATATATATATTAAAATAAACAAAGACAAAAACATTCACACGAGGAAAAAATCTCCCTAGGACGCCATTTTGTATTTTTTCGGTACAAAGTTAGCACAAATACGCGGATATTCGAGAATTTTTAATTCAGTAATTGTCCTTTATATAGTTATTTAATTCTATTATTTATTTATAAAAAGTTTTTAATATAGTTATTTAATTCTATCATTTATTTATAAAAAGTTTTTAATATAGTTATTTAATTCTATCATTTATTTATAAAAAGGTTTTAACATAGTTATTTAATTCTAGTATTTCTTTATAAAAAGTTTTTAATATAGTTATTTAATTCTATCATTTATTTATAAAAAGTTTTTAATATAGTTATTTAATTCTATTATTTATTTATAAAAGGTTGTTAATATAGTTATTTAATTCTATCATTCATTTATAAAAAGTTTTTAATATAGTTATTTAATTCTATTATTTATTTATAAAAGTGTTTAATATAGTTATTTAATTCTATCATTTATTTATAAAAAAGTTTTTAATATAGTTATTTAATTCTATCATTTATTTATAAAAAGTTTTTAATATAGTTATTTAATTCTATTATTTATTTATAAAAAAGTTTTTAATATAGTTATTTAATTCTATCATTTATTTATAAAAAAGTTTTTAATATAGTTATTTAATTCTATTATTTATTTATTAAATTTTTTAACATAGTTATTTAATTCTATCATTTATTTATGAAAACAATGTTCATATAGTTATTTAATTCTATCATTTATTTATAAAAAAATTTAATATAGTTATTTATTTCTATAATTTATTTATAAGCAAATTAATATTCCACAGAAGGACTTGAGACTAAAAGCGTTTCTTTATTTTATATTATGTTATGTTCATATAGTTTTAAAGGTTAAACACTTCCATGACTATATATATACATAAATCCGCATACATACACAAACACACACACACATGTATATATATATATATATATATATATATATATATATATATATATATATATATATATATATATATATATATTTATTTATTTATATGAATTAAAAAGGAAACAGCGGAACACTTCAAAACTCAAAGTTTCGCCCAACTGTTGCGCAGGCTTTTTCAAGAGCGAAAAAAGGCTAAAAGCGGAAAACAATGAAAATATCTGTAATTTTGGGAATATACATGTAATAGTGTTAATAATATTTGAATTTATTAAGAGAGGAAAGATATGCAAATATGTACACACACACACACATATATATATATATATATATATATATATATATATATATATATATATATATATATATATATTAATATACGTATATATATATATACACATATATACAAACAGTATAAAAATACACACACATAAAAAACGTAGATATTCATATATAGGTTCTCGAAATATATATATATACAAAATGTTCATAGAAGCAAGTATTACCAAAAGCAAAAGAGAAAATAAAGAGCAAAACAAGGGTGTAAAGGAATACTAATTTAAAAGCATGGAATCATCGGTGTCGAAATATATCTTATTTTCATTCATGGCGGAGATATAATAAAAGTCAAGTCTTTGTTTTATTGGTATTTGTGGAATGAGCGATAAGAGCTGATCCGATTAATCGACGCGTGGACTTATGCAGTATTTTAATTAAGGTAGTTTTATACATATATATATATATATATATATATATATATATATATATATATATATATATATATATATATGTATATGTGTGTGTGTGTGTGTGTGTGTGAAAATAAAAATGGAATAAATCATAAGCAATTCAACAACTAGCAAAAATAAACTCAAAAACTCATTTTGTATAGTTCTCCGAAATATTTCAATCGTCTATAATACGACCATTCTCAATCGGTTGGTGAACTTTAATTAAAAACGGAAAAGTTTTCAAATTGATACTAAGAATGCGATTGGAAGAAATAGTCACATGCAACACACAACAAAGAGGAAGAAAGAAAGCGCTAAATGTTAAAAAAGGGAATATATATATATATATATATATATATATATATATATATATATATGTTGAATATATGTGTATGTTTGCATATGTAGGTGTATGGATTTAGAGTGTGGAGGGGTGTTGCAACTAATCGAGTGTTCTATCCTCATAATAATAGTCTTCAGTCTTGTCTATTTTTCCTAAGGAACCATGATGAGTTTTGTTACGCCCACCACCAACCCCATAGAAAAGCTTTAGTAATTTCAAGGTAAAAAGAAAGAAAAACATCACTTGGGAATGGTCAAGCACGGATGGAGAAAGATTCGAAATCTCCTTCGTTTTTGATGCCTTGTTGAAATAAGACACTTTCGGTCGGGAAGGTCGAAGAAACGAACCCGTCACAAGAAACCCGACACCGACTGAAAGTAATTGCGATCGGACGACATCGCCGGAAAACACGCGAAACATTAACTGCAATAATAACTTTGGCGTTTGTTCATGTGTTCTTCGTTTGTTAATGGGGGAAGATTCGTTGCCAATAACTGTTTCTCATTCTACGCTATTTACGGTGAGAAGAATAATTTAAACATTCAAGTCAGAAGAAAGAAGGGAGGGAAGGAGATACTATGCTGACCCATGACTTCTAGTCTATAAAACCCATTGACAATATAAAATAAAGAGGGTGTATTTCTGATAAGGATTCTTTTAAAAAGAAATAACTAAATGTCGTCCATACATTTCATATTCAAGATGTTCAAATTAATTATAGCTATCAGATAATATTTAATGAGAAATACATTTTCTACAAAAAAAAACAGAAGAAAAAAAATTAATGTATTTTTACAAATTTTCCCTAAATTCAAGAGGCAAGTGTTTACTGTAGATAAATTGTGATTGAAAAGTAACTCCCGATTATTAAGTGTTCATAATTTATTACTGAAATATAATTATAACAATGAATGAATTCACTATGAGTGCTGGCATTCGCCACCAGCTTCTCAAGCCGTCTAGGAAGCGCATCAATTAACATTAGCGCCGGGCGGAGTTCAACAATAAAAAAAGCAGCAACACACTACACACACACACACACACACATATATATATATATATATATATATATATATATATATATATATATATAGTGTGTCTGTGTGTGTGTGTCTGTGTATATATATATATATATATATATATATATATATATATATATATATATATATATAATATACATATATATGGAAAAATGAAAAAGGAAAGACAAAAACTATATTTATATGTTCATCAACGTTTCGTCTTTATTGTAAGACTTCCTCAGGCTGGGCTTGTCTGTGAGCAAAAGAAAATAGAAAAAAATGTTTTTTTCTTTGAAATGAAATATTTTCAAAATCAACAATCGTGCAATTTAAATGAAAAATTCAATTATTGTATTTTTTTGCAAGCTTTCGTTGTAGTACAACTTTGTTAGGCGAGACTGTCTTATAGTTTTTTTTTCTTTTTTTCTTCCTCCGCATTTTGATGGTATTAACCCCGAGGGGTCGAATCACGATATGAGCAGAAAGAGACGTCAAGTTAGTTGAGATCAGTAAAATTTGAACATTGTTCCAAGAATCTAAAACCAACTATCATTAGCCGTACGATCGTTTCCAAGACTTTTTTTTAGAAATATTTTATTTTTCATTAGTTTTGATGATTCCAAACCGTCACTTCGTCAGCGCTTTTTAAAACATAACATACAGAATTCTATTGAGAAATGTATTTTAAATAAATATGTATTATCCACAGACATATATAATTCATGTTCACTGACAATCATCAGTGTGGCTTATCTAACTACACTGCCGATCGAACGATTTGAGCTCTGAACACGAGTAACTCAAATCCAAAAAATTAACAGTTTGGCCACAGTGGCAGTCGTATTTAAATGTGAGAGAAATAAACCCTATATTTTATCTACGAACATAGGAAGTTTCAGAGAGTATTTAAATGTGAGAAAAATAAACCCTATATGTTATCTACGAACATAGGAAGTCTCAGATAGTATTTAAATGTGAGAGAAATAAACCCTTTATTTTATTTACGAACATAGAATATCTCAGAGAGTATTTAAATGTGAGAAAAATAAACCCTTTATTTTATTTACGAACATAGGAAGTCTCAGAGAGTATTTAAATGTGAGAAAAATAAACCTTATATTTTATTTACGAACATAGGAAGTCTCAGAGAATATTATAATGTGAGAGAAATCAACCTTATATTTTATTTACGAACATAGGAAGTCTCAGAGAATATTATAATGTGAGAGAAATAAACCCTATATTTTATTTACGAACATAGGAAGTCTCAGAGAATATTATAATGTGAGAGAAATAAACCTTATATTTTATTTACGAACATAGGAAGTCTCAGAGAATATTATAATGTGGGAGAAATAAACCCTATATTTTATTTACGAACATAGGAAGTCTCAGAGAGTATTTAAATGTGAGAGAAATAAACCTTATATTTTATTTGCGAACATAGGAAGTCTCAGAGAATATTATAATGTGAGAGAAATAAACCTTATATTTTATTTACGAACATAGGAAGTCTCAGAGAGTATTTAAATGTGAGAGAAATAAACCTTATATTTTATTTACGAACATAGGAAGTCTCAGAGAATATTATAATGTGAGAGAAATAAACCTTATATTTTATTTACGAACATAGTAAGTTTCAGAGAGTATTTAAATGTGAGAAAAATAAACCCTATATGTTATCTACGAACATAGGAAGTCTCAGATAGTATTTAAATGTGAGAGAAATAAACCCTTTATTTTATTTACGAACATAGAATATCTCAGAGAGTATTTAAATGTGAGAAAAATAAACCCTTTATTTTATTTACGAACATAGGAAGTCTCAGAGAGTATTTAAATGTGAGAAAAATAAACCTTATATTTTATTTACGAACATAGGAAGTCTCAGAGAATATTATAATGTGAGAGAAATAAACCTTATATTTTATTTACGAACATAGGAAGTCTCAGAGAATATTATAATGTGAGAGAAATAAACCCTATATTTTATTTACGAACATAGGAAGTCTCAGAGAATATTATAATGTGAGAGAAATAAACCTTATATTTTATTTACGAACATAGGAAGTCTCAGAGAATATTATAATGTGGGAGAAATAAACCCTATATTTTATTTACGAACATAGGAAGTCTCAGAGAGTATTTAAATGTGAGAGAAATAAACCTTATATTTTATTTGCGAACATAGGAAGTCTCAGAGAATATTATAATGTGAGAGAAATAAACCTTATATTTTATTTACGAACATAGGAAGTCTCAGAGAGTATTTAAATGTGAGAGAAATAAACCTTATATTTTATTTACGAACATAGGAAGTCTCAGAGAATATTATAATGTGAGAGAAATAAACCTTATATTTTATTTACGAACATAGTAAGTCTCAGAGAGTATTTAAATGTGAGAGAAATAAACCCTATATTTTATTTACGAACATAGGAAGTCTCAGAGAATATTATAATGTGAGAGAAATAAACCTTATATTTTATTTACGAACATAGGAAGTCTCAGAGAATATTATAATGTGAGAAAAATAAACCCTATATTTTATTTACAGACATAGGAAGTCTCAGAGAATATTATACTGTGAGAGAAATAAACCTTATATTTTATTTACGAACATAGGAAGTCTCAGAGAATATTATAATGTGAGAGAAATAAACCTTATATTTTATTTACGAACATAGGAAGTCTCAGAGAATATTATAATGTGAGAGAAATAAACCCTATATTTTATTTACGAACATAGGAAGTCTCAGAGAATATTATAATGTGAGAGAAATAAACCCCATATTTTATTTACGAACATAGGAAGTCTCAGAGAATATTATAATGTGAGAGAAATAAACCTTATATTTTATTTACGAACATAGGAAGTCTCAGAGAATATTATAATGTGAGAGAAATAAACCCTATATTTTATTTACGAACATAGGAAGTCTCAGAGAATATTATAATGTGAGAGAAATAAACCTTATATTTTATTTACGAACATAGGAAGTCTTAGAGAGTATTTAAATGTGAGAGAAATAAACCCTATATTTTATTTAAGAACATAGTCTCAGAGAGTATTTAATCTGTCCAAGGTGAGAACTTTCTCGATATTGCTTAATTAGCAACTTTTTTTATATATCTCTCAAAGTTCTTTTCTTTGAACGGAGCTTTAATAATTATTTTTGTAATAAATAAATATTTAATATCCACAGACACGTATGTTTCATGTTCACTAATACCCATCAGCGTGACTTATGAAGTAGATTTTTTATATGTTAAATATAGATTCGTATAAGAAAAATTATTTAGGATTAAATCCACGAATCTAATCTAATTTCCGTTTTAATAACTCCAAATAAGACATTCTGACTGCTGAACACTAATTTCTGAAGAAAGGATTCCAGGCGTACGAGAATTTTTAGTCAAATGATGACTCCATAATGAACATTATTCAACGTCCAGAAACCAACGTAACTTTTTTTTTCAAGTTTTTCATTCAAAAATTTGATTTAAATGATAGTATGTCTATAGTCATCCATAGCCAACTGTTTCTTCTTTTTCTCTTTTACCCCCTCCCTCTATCTCTCTATCTCTCTATCTCTCTATCTCTCTATTTCTCTGTTTCTCTCTCTCTCTCTCTCTCTCTCTCTCTATATATATATATATATATATATATATATATATATATATATATATATATCCATTTTGGTAGATTCTCTACACAGACGGAGTTTTCTTTTGGTGTTTATTATTTTTGACAAAGGGAAGTTTCTTTTTCCCGAAATATTAAATAAATGATTTTTTAATAATCATCCGGACAACACACAAACAGCTAACACCACACTTGCTGTTATGTAAGATTTTAAGAAAAAATATTATTTTTGTTATTTCCAGCTTACAACCTACCCGGCACTTTGCTTTGCCCTCAGCCTTTTTAAACATACTGCTACTATTCCCAGCAATGCTTAAAGAACACAAACCATTCTTTCTCTCTCTCCCCCTCTCTCTGTATATATATGTATATATATATATGTATATATATATATATATATGTATATATATATATATGTATATATATATATGTATATATATATATGTATATATATATGTATATATATATATGTGTATATATATGTATATATATGTGTATATATATATATCTATATATATATGTGTATATATATATGTATATATATGTATATATATATATATATGTATATATATATATGTATATATATATATATATATATATATATATATATATATATATATATATATATAATAAGAAGTCCCTTAAAGTAAAATTAAAGTTTAGCATTGTAGACAGAGACTAAAAAATAAACATTCGGCTACTGCTTCAGTGCAAGACTCCAACTCTGTCGTTGAGTTCTATCTGAATGTCTTGATGTTTACACTCGCCGCTCTCAACGTCAATATATCTTAATTTCTCCCTTATCACGTGAGCAAAGGGGATTAGGCGACCGCTTACAGATTCAAGGTGTCGCTGTGAACCGGGTGCGCCACGTGACTATCTGGATTGTTATTTCCCAACACTTTTGAGATTCGAAAGCTCGAAACGAAGTCGTATGTAGGTAAAATATTCAAATATAATTTTATATATATATATATATATATATATATATATATATATATATATATAATGTTATAAAGAGATATAATTCTTGATGTATCAATTTTCAGTAATTACTTTAACAGTGCTCGATACGTGAGTAGCGCTAGGTAGTAAATTTTGAAAGTATATTTATGTCAATTAAGCTACACAGGGGATGAAACGCGGAAGTCTCTGTGTAGCTTAATTGCCAGGAATATATTTTCATAACTTATATATATATATATATATATATAATTTTATGTTTATATTTCTTTTATAATCTTTTCATTCGTTCCATTCTCTCTTTTATAGATATAAATATTTTTCTATTTTTGAATATGTTTTTTTTATTTATTTACGTTTGTGGTATTTCATGTCCTATGTTACAGGAAACAAAAGCTCACTCATAAAGCTGACAAAAACACTTAATCCACCCAATATACCTCATCACGGACACTTCTATCACACCTTTTCACTCTCCTAATAATGTTATTTATTTTTTATTTCTCCTATTATTTAATCTTCTTCGCTCGCGACAGCCTCTTCCTTCCACATCTTTCCCTTTTTAACGAACGATGCAGAAAGTATAAAATGGCGCCAATTTCCGGTCCGCTAGAGGGCGCTCATATCTTGTCGTCCAAAGAGAGACAGCCAAATGTTTGCCGTTCAAAAACTCTTAACACATTTTATGCACAGTCAAACCAGAGAAAATCATTGTTCAACGCGCCAATTATGGACAGACTCGATTGTCTATGGTCACTTATTGCGGATCGACCCCAGCTTCTAACTGACCCTTCTTTCTCTCGCCCTCGACCACGAAGACTAGACAGACCCCAATCATCTGCACACTTCGGGCTTCTGTGTACGCCCTATTACTCCCTGTTGGCCGGATAAGTGTTTGCTGCCATTCCCCGTCGGCTTTTCTACGATTTCCGGTTTAAGCCGAACAATTTTTTTTAACAATAATCACGGAAAGGCGACACTTTCTTCTTACAGACCACCTCTTCATTTTATTTATTTTTCGCATTCAAAATTCTTCTTCTTCCTCTACCTCTACCTCTACCTCTACCTCTTCCTCTTCTTCTTCTTCTTCTTCTTCTTCTTCTTCTTCTTCTTCTTATTATTATTATTATTATTATTATTATTATTATTATTCATAGTAGTCTCAACTTTTAAATGTTTTTAGTTAGGGTTTTGTGGGGTTTTTTTCTGAACATCAAGTCAATTCCCTTGACCTTAGATATTCAAGCTGTACCTTAACACTTTCGCCGTTCCTAATAAATGCATTTTGCAGAATTGGAAAAGAAATTGTCTCGTCAACTTGTTTAAGCCATTTATGGTGGCTTTTCGTTATGGTTCCAAGTGCTCCAATTACAACGGGGATCACCTTTACTTCTTTACACTTCCATAGTCTAACTAATTCCCATTTTAGATCTTGATAATTTTTTTTCGTGTTCTTTCTCCTGCACTCTGGTATCGAAGGGGCAGGCTATATCAATGATTAAGCAAGTTCTCTTGTTTTTGTTTTTGTTCTCTTGTTTTTGTTCAGAAAGACTAAGTCGGGTTTAGAATCCTCAAGAACCTTGTCAGTTTGTATGCGCATGTCCCAAAGAAGTTTGACATTGTCATTCTCTTGTACCACTTCTGGCTTATGCTCATACCACTTTTAATAATAATAATTATTATTATTATTATTATTATTATTATTATTATTATTATTATTATTATTTACTCACTATGAGTTTTCGCACAAGACATCATTAGTTAATGCTCACTGAAAATAACCGGTGGTGTTCCCTGGAGTCCGAGTGACAACAAGTCTCTCCAGATTTCCAGTACTCTCCACCTCTTCCGATAACCATTGCAAATGATTTAGCGTTGCCGCAACAGTTGCATACCATTGATGTCTCGCCGACAATGATCATTAAGCCCCCCCCCCCCCCGAAGTTCCAGTACTATTCGCACGTTTCCAGTGGAGGTCTGCTTAGTGCTCTCCCTCCTCGGTCTTTTCCTCTTCCCAACATTACAATGTGTGTGTGTGTTATTTGTTTATGGTGGATCTATAGTTTATGCGGTTTCTTGCATTTTCAGTTCCCTCTGTTTCAGATGATGATGATTATTATTATTATTATTATTATTATTATTATTATTATTATTATTATCATTATTATTATCATTATTATTATTATTGTTATTATTATCATTATTATTATTATTATTATTATTATTATTATTATTATTATTATTATTATTATTGTTATTATTATTATCATTATTATTATTATTATTATTGTTATTATTATCATTATTGTTATTATTATTATTATCATTATTATTATTATTGTTATTATTATCATTATTATTATTATTATTATTATCATTATTATTATTATTATTATTGTTATTATTATCATTATTATTATTATTATTATCATTATTATTATTATTATTATTATTGTTATTATTATCATTATTATTATTATTATTATTATTGTTATTATTATCATTATTGTTATTATTATTATTATCATTATTATTATTATTGTTATTATTATCATTATTATTATTATTATTATTATTATCATTATTATTATTGTTATTATTATTATCATTATTATTATTATTATCATTATTATTATTATTATTATTATTATTGTTATTATTATATTTATTATTATTATTATTATTGTTATTATTATCATTATTGTTATTATTATTATTATTATCATTATTATTATTATTGTTATTATTATCATTATTATTATTATTATCATTATAATAATTATTATTATTATTATCATTATTATTATTATTATTATTATTATTATTATTATTATCATTATTATTATTATTATTATTGTTATTATTATCATTATTATTATTATTATTATTGTTATTATTATTATTGTTATTATTATTATTATCATTATTATTATTATTGTTATTATCATCATTATTATTATTATTATTATCATTATTATTATTATTATTATTATTGTTATTATTATCATTATTATTATTATTATTATTATTATTATTATTATTATTATGTACTCACTAAGAGTTCTCACACAGGTCATCATCAGTGATTGCTCACTGATAATAACTGGGGGTGTTCCCTGGAGTCTGAGTGAACAACAAGTCTCCTCACATTTTCAGTACTTTCTACCTCATTCAATAATCATTGCAAATGACTTTGCATTATCGCAACAGTCTCTTACGATTGATTTCTTGCTGAAAAGGACCATTGGTCTTCTCTAAGATTTGGGTGACAATAAGCCGTCCTAAGGTCCCACTACTCTCCACACTCTTCCAGTGGAGGTCTGGTTAGTGCTCTATTTCCTCGGTCTTTCCATCTTCCTTGACCCTTCACGAGTATTTTGTGTGGCATTTCCTAAATCACAAACTGTAAAAAAAAATCTGCTTTGAATTCCACATGAGACCAAATCTAAACCCACACATTCCATTTGCTAACCTATATTTCGTGTAACCTATACATCTCACGTTAAGTATTGCTGCATTATTAGTGTATCCATGTCGTCAAAATTGACGACACAGCCTTTTTCTGTAGAACGCAAATGTTTTGAATTGCTAAAATTAAATAATGTTGTAAATGAATCATGCGTTGTCAATTTCGGATATTTAGAAAAGTCAAGAAAAAATAATATTGTTAAAATAAAATCTGTTAAATAGAAAGGAAGATGTGTAATAATAATTTGGAAATAGTCATTGCATTAGAAAACAATAAAAACGAATCGTTAATTAATGAGATGTCCTTTTGTAAAGCAATATTAACATTAGTTATTCTAACATCGGCGAATTCGTAAATATGATCAGTATGTTAGAATGCTATTGTTCTTGAATTGTGAATATGCATTTAGCGTTTTAATCTAACTGTCAGTGCAATAAGTTGTGCTAGTTTATTAATATGCTAGAGAAATACCTGTCCCAGAACGAGCATAGGCAATACATATAGCATTAGTTTTAAATTGTAATGTGTTTTTTTTTATTTGCGAGGTATGATACTGTTTCGGTAGCACACTCCTAAATGGTAAAGTTTACAAAAAATTATATATAATGTAACCACGTTACCAACCTGTTCTATAGACTACAAATACCATAATTCATAATGATAAGATGAATACTATTATATTATAGTGAATTAATGAGATGTATTTTTGCAAAGCTTTATGCAAATTAGTTAACCTTAATACGCATAAACATGATCAGTTTATTAGAAAGCTGAATTTCTTCGATTTTTTAATATGAATTTTGCGTTTTAATTTCACAGTGCGATAAACGATATGACTTTATAAATGTGTATTTTAAGCTGGGATCTGTGATAAAGATGCTGGGTCGTAGTGAAACACGTAAATTTGTACATTGTTAATTATTTTTTTCTCAATGGCGTAACAACCTTCCGAAACGCCGTATTGGAAACTAGAAAATTTACTCTGTGGAAAGCAATAAGATGGTATGACGTATCCCTTATGACAACACCAATTTTACGACCTCCCAAACCGTCAGATTTATTTCCCTAGAACTATTATGTGTATAGTCTTGATGAAAGGTAAACTAATATTTTTTTAACATCAAATATTCAGTGGAACCCACCAGGGTCAAGATAATGCGATCAAAGTATACTATCTGTTCTGACCTTGTATTTAACATTTCCCTCGCGGAGAGGCAAATGAATAGGGGTCCTTACATGTAAACTCTTCTGGTGCTGTGCTGCGGGAGTCATTGATGTTGAAAACAGACGTAATGAACATATAATTAAACTACTTAAAAATATTATCATGAAAATATCATTGCTTTTTCGATCAGGTATTGTTCCGGTCAGTTCTAGGAGATCCACCCCCTAAGCTGAGGCGCCCTTACTGTGGAATTCCGACGGGGCTGCTCAGGTATATTTTACGTCGGCCTACCATCCCCACCTTCCAGTCTTGTGCCATATCTTCCCGCAATGGGTTAGGGTTAGGGTTAGGGTTAGAGTTAGTGTTAGGGTTAA
>OY744518.1:203616600-203646600 GCA_963556195.1 Sepiola atlantica
AATGCTCATAAAGTGAATATATATAAATATTTATAATAATAACTTATAATCATGATAAATACTTACAATACTTATGAATAACAATACATTTGAATGCTAATACTTATGATTCAAGCAATAATAATTGTAAAGTTAAAAACAATCATAATAATAAGAATAAAATATAGGAATAAAAAATAATTAGAACCTGTATGAAAAAAATACTTATAAATACTTATAATAAATAAATACTTATAATTATAATAATAAATATTTATAAATACATATACATATTTATTAATATAAATACTAATAAATAAATACTTATAAATACTTATGATGAATACTTATAATTATAATGATAATAATAAATACTTATAAATAATAATACTTATAAATAATAATACTTATAAATAATAATACTTATAAATAATAAATACTTATAAATAATGATACTTATAAATAATAATACTTATAATAATAATAATACCTATAAATAATAATACTTATAAAAAACTATAAACACTTATAATAAATACTTATAAATACTTATAATAAATAAATACTTATAAATATAAATACTTATAAAATAATTATAATAACTACTTATGATAATTATGAATGCAAAAGCAATAATAATTGTAAAATTAAAAACAATCATGATAAGAAGAATAACAAAATAGAAATGAATGAATTGAAAAGATAATTAAAACATGTATAAAATAACTAAATATGGAAATGCTTAATATATAAATGAGGAATGGGTCTAAATTGATAAAAATCAGATGATATAGAAAACACTAAACTATTAGATTTTGTAAACATGTATAATTTTTAATAATTATAGCAGCAACAACTGATTCATAAGAATTAATTAAAGAAAAAAAAAGACAGTTCAAATTCTCAGAATACGAAAGTAAACATTCGGTTTCATTGCGATTATATAAATCTGATAGTTATGAATCATATGGAATAAATATCGTATAAACTAAATGGAAATTATTTTATAAGAATACAGGGATTAGAATTATGAACTGAGAATCTTAAATATAAGATACGAAACATAATAACAGAAAATAGATTTTGAATTTACGCATTCCATTATAGTTCCTAGATAAAAGATACATATAGGCGTTAATGAACAAACCAATTATAATTAAAATAAATATTGAAGAGAAATAAGAATTTAATATCGATTAAATCAGAGTGACACAGTGCAAAATGGAACGCATAATGCTCGTCATGGGTCTACAAGAAAGAAAAAGAAACACTTGGAACAGACAGCAAACTGGCGTAAGCGACATCATCACCACTATACGAACGGTTACAAATAGATGGGCAGGTCACCTTTCGAGATATACAGACACCAGGTGGGCACGTAGAGCGACAGAATGGACCCCAAGACAATGGGAAAGAAAAAGAGGAAAGCTTAAAGAACCCTTAGAGAGACGACCCCGACGGCCAACTAGGTCCTAGATGGCCACGCCTAGCTAGGGACAAAACAAGGTGGGGGGAAACCAGGAAGAGGTTATCCCTTCTATGAGTGATCAAAACCCTAATAATGATGATGATGATGATGATGATGATGATGATGATGATGATGATGATGATGATGATGATGATGATGATGATGATGATGATGATGAGGAGGAGGAGGAGGAGGATGATGATGATGAAAGTAGATTTTATAAAAGGAACCGGATATGACCTGTTGAGTTAAGGGAATACATCGTGAAACAACACTAAAATGAATAAAAACATCTATATTGTTTAGAAAATAGAAAATAGAGCATTAGGTAATGAATATTAATTCACATAGTGTAATAAACAATTACAAATAATTTCCCTATTTTCCCTATTTTGAATTATCTCCCCTTTGGAGAACTCTCCTGCTTTTATTAAACAATGTGAATAGCAGTATTAATATTGTACCGACATTGCATGCCGAATAAAGCTTTCTCAAGTTACGTCTGTTCTCGTTTGTCATTACACATAGCTTTATTATTTTATAAAATAATAGTTTAGAAAACATATGAATGAATTAGTCGCATGGCCATGGAATGTTTGTTTACATTTTCAACCGAAAGTAAGATTGTTATGAAGAACACTGGATGTATTTGAATAGAAAAATATGAAAAGAGAAGTTAAGATCAAGAAATAATGATTGGAAGAAAGAAAAAATCTTAAAACCCACCGAAATACGATTAGTTAAAATATTTATCACCTATTTATACCGAATTATAACATTTTTCTTATCACTGTTTAACGATAAACTATAAACACACTAATATGTTAAACGCACATGCTTACAGACAATTTGGATATTCCGATAAATTAAGGGTAAATATCTAGCAGTCATAGAGTGAAGGTCCGAGAAAAAGTAAAACTAAACAAAGAATATGGAACTTAAAGAAGGTCGGTGTAATTCTAATACAGCTTCCTATTTCAGTAGCTTCATTCCAAGAACCGCAGGCTTGTGGGACTCTCTTCCTGCTGACTGTTTTCCTCCTACCTATAATCTTGGTATTTTCAAGACTAAGGTTAATAGGCATTACCTGTTTTTTTTTTTCGATAATTATATTTGTTCTTTTCCCGAAAAACCTAGAAAAAGTCTGCGAGAATTCGAATCAAAGTGAAGACTGAGACCCTATTCTCCACTTTGGATGCCCCCACAAATCTGGCCCCTAATTCTCAGTAGTTCCTTACGTCTCAATAGCATTGTGCATTGTTTGGGATGAATATAAGTAGAAAAGTACATATATATTAATTAGATGGAAAAATAATAAGTTTATCTACTTCTATATAAGCATACAAAAGAATAATAATAATTCGATATAATAATACCTATAATGGTACTCTTATAGCTGACGCACCATGTCTCCGTGACTTCGCGACGTCAACGTTCGGGCAGGTTACGGTAGCGCCCGGGAGTTGTCGAGACGGAATCTGCCAAACGCTAAATTGAAGACTGGCAGCCGATAAATTACGGCGAAGAAAATTAAACTAAAATACATACATACAAATAAAGAACGGACAAACCATAGCTAGACAATTGTTACGTAATTAGATGTTTATTTATTTATTTTGTTTGTTAAAGGAACCATTGTTAATCAAATGTTTTTAAATAAAATGTTTGTTTTGTTTGTGCACCGGAAAGTTTCAAATGATGATGTTGTTTGATTTGTAAAGCAAATGTTATTTTTTTTGGGGGGGGGGGGGTCTAATTTTACATTTTTTGTCAATTTTTTTCTTTTTAACATAAACACCGCAACAACTGTTTTTTAAGCAATTTGTTTTTGTTTTGTTTTCTTTTTTTTTAACGAAACCAAACTGTTCATAAGCAAATGTTTTTTGGTTAATAGTTTCGTCAACTCTCATGCGCTTTCGAGAATTGCCCGAACGTTGACGACGCTAAGTCACGGAAACATGGTACGTCAACTATAATAGTACCACAAAAATAATAGAGTGTTAATGCTAACCAGACGTTTTCACTGATAGGTAGGAATATTTAATTTCTTTTATTCTTCGATATTCTAGAAATGTTATTTATCTAATATATAAAGTAGAGACGATTTCTCCCCTGTACCTTCTCGGAGTATAGGAAAATAACCACATGCATCATAGGCTACTAAACTCACCAATATACTAAACTTATTCACTCTAGCGTGTTTTAGTAAATTTTTTATTATTTTTTTCCTACCTAACACTAAATATTACATTTGGCCCACCATCAACGTCTCTCCGAAAAACCAACTCCATATAGGTGGTAGCAAAAACTTTTCCCCCTAACAATTCTGTACTGTCACTCCACTCATCTACACTGGGAACTAATCAACATAGTTTAATTTTCACAAAACAGTCCGTCCTTATGTATTATTTGTCTGGTATTAAGTTACTACATAATATAAAGCAATACGCAAAGACTTAATGACCGCTCCCGTTCACTCCGATGATTTTCCGCGAATATCAGATTACGTTCTTTCTAATTCTACCTATAACTTCTACATTTATATTCATTCCGGAATTAAGCGAATGAAATTAACGAACACAGTTCCTGTAACATTTATTCATTCAACATGGCAGCTATAATTTCTTGATCGAATCGAATTCCTATTCAATTCAATAAGCGCAAATTTGGTCGGCAGAATCTAAATATTAACATAACACGCATGCAAAGAAGGGAGATTTCATGATCGACTGTTTCAGCGTTCGATCCCATTCTACTCTGCCACTTTTTTCTTTTATTTTTAAAATTTAAAACATTCGTCAACACGGTAGGGGGGGGGGGAATTACTATAGGCCGTTTTTTTTATTCGACGTTATGCAATAGGTAGTACTTTCTCCCGTGCAACGCCGGACAACGCCGGGCAACGCCGGGCAACGCCGGGCAACGCCGGGCAACGCCGGGCAACGGGTTCCGCTAGTGTATTTATATTTCTGGACCGATTTTAGAGATCCGCGATTTTAGCTCCTCGCAAAAAAACATCTGAAATGTTTAGAAAAACCGATCTACATAAAAGACGAATGCTAACATTGAAATAGAAATAAAGCAAAGAAAACAAGCCACGCATGTGTGGTCCCCCTCTGTATGTGACTCGATGTGGCGAGTGTAAAATGCAATAAATTTGGGCAATTTGGGGCATTTTTTACCCTCCATTGTGCCCCCAGGGGGCGCGAAGCAGAATGTTTCTGAGGTCAAGGATGCTCATTTTATATCCAGAACAATTGCCTCTACATTTTGGTAAAGTTTCAGAAAAATTGAATGGATGGATCAAACGTTATGGGAGAAAAGGGTCATTTTTTGCTATTTTGGGGGCTTTCGACCCCTGGGGGCGCGAACCAGATTTTTTTCAAGGTCAGCGATACTTATTTTCTATCAGGAACAATTGCCACCATATTTTGGCCAAGTTTCAGAGAAATTGAATGGATAGATGAAAAGTTATGGGGCAAAAAATATGTTTTTTCAAAAATCGGAGAATGTCACTTTCTAACCTGACAAAAGTTACAACTTCATGCAAAATTTCAGAGAAATTCAATGGATGGTTGCGGAGAAAAATCCGGACGGACGGACGGACGGAAATGCCTTAAAACATTGGTCCCCCGATTTATAAAATCGGGGGACCAAAGAAAGAATACCTGATCCTAAAGGAACTGAAACAACCATAAATCCCATAAAAAGAACCTCCATCGTAAAACATATAAATGATGACAGAAGCCTCGGCTAGGACCATATAAAATAGTAATGAAGAGTAAAAAGAGAGTGGAAAATCCTAAAAGGAAGAGCACCAATCACACCTCTACTAGAAGGGTACTGTGATCACTGAGATCTTGAAAGTGAGAAATCAGAGTTAAACAACTGTAGCGATAATGCAATGATGTGCAAAGGTTATTGTTAGAGGCGGAGAGTGATGGGGATCTGGGAAGACTTGCTGTCACTCAAACTCAGTGAGAAATCATGGGTAATGACTTGCTTAAAAAATCCAAGGGAGTAAATAATGATAATGTAAATAATGATGCAGACATGTTGAGTAATAACGCATAAGACGGAGAGGCTAAGGGCATAACCCCGCAATAAAGAATAAAAGCCCAAGACTAGATAAGTTGTCAATTAGGCTAAAAGAACAACGGAAATGAATCGATGACCTTTGAACGAGCCCAGGTGTGTGAGGTCGACGAGTTCATTTCGGAGTATGACGTCGTAAAAAAACGACTCGGTAACCTTTAAAAGAGTCAGGTTCACGAGGCCAGAAGAAGAAAGCACCCAGAATGAAAAGTCAGAAATGAAAACGGCGGTTTTAAACAAAAGGAGAGGGAGCGCTTACGTAGCAGAGATCAAGTTGGGAGGATATAGAGGAAAACTTGTCGTGGGTCAGCCCCGAAGAGAAGTACCCCCACCACGGCCGATCTGTCGTAAACAACTGGTGTGGGGACCACAAGCCTTCCCTAGATTCCAGGAGCAGACTGCTACAGAGCGTATTGTCGTGTTTCTCTCTAGGTTGAAAGGTAAATCACTCTGCCTGGTTTTCGTGAAAATAACCTACGTTGAGTAGAGTCGAAAATCAATCGCCGCCAAAGTAAAGAAAGGGATTTCTTCGTAAGACAAGGGAAAGAACAATAATGCCAAAGGACTTTTGCTAACAAAGAAATATTTAATTATATATATGTGTATACCCAGCTTACACCAGCTGGTGGTGAAGAATAAAGAAACAGAGTTTCTCGAGCACGTCCTTGTCTCTATCGTTGTGTTTTATTTGATGCTACCGGGTCCCCCGAAGGAACGGGTATTGCAACAACAACAACAACAACAACAACAACAACAATAATAATAATAATAATAATAATAATAATAATAATAATAATAATAATAATAATAATAATAATAATAATAATCGAGGAGTATGAGAAGACCAATGAGGGAAAGCACAAACCAGACCTCCACTGGAAAAGTGCAGAGAATGCTGGGACCTTCGGGAGGCTTATTGCAACCCAAATCCCAGAGAAGACCAATTGTCCTTACCAGCGAGAAATCAATGGTAAGAGGCTGTTGCGATACTGCATCGTTATCGAAAAGAAGGGAAGAATACAGGAAATACCACTGGTTGTTGTCGGTGAGCAATCACTGACGATGATCTGTGTGAGAACTCCATGTGAGTACAAATACTACTACTACTACTACTACTACTACTACTACTACTAATAATAATAATAATAATAATAATAATAATAATAATAATAATAATAATAATAATAAATATCATAAAAGGCCATACATACTTCCACAATGTTGGAGGGAAAGCTGTGTATGTTATTTGACCTCTTGTTGCCATACTATTGACCGTGTCTTTCTTTGCCGGTGTTTAATATTGTAAATTACTATTCCAATATAAATCTCGTCTGCTACTCAAGAGGCAACAAACAAGCAGATGGCATATTTCGGTATTTTCACTGATTGACAATTTACGCGCCAACCTCAAAGACTTGTCGAGAATAAAGACAACGTCAATAGCCGTGTAATAAGCGTAGAATTTGCTTGCGACGGATGAATCTCAAACGCAGGCAACATCAAAGCCAATGTTTTCGAAGGCCCCCAGGCAGGCAAGACGCCGTCGGCCAGATACGAACTACCGCCATTTGGTGTTATATTTCATTCAGCTTATGAAAATCGCCCTGCGGGGATATCTGAACGTGCGCGGGAATTAAGAGCGGCCATTTTTATCTGAAAATGCACCGCGAATTGTTGGGGGTCCCCTGCTGCCCTCGTCGTTATGATCAGCGTCTCGTCCGTTTCCCGTGGTTTCTCCGATGGTGCCCGCGGCGAAATTCCTGACTCATCCAAAGGCAGAAAACGATTAACCTGATTCGATGAGACTATTTGATATCGTTTAAGTTGATTACTTCGGATGACGACGGAAAATACAGACATCGAGGGTAAAAATGCACCGGTTGACGGTTTAGGGAGTTCGTTTTACTTAGATGCATCTAACAAGCTCTTTCAGTCGATATATCAGCTATTGCATTTCAGTTTAAAATAGCATTTTTGTTGGTCTGTCACGATTAAGTTTGAAATAGAATTTCGGTGGTCTATCACGCATCAGTTTGTCTGTCACGCTTTAGTTTGAAATAGGATTCTGTTTGGTCTGTCACGTTTTCGTGTGAAATAAGATTTTGCTTGGTCTGTAACGCTTTAATATAAAATAGAATTTGGCTTGGTCTGTCACGATTTAGTTTTAAATATGATTTTGCTTCGTCTGTCACGATTTAGTTTAAAATAGAATTTTGCCTGGTCTGTTACGATTTAATTTTAAATAGGATTTGGCTTGGTCTGTCACGATTTAATTTAAAATAGAATTTTGCTTGGTCTGTCACGATTTAATTTCAAATACAATTTTGCTTGGTCTGTCACGATTTAATTTCAAATACAATTTTGATTGGTCTGTCACGATTTAATTTCAAATACAATTTTGCTTGGTCTGTCACGATTTAATTTAAAATAAGATTTTGCTTGGTCTGTAACGATTTAATTTAAAATAGGATTTGGCTTGGTCTGTAACGATTTAGTTTAAAATAGAATTTTGCTTGGTCTGTCACGATTTAATTTCAAATACAATTTTGCTTGGTCTGTCACGATTTAATTTAAAATAAGATTTTGCTTGGTCTGTAACGATTTAATTTAAAATAGGATTTGGCTTGGTCTGTAACGATTTAGTTTAAAATAGAATTTTGCTTGGTCTGTCACGATTTAATTTCAAATACAATTTTGCGTGGTCTGTCACGATTAAATTTAAAATAAAATTTTGCTTTGTCCGTCACGATTTAATTTAAAATAGAATTTTGCCTGGTCTGTCACGATTTAATTTAAAATAGAATTTTGCTTGGTCTGTCATACTTTAGTTTTACATAATATGTTGCTCGGTCTTTCACGCTTATGTTTTAAATAGCATTTTCCATTCATCTGACTCATTTCAGTTTGAAATACCATTTTCGTTGGTTTGTCACGTTCAGTTTTCAATCGCATGTTCCTTGGGTTGTCACGCTTTGGTTTGAAATAGCATCTAATTTAGATTCATAAACTAACATTCGTTTTTTTTTATTATTTGCTTTATTTTGTTAATTTGAATTTTTACTTTTTATCGCACCGTTTAAAAATATCAAAGACACTTCCTCCGTATACCCAAAATCAAACTGAACGTCCATGAACAGAGTTTCTTTCCAAATACTTGCCATCTGTGGAACACAATATCACGTGGTTGCTAAGCTGCTGACTACAACATGGTCGTCTTCAAGTCCAATGTAAACAAATACTTGTCGAGCCGTCTTCTTAAGTAATCAGACTATTCCCGTGACGGTGGTTAAGTGGATAACGACACGGACTGAAGACCTGGGTGTTCCAAGTTCGAATCCAGTCAGTTCCACAGTACCACTTTCACTTAGGGATGTTGGCAACCTTCTTGTGGTCCTTCCCGTAAGTACACGATGTCTTTCCAGAAAGATTTCTAACTAGAAAAACATTGGGGAAACTAATGCCAACACCAGAATCATCTGATTCACACGAAAGAAGGAGAAGAAGACTATTCCCCTTCCACCCATCGTTTCCAATCTTCTCATACTGTTGTTCATCATCCAATTAACAACCCTATCAATACTTATCCTCGAGTGGCTTTTCGCCTTGGTCAGGCACATTTCTTAAAAATATATAGCTATGAAACTGAAGAAAAGCGTTCAGATATGTCAAATTAATTATTGATTATGATTATAAAGCTCTATCTGAATAGATATGGAGCTCTTTCTGTTTATAACTTTCTGCTGTCTTGATTCGGCTTCGACCATTTTAAGAAGTTATTGTTCATGCCATATGTAAAACATACCACGTGACAAAATTTTGCTGGGATAGCCCTCTTCAGTTTATGAATAGTTTTGGGATTGTTTTGATAGACATCATCTCTAAAATAACTGCACAGAAAAAAAAATCTAGGATGTTATGGCCTGATAAGTGTGAAGCTCGTTCAGTGTCACGGCTCCTGCTGATGAGACAATCTCTAAAGTGTCCTCACAGCCATTCCAACGAGTCGTTTGTACCATAGAGAATTGCTCCATCGTGTTAAAACTACTCTCCATCCCTCCGAACATTTCTTCGTCTGCCCAAGGCTGTCTAAATAGTCTTAACGATCATTAGTTTGTGCTCACTATTGATCAAAGCAGAGGAGAACATTTAGAGCATATCATTAAATAGCGATACAAAAAAAAACTGTTGGACATTTTCATGATGTAAACTTGGTGGGCAAATCTGCTGTGTTCGTTACGGTATCCGTGTAGAGATGTGTAAATTAGTTCAAAGGGTGGATATTCTTTTAAACGATACCTCCAACCTTTTGCTTCTATATTTTTCAATAACGGAAAAGCCATGTTCGCCTCATTTTCCATATCGCAATTAGTTTGATGTTTTCCTGGGGGAATCTGCCAAAAGCCATATGCTCATAATTCGATCAAATAGGTTACAGAAGTTAAAGGAGGCAATTAGATCCGATTTAATTTTAGAGTATAAAGTGACCCCTAAAATACCACTCATTAATAAAATTAACAATCATTTCAAAATCCAACCGTATTTGGCTCAAACATAGTTCAGTCTATTTCTGATCTGTCCTCTAAGCCTGAAGTCTACTACGTGGAAATTTCCGAGTTTCAGATTAGTTTTACACACTTGCATCGAAACATTGAAACATTCGTATCTGCATGGCGAATCAAAATTCATAAATTTTAAAACAAACCAATACGCTTTGAGAAGTGACCGGAGATATTTTTTCTATCTACCATGAAATTTCCAAAAGTAACCACCCACGAATCTTCAACGATGGGTCAAATCACTTATCTAACTATGGTTGAGCCCACAAAAAATGGTTAGGAAGAATCATATATTAGAAACCCAAATGCGAAATAATTCCTTTCTGTGACGTAAGTTCCAGTAAACGTAGCTCCAACGTGACTTTAAATGGAAAATTCCACTCTGTACTTAATGTTTACGTTATATAGAAATTTCCGCTTCTTACCTTATTCTTACATAGCCGCATCTAAATATACTGCTATATTCGTCCCTTGTTGGCGAATCAAAATTCATATGATATACATTTTATAACAAACTAATACCCTCTGAAAAGTGACTAGATATTTCTACTATCTACCCTAAAATTTCCAAAAGTGACCACCCACGAATCTTCCACAGTGAGTCAAATTTCTAATATAATTATGGTTGAGCCCATAGAAGAATTTGTTAGGAAGAATCACATATTGAAAACCCAAATGCGAAATAATTCCTTTCTGTGACGTAAGTTCCGGTTAACGTAGCTCTAACTTGACTTCCAATGGAAAATTCCACTTTCTGCTTACTTTTAAGCTTATGTGGAAAGTTCTGTCTCTCGCCTTATTTTTACGTACTCACATCTAAATCAAATAGTGCTACGCGCAGATGACTGAAAAAATTGTTATCCGATAACTTTAATCTATGTGATTGAAACTAATTCGTTCCTCATATTTTTTAGTTTTCCATCTCCATGAAGAACGTACTTTTTTTTTTTACTTATATGCGCTCCGTACAAGGCATATCGCCACTGAAGCGTAACGGACGACTGTGATATGGGCCATATTAATAAGAAATGGTTTAGGTGGGGAATAGCAAGATGTTTGTTCACATTACATTTAAATTTGTACGGTTGAGGAAACCGGGAGCAGGGAGAGAATTCCAAAGAGTAGCGGTCCAAGGAAATAAGTTATATGGTATTAAATATTCTGGCATTTAAGGATCTCTACAGTGAGAGGTGTTATTATTCAACTAGTTGGGTGGGTCGAGGATATTTACGTTGAGGGGGTACAAATGCAGAACGTTCATCCGAGCACATCCCATGGAAGTACTTGTCAAACAAGAACAGGGATGCAACACTGATTTATAGAAGGCAACCTGAGTTGGGAATTGGGCAACAAGATGGTTGTTAACATTACATTTAATTTCTGCATGTTAGTACGGTCGGAGAAACAGGGAGGAAGGAGGGAATTCCAAACGCAAGCGGTCGAAGGAAAGAAGCTATTAGAGTAGAAAATCTTCTGGCATCTAGGGACCTCTACAGTGAAGGGGTGGGATTTTGCTGATGGTCGGGTGGATCAGGATTGTTTTCGTTGAAGGGGCTAAAAGTGCAGTCAGTTCACCGGAGCACATTCCGTGGAAGTACTTGTAAAACAAGAACAGAGAATCAAAACTGCAGCTATGCGACAGGACATGAGCTTATCAGACGGTGCAGGATTTATTAGTTTATAATTTTTACACCCTGTTCAAGAGGGAGAGGTTGTACAATGGTGTGCAAACTCAGATGTGACAACAATGCTCCATGTGCGGGCGAATAATGGCTTTATAGAGATATGGGATACTTGATGTTGTAAGGGGTTTTCTAACCCAGTAGAGGGAGCCTACATACTTTGCCGGAGATTTGGCAGCATGTTGCCTGAAAATTTCAGTAAAACAAAAATCGCCTGTCTTTGATGTACCTACGCTGAAAAACAAACCACAATCAGATAACAATTATAACAAGGACAACATTTTATTATCAGGATGTTTCTGCTGCTATTCTTGTTTTTACGTTAATTGGACTTCTGTATAAAGTTCACAGAGATCGTGCCTCAGGATTGTCTGGTCTGCATGAAGTTCTCCTCGTTGGTTGCAGCCATTCGTTTGCCTGTGGGGTTGCAGGTTCGATCCCCGTCCCCGAGAGCAGTAAGGGTCAGCAGTTGCATGTGAAGTAAGGGAAGGTTTGGTTCGGAACATACAAACTAATGGCGCTAAAGCAACGTAGCAGCAAGGCTCAGCGGTTGCACGCGAAACAACATCCCCACTTTCACTCCATTGATTTGCGGTTTTGCACCTGACATTTGCCACACGCAAAGGCAGAAACGACCAGAGACGACGGATCCTGATGCCGATTCATCCTTGATTTTCACTATCGTCTTGTAAGTCGGGTAGCTCTTACACCATCACATTGCCACCGCCCCTATCAGGGTGAGGAAGGGTTGGATTAGAGCGCAGCTGCTATTGTTAATACTGTTGTCGGATCCGTTATAGTATTTTTATGCTATGTCATCATATGATAGCACCTGGTAGCCGGTACGTCATTCACGTTGGTTGGGTTAATCCGGTTTCCTCACAAGTGAATATTAAATGTACAAGCGGTTCCTAGTCACATGTTTATCATGGTCCGAAAAAGATGACGTGCGTTGTATTATTATTTTTTTTTTGCATGTACTCTCAGCTACCGCATCTGGGTTAGCCGGCTTCATCCGAAAGAGAAAGTTTCTAGGGAATATTAAATTCACAGGCGATGCCCAGTCGAATGTAAATCGCAAGCAGAGGAAGTTGACGACGCTAGGTTTTGCATTTATGTTATCTCACGTACAGCGCCTGGTATTTCGAAATGGTCACCTATCTGGTACCGACCTGGCTCGATATCGCTTAACTTCGGTAATATACCGAGAACCACTGTGGCAACGTGATTATGCTGTACTTATGATGCTTATTACCAATGCAACAGTACCTAACAGGACCGGCGGGACAGTTATAAAGGGGGGGGGGCTCTCCTAAAAAGTGGGGGCCCGGTTAAACACATGCATATATAACTTCATTATTGTTGACCGTAAAGTGGGGGGGGGCAAGTAAAAACGTGGGGGGCTTAAGCCCCCCCCTCCTGCCCCCACCCCCGGTGCCGCCGTCCATGCCTAATCTTAACATTTCTCTATTATTTTGGAAATTATTCCGTCTGTAGTGAAATACTCATGAAGTACATGGGTCATAGCTGACCCTGTGAACAGACCTTTCGTATTTGACAAATTATATATCTACACGTAACTTCCGAAGCATCTCAATGTCAATTAATATGCAACAGAGTAAGTATACATAGCGTAATCCCATTTAAAAAAAAAATAGTGTCGACCCTGGAATCGTTAATAAAATTAACAATCCATTCTGCAATCCAACTATATTTGATACAAGTAAACTTCAGTCGATACCTGAATTGTTCACCAAGCTACAGATACGAATTTCCAAGAGTTTTTTTTTTGATCGCCAGGAATATATTAATAATCGTCTCTTCAGTAAGAGGGGTGATCCTGTATGGGTTTCATACTCATCGGGCCTTAACTTCACAGATTTTAATCTGTGAGGTAATCTCAACGTTAATGTCTATAAAAAACAATATCAGGTTATTCCTGAACCGATGTGAGCCATCACAGCAGAAAGCAGTGCAGTGTAGATAGAGGAGTGTCATTGGCATTTTCACATCGTATCATGGTATGGTAATCATTGAACGGCGATAAAACAAAGACTGTTGGAGATTCATGACTAAAACTTGGTGGGCAAGTCAGATACAGACGGAATAGACTGAGGTTTTTTTTCATTAAATATGGTTGCATTGCAGAAAGGATTAGGAATTTTAATAACGATTCGATGAGTGGAATTTTTAGGGTTCAGCCTGTACTCGTAAAGAAAATGGTAGATATGATTTGTAAGATGTCATATGTTATTAAATTCGATCAATGCCTGTCTTGTCCATCCAAGTTTTAGTCATAAATATCCAACAGCGTTTAGTTGTTCAATAATATGCGAGAACACATTGATCATCGTCTCAGTAGATCTGATCCTGAATGTATTTCACACTCACCGGATCTTAACCCTCAGATTGTAGGTACTCTAAAAATATGAATTCATATATGCATTGTCCACTAACTGTCGTCATTTGTCGATATTATCTTTGAGATCCATGAAAATAAAAATGCGTGAGGAGCACTATTTTTTAGAAATATAATCATAATTGGTTACTAAAGCCTTAACATACAAAATTGGTGATATCGAAATATGCTTCCAATGAAGACGTTCGCATTTGGCGCATAGCATTGATTGATCATAAAACAAAGTCTGTTGTGTAGTAATAACCAACACGTGGTGGGCAGGTCAGGCATAGAATGAAATGTGTTTGTACCAAATATTGTCTGGTGATACCAGATCAGGCTGCCCTGTGGCTCCCTGAGACGAAATTCACCTACATTGACGTTTTTTTTTTTTTTTTTTTTTGTAAAACTTAATTATATATTTAATCTAGACTTCACCTAAAATCATATTTTAATTAAGATTCAAAAGAAATTATGCCGGTATCATATTAGATCAAACATACTTTTGAGATGTAATCCAGTGTTGAGATACAACACTTTTTGTAGTTATAGCTTCGTAATTTTGGAAATGGCGTATATCGCGTTTTGCATTCGAAATTTTCATATCTGCAAACATATAATAAAGATATTTTTGACTTAGATAAAGGTCAGTGGGTAAATCGCAAGCAGAGGAAGTTGACGACGCTAGGTTTTGCATTTATGTTATCTCACGTACAGCGCCTGGTATTTCGAAATGGTCACCTATCTGGTACCGACCTGGCTCGATATCGCTTAACTTCGGTAATACACCGAGAACCACTGTGTCAACGTGATTATGCTGTACTTATGATGCTTATTACCAATGCAACAGTACCTAACAGGACCGGCGGGACAGTTATAAAAGTGGGGGGAGGGGCTCTTCTAAAAAGTGGGGCGCCCGGTTAAACACATGCATATATAACTTAATTATTGTTGACCGTAAAGTGGGGGGGGCAAGTCAAAAAGTGGGGGCTTAAGCCCCCTCCCCCCCCCCGGTGCCGCCGTCCATGCCTAATCTGCACGTAACTTCCGAAGCATCTCAATGTCAATTAATATGCAACAGTAAGTATACATAGCGTAATCCCATTTTAATAAAAATAGTGTCGACCCTGGAATCGTTAATAAAATTAACAATCCATTCTGCAATCCAACTATATTTGGTACAAGTAAACTTCAGTCGATACCTGAATTGTTCACCAAGCTACAGATACGAATTTCCAACAGTTTTTTTTGATCGCCAGGAATATATTAATAATCGTCTCTTCAGTAAGAGGGGTGATCCTGTATGGGTTTCATACTCATCGGGCCTTAACTTCACAGATTTTAATCTGTGAGGTAATCTCAACGTTAATGTCTATAAAAAACAATATCAGGTTATTCCTTAACCGATGTGGGCCATCACAGCAGAAAGCAATGCAGTGTAGATAGAGGAGTGTCATTGGCATTTTTCACATCGTATCATGGTATGGTAATCATTGAACGGCGATAAAACAAAGACTGTTGGAGATTCATGACTAAAACTTGGTGGACAAGTCAGATACAGACGGAATAGACTGAGGTTTTTTTTTTCATTAAATAGGGTTGCATTGCAGAAAGGATTAGGAATGAAAAAACGATTCGATGAGTGGAATTTTTAGGGTTCAGCCTGTACTCGTAAAGTAAATGGTAGATATGATTTGTAAGATGTCATATGTTATTAAATTCGATCAATGCCTGTCTTGTCCATCCAAATTTTAGTCATAACTATCCAATAGTCTTTAGTTGTTCAATAATATGCGAGAACACATTGGTCATCGTCTCAGTAGATCTGATCCTGAATGTATTTCACACTCACCGGATCTTAACCCTCAGATGGTAGGTACTCTAAAAATATGAATTCATATATGCATTGTCCACTAACTGTCGTCATTTGTCTGATATTATCTTTGAGATCCATGAAAATAAAAATGCGTGAGGAGCACTATTTTTTAGAAATATAATCATAGTTTGTGACTAAAGCCTTAACATACAAAATTGGTGATATCGAAATATGCTTCCAATGAAGACGTTCGCATTTGGCGCATAGCATTGATTGACAATAAAACAAAGTCTGTTGTGTAGTAATAACCAAAACGTGGTGGGCAGGTCAGGCATAGAATGAAATGTGTTTGTACCAAATATTGTTGGATTGCGATAATGGTTTGTAAATTTTATAAAAGCTTCCATGGGTGGTGGAATGTTTAGTCACTCAGTAACATAGTATTCCTTTAGTACTTTGTAAAACAGAGAGGGCACCAAACGATATTTTAGCTGTGGCGTTTGTGTACACAACGCTTCGCTTGCCAAATAAATACAAACAAACTTTGATGAACTGGTTTCATTATTCATAAAATGTTCTGTTTAAGAAAGTGGTCTGGGCTGGGTTTAAGTCAAAGGTGGTCGGGTTACAGTGTGGAAAAGCGTGGACTGTAAATTTTGTTTCAAAATGTGGACTTATTTGATTTGTGTCGAAACTTCTTCAGATATTGTCTCAAAGAAAGAAGAAACACATCTAAACCATCATTTCGCGTTATTACACTTAGAAAATTTAAACAGCAAACGTTCATTTTCTTAAATAAAATTATTAATATGTGTCTGTCTCTGTCAAAAAGAAGCAAATCATACTAGTGGACCAGGGGAGACATTATGAATCAGCAACACGCTTTGCAAATAGGAAATGGAAAACGAAACAAAGAGAAACAGGGTTTACAAACAAAAAGGCAAAACGCAAGTCAAGCCCTAACAGCTAAACATGAGAAAGGAATATTACAGTTAGCCAAAAGAGTGGGTAGTTGAAAGTTATATGTAATGACTAGCGAAAATAGACTCCCTAACGGGGTCTAATTTTGCTATTTTTTCTTGGGTGGTGAGACATTGTTTCGGACAAAAAATATTTTTAGTTAAAAAAATAAAAAATTTGGTTCCCAATATTTTTTGTTTAAAAAGGAAAAAAAAATTGGGGGGGGATTTCCCCCACAACAAAACACACACACCGCCCCCTTAAAAAATCGAGCGCAAACGCTTATCACTATATCGAACAACCAGGTTTGATACGTAGCCTCGTTTTAACATCATTCATTGCTAAATAAAATAAATGAAAACTTGTCTTATTTGGTAGCGTATCGGACATATTCGTCCAAATTACTCTTTGACGTTAATGTTGCGAGTTCAAATCACGGCCTCGACGTCGAAATTATTTATTGTTTACTTAGTTGTTTAGATGTGTCCCAATGTATTTCTTATGTTTCTGACTTTGAAATTAATTAAATAGTAATTACCCCCTTTACCTTTACAAAAATCTTCGCCGACGGACAGACAGACAGAGATTCTCGAACATTTATCGTATTTACATATTAAAGGCTGTACTTATGAACTTGAACATAATCAAATAAGACATGTCTCAAAAGCTATCAAATTTTCGTATAAAAAACAGCCCAGGAAAGAGAAAGACGAAATTATAAAAATAACAAGTTATGTAACTTATCTACAATTACGTCCGTAGATTAAAATTCGAAGAACTAAAACGCTCCAGAGTGCCGGAAGTTGAAGATAATAATACCAATAATAATAATAATGATCCACCCACCCCCGCCTCTTTCAAGAAATAAAAATTTTAAAAAATAATAATAATAAAAATTTTAAAAATAAAAAAATTTTAAAATTAAAAAATAAAAATAAAATAAGATGGTAGCAGCCTAGTCTGACAACACACAAAATATTTGCATAGGATCAAGGAGGATGAGAACACTGAGGAGAGACAGCACAAACCAGACCTCCACTGGAAGTGTAGAGACTGCTGGAACCTTGGGGAGGCTTATTGCCACCCAAACCCCAGAGAAGACCAATGGTCCTTACCAGCGAGAAATCAATGGTAAACGGCTGTTGCGATACTGCAAGTTTATTTGCGGTGGCTATCGAAAAGAGGTGGAGAATACTGGAAATCTGGGGAGACTTGTCGTCACTCAGACTCCAGGGAATACCACCGGTTGTCGGTGAGCAATCACTGATGACCTGTGTGAGAACTCCTAGTGAGTACATCATCATCATCATCATCATCATCATCATCATCATCATCATCATCATCATCACCATAATAATAATAATAATAATAATAATAATAAGTCGACAAGAAGGAAAAATCCTGCCAAATCGTACCAGCAGACCACAGCGTAAAGATCAAGGAGACAGAAAAATGAAGCAAATACACGGAATTCGCCAGAGAATTGAAAGGGATATGGAGCATGAAGAAAGTTAATACAATACCAATAATCGTAGGAGCACTAGGAATAGTCCTGAAAACCTTTTAAAAGACTAGGAGAAATTGGAATAAAATTAAAGACGGAGACCATACAATGGATGGCAATGATGAAGACAGCTTAAATCTTAAGGAAAATCCTTGAATGCGGAAACCAACCCACATAAGCTACAAATGTTAACCAGCCACATGAAAGTTGCAATAGGAAGAAAACAAAAACACAGAAAGAACACCATCACATGAATCCAAGGATAGAAAATGCAATAAATTTGATAAACTACTTCCCCCAAAGAAAAAAGTAATGGCACCAGTTTCGGCTTATACCACACCAAATAGTTGTGATGGGTCAAGGAGAATGGGAAGAGAGAGGAGAGAGAGCACTAACCAGACCTTCACTGGCAAAGTGTGGAGATGACTAGGACGTTGGAGAGGCTTATTGCCATCCAAATCTATGAGAAGACTAATGGTCGTTGCCAACGAGAAAGCATTGGTAGGAGTGTGTTGCGATACGGCAAAGTCATTTGTAATAGTTATCAAAAGATGGGGAGGGTATTTGTTGTATCTCAGACTCCAGGGAACACCACCAGTTATTATTAGTGAGCAATCACGGATGATGACCTGTGTGAGAACTCCTAGTGAGTAAAAAAAATAATAATGAACGGCTTGATATCCTGTAATTAAAGCTTCGTATCTTCTTGGTGTCAGCTATTTCTCGCCATTGCGTGCGTCCACGTCCGTGTCGTCTCTAGAGCCAGGACCCGTTGTTCATTCGTCGTTGTGCGTATAACTTCGTTGAGTTATTGTAAAAAGAAGTAAGAGATGACAGAGTTCGAAATGGAGGTTTATTGAAGGAAAAATATTAAGTAATAACAAATACCATTTGCACTTTATTATGTAGGAAAGATACAGTAATATAAATCCAAGAAACTATAGATGGACAAATAAATGTATTGAACTACAGACAAACAGACACACAGACAGACAGATCAGCACCCAGCGCCGCGTGAGATTTTAACCGGTTTTGTTATTGGTAACACATTTTGTCAGTAAATGTTCCCTTCAAACTTCAATGTCGGTCTGCTTCAAAATCTAATCGTTCCTTCTCGCTTTCGTCCGACGTGACGTCACATCTGTGACCCTTAGCCGCAACTCGCTTTCAGCAAGCTTTAACTCGAGATCATCAAGTTGACTTCACAGAAGAGACGTCGCTAACTTCTCTACTCTATCGTTACTTGCATAAAAGGTGTTCGATTCATGCCCAACCATTGTGTCCTCTTGTAAGATAGTCACAGCAAGAAATCGCTTTGCTACCAAACGAAAACAAATCCTCTCTTTTTCTTCCTTCGTGGGCCTAGCACCAGGCGGGATTTCCTCGAAAAGAGCTTCTTGCAAGTGCGTCAATTTAACGCTGAAATACTTTCCTGCAGATAACAACATAGTCGTCTTCAAAACAGATGACAACACATTCCTGTCATATACCACAAGTAATCAAATTCAGTTCATTCCATTAATCATCCTCAACCCTCTCATTTCGCTTTTCAACTGGGTACCATTCCATCACATTAACCCTCATCCTCAAGTAGCCTTGATAAGTGATGTGCCATCAGTTCATTCATTTCGTATAAATCAGATGATTCGAATATTGGCATTGGTTTCCCCGATATTTTTCTAGTTAGAATGCTAGAAATACATCGAGAGGAACCACATGAAGGTTGACAACATCCTAAGTGAAAGGGTTCCTGTGGAACGAACTGGATTCGAACTTGACACACCCAGGTTATCAGTCTGTGTCGTTAACCACCGTCACCTTTCAAGTCATCAGTAAAAATAAATCATAATAGAACCAGTTTTTATAAAACATTGCTTTTCATTAACTAAGTCCGTCATTTAAGGAAGGGGCGTACAAAGTATTCACTCGTTTTTCTTTGATGGAGATTCAATATTTGGTCCCCCGATTTATAAAATCGGGGGAATTAAGTTTTGAAGCATGTCCGTCCGTCCGTCCGTCCGTTCGTCCGGATTTTTCTCCGCAACCATCAATTGAATTTCTCTGAAATTTTGCATGAAGTTGTAACTTTGATCAGGTTAGAAGGTGACATTGTCCGATTTTTGAAAAAAGATCTGGTTAGCTCCCCAGGGGGTCAAAAAGCCCCGAAATGGCAAAAAATGATATTTTTTGCCGCATAACTTTTCATCCATCCATTCAATTTCTCTGAAACATGGCCAAAATGTGGAGGCAATTGTTCCTAATAGAAAATAAGTATCGCTGGCCTTGGAAAACATATGGTTCGCGCCACCAGGGGGGATCAAAAGCCTTTAAAATGGTAAAAGATTACCCTTTTCTCCCATAACGTTTGATCCATCCATTCAATTTTTCTGAAACTTGGCCAAAATGTAGAGGCAATTGTTCTGCATATAAAATAACCTCAGAAAAAATCTGATTCGCGCCCCCAGGGGGTCAAAGGGGGGGGTCAAAATGCCCCAAATTGCCCAAATTTATTGCATTTTACACTCGCCACATCGAGTCACATACAGAGGGGGACCAAGCAAGCGCGGCTTTTTTTTTTTTTTACTTTTGTTGAACATAAATAAAACATATAGCCACTGAAGCGTAAGAGCCTACTGCTATAGGGGTAGATTTCTAGGGAGACCCTGGGTTGTTAGGGTTAGGGTTAGGGTTAGGGTTAGGTGGTAATCTGCGCAACAAGATGTTTGTTTACATTCCCTTCAAATTTCTGCGTGTTAGTGCGGTCTGGGAAACAGGGAGTAGGAAGGGAATTACAAATGCAAGCGGTCCAAGGAAAGAAGCGATCTAAGTAGAAAATCACTCGGCATCTAGGGGTCTAGTGAATGATTTTCATTTTGATGCTAATCGGGTGGGTCGTGGGCATTTTCGTTTAGATGGTACAAGGGTAGTAAGTTACTCGGAGCATATTTGGTGGAAGTACTTGTAAACCAAGCACGGCATATTCTATACGGCCAAAAAGTTTGGTTATCAAGTAAAAGAGGATTTAATTTGAAATTATTAAAATTATTAAGAACTGCTCATTCTTCTTCCTTATGCCAAACATCAAGCGGGATTTCCATGAACAGAGTTTCTTTCCAAGAACTTTCCATCTCCACATTATCACGAGACAACTTCCATGCAACATGGTCGTCTTCAAATTTGATGTCAACAAGCACCTGTCATAAACCGTCCTCATAAGTAATCATATTTTGTTCATTTCATTCATCGTTTTCAATCCTCTCATAATAGTCTTCATCATTTTACTGATAATCTATCCATCTCATTTTAGCCTTGATAAATGGTGACTTATCAGCAAAATAATACAAGCCAGAAATTATATTATAAGTTATAAAGTTATCTAGGATATTGTTCCGGATCCATCGCTATTATATTGTTATTGGATTTTAAATACCGAAAGAAACGTTTGCAAAGGGTTAGGGTTCGGTGTAATAATATTTAGATGCGAGTGTGTAAAAAGTAGATTAACATCGGGATTTTCTACGTCAGGTTAAAATTAACAAAGAAAGTGGAAACTTCCATAGGAAGTAAACATTTTAGAGTTAGGCTGACGTGTAACGGTAGTAGTGTAATGGGATAAAGAATATGACAGAAAGATATAGAATCCCTGCCTCTAAAAATGAGACTCCGTATTGATGGAATACGGGTTCGAGTCCTCCTCTATCCTTCAGGGGTTTAAAGATGAAGATGCAGTGTATCTTGATGCATGGCTGCAAATTACTGTAAGAAGTAACGCGAATCCCAGAGAAAATAATGGAGTTATATGTTGTTCATTTTTAAATGGGTTCTCTTACTTCATCTCTGTGAATTTTAATGTTACTAGTGCTGATGACGTCGCTATATAATGAACCAACTATTACATATTAACAAAAGGGGCGAACAAGGGTTTCGGTCAGTGAAGAAAAAGACGTACAACAATAGGTTCGAAGAAAACCTCCCCACACTATGCTAACATAGGCTTAGCTTTGTCACGTGTAATAAGTACATATACTTTGCTAACTGTAGCAAATGGACGATTTGCTGTTTGTATATATTTCATGCAAAATTGGTTTATCGATTTGTGGTTAGACTGTCATACGATCTTCTATACATTTTACGATCAGGTGTTGAACCATAAATTCTTTCTAGGTGTCTTATATAAAGCCTCCTCTCACTGTCACACGAACACACACTTTTCAAATATCTCTTTCCATTATGTCTACACCCGATCTCCAACCATAACCTACACATCTGTATCTAAGGACCCTGCATGGGGCGCACTTAAATACCAATTCATATCAAGTCGCATTCCTCTTCCAGCTACGACGGCTCCACTGACGATTGAAATTATAAGCACTCAATGGTGCACACAATCTTCCTTATCGAACGTCACATCTCTTGAAAAGCGCTATTTTTTTCTCCTTTTTTCATTTTTCTATTTCCGATGAGTACAATCAAATATTTCCGCCATGTTGGTAACTTCCGGTTGTCGTGTCTCTTTACAAGAAAGATGGCGGATTCGCGATTCTGTATCATTAAATTATTACGCATGAAAGTTTTGCGGATTCAGAAGCAGGAAAATTGTGAAAAAAGAAAAACAAACTTGGAACAATTTGGGGTAGACCTCTTGTAATAGGTTCGCAAAACTGACGGATGTTCTGGTATCACAGAAGGTTGGGGATTTTTTAATGACAGAATATTTTCGAATCTTAAAAAAATGGTGAAGCTAATTTTTGCCTTTTTGTATTTGTCATTTTTGGAAAACAGAAAGCGCAGAGAAAAGGCAAAATCCTAATTATAAATGAATGACAATAATTTATATATTCAAAATTAAATAACTGATGTAATTCTGTGATTTTATATGAATATATTAGTAAGATGAATAGCAAGTGTGAACACTAGCGAAAAAGTTGCTTTTTTCTGACAGTTTTGACGGAGGGTTTACATTAGTATGTTTATTTGACATTATGACAAGGAAATATATCTTCGAAAATTTAATTGAAAAAAAAGGTTAATAAAAATAAACTGCATTGTATGGTGTTCTAATTGTTCATTATTATGTTTAATATTTCATATTACCATATTAACAATGCTTTCTTAACCGAGAACAATATTTCTTATTACAATTTGCACTGTCACGTACCGTTCTTGACTAAATAGACTCTCATTTCAAATTCGTTTCAGCAACACACGAAGTGATAACACACCTAAAAAGAAATGAAAAATAGTTTTTTAAATATTCTTAAAAAAGGTTTTTTGATATATCGTTATTTCAAATTCTGACGAGGAAGTATATCTTCGAAAATTAAATTGAAAAAATGTTCATGGAAATAAAATGCATTGTATGACGTTCTAATAGCTCATTATTATTTCTAATAATTCATATATATATATATATATTAGTAGTAGTATGTTCTTAAAAGACTGTGGGCAATGCAAATTCCGGGTAGGATGTAAGCTGGAAGGAACAAAAATAATAAATCGAATTCGAAATGGGACTTACTATTTTTTCTTAAAATCTTACATAACAGCAAGCGTGGTGTTAGCTTTTTGTGTGTTGTCCGGATGATTATTAAAAATCATTTATTTAATATTTCGGGAAAAGAAACTTCCCTTTGTCAATAATAATAAACACCAGAGGAAAATTCCATCTGTGCAAAGAATCTACCAAAATGGATGCCAGAAGACATATATATATATATATATATATATATATATATATATATATATATATATATATATATATATATATATGAATATATATATTAATATGTATTTAAAATACTATATACTATGTATTCTTAATATTATTACTATTATCATTATTGATGTTATAAATAGAGTTGTATATAATTATATAATAACTGGATAATATTATTTGTGGTAAAATTTGATGTTTTATATATATATATATATATATATATATATATATATATATATATATATATATATATATATATACAGGGTGTCCCAAAATAATGTATACATCGTTTGAATCGTTATAACTCGTTCAATTTACCGATTTTGATTTGCAAACAAAATTGATAAAAGAGTAGAACAGTAAGATACACATTTAAAAATACTGAAAGTAAAATTAACAAGAACATAGAAAATTAACTTTTAATAAACGTAAAGGCTACAATGTTTAAAGCAAGAAACCTGAAGTAATTGCAAACAAATGGGAGTAGTAATTGTAGTAGAATGTGCTCAAATACCGGAGTAAATGTCGCAGGACGTTTGTAGGTACAATTCTTCACGTCTTCACTATATGGAAAGTGTATTGAGCAGAACGGGTTGGGGTTAGGATGAGGGTTCATTTTATGAACATTCTGAAATTACCCTAAGTAGCCTTTATCTTTGTTAAAAGTTAATTTTCTATGTTTTTGTTAATTTTACTGTCAGTATTTTTAAATGAATATTCTTACTCAATCTTGTTTATCAATCTTGCAAATAAAAATCAGTAAATTGAACGACTTATAACAATTCAAAGGGTGTATACATTATTTTGGGACACCCTGTATATATATATATACGTTTTAGTTATTTTCCAATTACCAAAGGAAAAATCAATCCATTACCATCATTTTTATGTATTTATTTTACTCAATTTCCTCATTTTCTCACTTCAACGAATACCTGTCTTTTTCCTTCGTCTTACAAAATAAATGTATATTTATTTTTTCTTATTTTAATTTTTTTTTTATATCTTACGCGCGTTTCAGGGCTGAGCCAAGAAAAATGCATTGTTTTTATTTAAACATCGCTGATCATCAGAGAAATTGTTCATTTAATTATCATGGAAAAAACATATCAATCCAAAACAGAAGAAAGGACGATAAGAAAAGCCAAATAAGGCTTTGCAAAGGCAGTTGCAAGTTTCGGGTGCCTTTTGTTGGGGGGGGGGGGATTTTGAGGTGAATTTTTTCGTGATTTTTAACTTGCAACTGTTTTTGATGCGGCGGGATAGGGTAGTCGTTGTAAAACCAATGACGTTATTAGCTTTATTAACATTATAGGGGTTACATTCTCCACAAAGGCATTTAAACTTATAAATAGCATTGGCTCTTTCTAACATTTCACGGGAAGAGTTGTTTATTACTACAAGATTTTTTGTCTTAATTTTTATAGTAAATAACAAGTGTCATTTTATTATTATATCTATTATCATTTGGGGATGTATATCTGTATACGATATTTTCACGGCGTTTTCTTCTAACATACAGTTTTCTGCATTTTATTGCAGTAGCATAGCTTAATATAGCTTGAGTTGTGATATTATTATATGTTGTGATATTATTATGTGTTGTGATATTATCATGTGTAGTGGTATTTTTTTAAAGTTTCCAATCATTAATTCTATTTGTTCATCAAGCATATCATTAGAGAATCCGTTATTAAAAGGGACTTGTTTTATATTTTTTAATTCATTGAATGATACTTTTTTGGTGGAGGAAATTTGTTTTGCATGGTTTAGTAGGTTCTTAACAATGACTATTTTGTAGCGATGGAGGTGTTCACTCTTTTAATTTAAAATACTAGAATTAAAGCTGTTTTTTTTGCTTATAAGTAGAAGTGTTACATTCCGAACCCAATTAGAATGTGGTGCACTAGTGAAATGTGGTTCGCCACTTTTAACACCTCTAAAACCAATATTATATCTTTTAATCACCAGCCCTTGGATCCATGTATTGCCGCTTTCGATGTGAATGGCCCTTTTTTCTGAAGAAGCCCCTTGTTTTGATAAGCGCTTAAAGCTGATTTTCGCTTGAAGACGTTAATCCAGTGTTTTGCTACGGTCGCTGGAAAAATTGTTGGACCATTCTACTGCATCAGAAATTATCTGACTCCAGATGCAACCCTCTATCTAAATAAGAAGCAGAAATTTCCTTCAAAGCTCCTTTCCTTCAACAACTACAAGAAGCCTCTCCAACCACCGATTGCCATGGCAAATAACACCCTACCTGAGAGTTCATCATTCAAACTCCTCGGCCTAACCTTCACAGGTAACATGAATTGGAACAAATACATCGAAGACATTGCCAAGGCTGCCGAAAAGAAGGTTGGCTCCCTCTACCGTGCTAATAAACTCCTCACATCTGACATTATCCTGTATCTCTACAAAGCTACCATCCGCCCATGCATGGAGTATTGTTGCTACATCTGGACTGGTGCATCATCTACTAGTCTCTCCCTTCTTGACAAGGTCCAAAAAAGAGTCGCCAATCTAATAGGTCCCTTACTGTCAACCAAGCTCCAATCCCTGTCCCATCGCCGCAATGTAGCATCCTTGTGTTTGTTTTACAAATACTTCAATGGATTATGCTTCGATGAATTGGCTACTCTGGTGCCCCCTCGACGTAAATTCACTAGACTAACTTGGCAATCAACTAAATCTCATTCATTCAATGTGGAGGTTCACAGATGCCGGAGAGCCTTCTACTCAAATAGCTTCTTTCCTCGGGCTGCTGGCCTCTGGAACTCCCTCCATGCCTCCTGTTTCTCCGACAGTACAGACATGCAGAAATTTAAAACTAATGTAAACAGACATCTCGCTGCGAAGATCCCAATTTAGGCTGACATCCCCCCAACCTTCTCTCCTTTCTTTTTTTCTCAGTAGCCCCTTACGTCTACAGTGGCGGCCTGCCTTGTTTGGGGTGTACCATGTTAAAAGAAAAAAATGAACTAGGATAGAGGGCTGCTTCCACACATGCGTCGCTTAATGTACTCTTTCCCTTACATATATTTACTTGAGAAAATAAACTTCGAAATCTTATCATCAGAGGAGTATTACAGATGGATAAGTTGGCTTTCGAAAAAACCAAAGTTCAAATATTTAAAAATTATAAAAATTATTATTAAAAATTATTAAAATAATTTTTGTTAAAAAAACGTATTGAATGAAAAGAAAAGTTCCGTGAAAGAGATATGCAAATTGTCCGGGTGGTAAATTTCCGTTGAAAAGAAGTCCGGTGAATTGTAGAGTGTGAAGAAAAACTCTTTGCGAGGGAGCAGATTGGAGAAAGTGCTCAAAATATAGGTATGTCCAGACGCACTTAAAGGGGGTTGAGAAGAGGAAAACAGGCCATTTTTTTATGTACTTCCAGGGCCAAATACAGATGAATCTCATTCAAGGTTTAAATCCGAATGAGACAAAAAGGCAAAATTGTTAAAGATTTGGGGTTGGAGAGGGTTTATGGAGTACGGGATTGTTTAAAAAGCCGCTTTGTGAATTTGGGGGAAATAAAAAAGAAGGGAAAGGAAAAGGAGGAAGGGTTGGTATGGGGATGCAGTTAAAGTGACAGGTAGGTTAAGGGTGTGGGCGGGCGGTCGGTAGGATGTAGGTTTAGGGAGTGGGATTAATCTGAACTGGGAAGTGGATATAGAAATTGTTGATTCTAAAAATAGAAATCAAATGAGTGAGCTTCTAACATTTCAGGCAGCTAAGAGCAAATTAAATTGTAATTACCAGTTTTGGTTACTGGGGGTTTAAAAAGGGTTAAAGTAGAATTAGTTAAAAGCATGGTAAAATAAATAGAGGAATGTGAGAGAGTGAATGATTAAAATTAAAAAATCAAAATTTAATTTAAAAGGAGCTAGGGAATAGTTAATTAAAAAAAAAACAAATTAAGGGTTAGATGAATAAATAGGAGGGACGTTAAATGACCAAGGAGACAAGAGGGGGATATAAATTGATGGGAAGAGAGTTAGTGAAATTAAAGATCAAGTCTGTTCTACTCGGTTATATTGAAATTTAGGAGAGGGGAACAGTGTAAGGGATAAGGATAGATTGTTTGAAACAAATTGTTTACAAGTAATAGGGGGTGGAATTGGGTTGGTTCAATAAAAAAAAAATATATATATATATATATGTATATATTTATATACATATAATCTAGATCTCTTTTCTACTACAACTGCAAAGAACTCCTTTTTTCCTCCCTACGCCTAGCATCAAATACAGTTTCCATGAACAAAGTGTATTTACAAGAACTTCCTATTTCTAGAAATTCATACTACAGGATTGATTCCCAGTAGGCTACAACATGGTATCTTCAAATTTAATGTAAATATCCTCGATCCCCCTAGTAAGTCAGCAATATCCTACCCCTTCACTGTTGAGGTCCCCAAATGCCGAAGAGCTTTATACTCTAACAGCTTCTTTCCTTGTATTGCTAGCCTTTGGAATTCCCTTCCTGCTGCCTGTTTCCCTGACCGTACTAACATACAGGCATTTAAATGTAATGTGAACAAGTGTCTCGCTGCAAAACTAAATATAGGATTTCCCTAATTCATAGTAGTCCCTTACGTCACAGTGGCATTATATTTGGGGATGAACTTTAGTAAAAAAAAATAAAAATAAATAAATGCTTCATAAGTAATTCAATTTATGTTCATTCTATTAATCATTTTCAATCAACTCATTCTTAATTAATTAACAGACAATCAATCCGCGTTATGTTATCCATATCCTCGAGTGGCCTTTAACCTTGATAAGTGACTAGCATGGTTATCCGGTGTTTCTCGGGGACATCGACAAATAAATCGAAGATTTAAAAAGTGTGCGTAACATCGTTATCTTAAATCCTCTACATCTTTTTATCACACCCTCCTTTATTCCTCTCTTCCTCTTTCTCCCCCCCCCCTTTTCCTTCTCCCCCTATCACGTCTCTCCTACTTCACTATCCCTTTCCGTCTCTTTCTCTCACTATCACCTCCTCTTTCTTTATCACAAGTATCATTGCATACGAAAGGTTCCCACGAGGGAAAAGTAAGACACGAGGTTGGGTTTTCATGTGGAAGATAGCCAGCTCCCCTAAAAAGGGGCAATCTTGATAAGGCAAAAACAAATTGCCCCAATAAAAAGGGTTTCCACTCTTACAACCGAAGACAGAACAGATACTACACTTTTATGCCAGGCCGAAGTAAAAGAAAGGTTATTTTAGTTCGAGTTTTACGACAACGGTCGATGAAAAAAATCGCTCGAAATGTCGACCCACTCCTACGACTAATTTTATTCCTGGTGACTCCCTAAAATATTACAATATGGATGTGCATATTCTATCGGACAACATGCTGAAAAAGAATATATCCGCTTTGTGGGTGTGTCTTGTATAGTTTCTGACTTTTAGCTGGACAAACACTCATACAGAAAAAAACCATAAACAGGTCACATTCCTTTATATGATAGACTAGACTCTCCAGGCCTAGACAGTTTGTCTAGTATATATATATATATATATATATATATATATATATATATATATGTGTGGGGGGGGTGTATTTAGGCAGCATTTTCTCATTTATGCAAACATTGTTAAAAATAACAGAATTCGTTTGTTTAATTATATTTTTTTTATTTTTTCAATTTTTCTGATGGTCTTTTTTGTATTAAAATGAAAAAAAAACTAATAAATATTCCATAGGTTTCACATGTTCTTTCTTCTTTCTCTAGCTGTTTTGTTCATTTGCTTTTGACACCTGAGGATTATTCGACGAAGAATCGAAAACTTTCGTGAAACCTGTGAAA
>OY744518.1:203649100-203681600 GCA_963556195.1 Sepiola atlantica
ATATATATATATATATATATATATCATAGATAAGAGCAAAATAAATATGCCATATCAATTTACGTACGTTCAAAGAATTCAACATAAACAACAATTTTGTCTAGGATCGTTTCGTAGACGATATGGATGTTTAGTGATATCACGTCTATCATCAGCACCAAGTTCGAACTTAAAACATAACATGATGACTATGGTGGAGACATTAATCAGTTATACTGCAATTCGAGGGGTTAAGGGAGGGTAAGGATATGATGGCTCCTTAAATATTGATTTTCATTACGTTCCTTCACTTTCTTTAGTTCTTTCGATCACTCTCACCCTCTCTCTCTCCCTTTCTCCTCCTCTTCATGTTTCTCTATATTTATAATATGTTACTTGTGTTAGCAGAAAATAAAGAATTAAAAGTGCTCGATCGTCAATCATAAAAGAGCCAGATGTGTATTTTTTAAATACTATACATTAATGCGGTAGATGCCCGTCCGTTCTGTCTGGAAATTAGGAAAAATTCCAGGATATAACGACAAAGTCAGAATCATTAGACTTTCTTTGCATTTTCAGATCAGGAAAAAACGGTACCTAAATACGCCAGCGTGCCAAGCTTTCGCTCTCATCAGTGTAGGGATGATAATTTAAGACGGTTGTACGGTTCGAACCCCTGTTACAGAAGCAAGCGCCGTAACCCCTATTTATCTACTTCCACGGAGCAGAATGTGACACAAGGTCGGAAAGTGGGAGTTGAGAAGTCAGCACTCTAGAGGAAGAGTACTTAGGAGACTTTAAAAAATTGCCTGGGCAGCCCCGTCGGCATTCCCCGATAGGGGCGCCTCAGACAGTAAGCAATAAACTTACTCCTCCCCAAAGAGGGGATGCAAAGCTTGGGAAGGTGGACCTCCTAGAACTGCACAGGACAGACCCACAGACAGGCGTAAGTCAAGCCCCGAAGGCCAAGACAATACCAGTCTATGGGGTGCAGTATCCATCGGAACAGATACTACACTTTGATCTCGACCAAGAGGCCGAAAAAAACGCCATAACCTTTAGGCAACGAGACATTACCACATTCAAGTAGGGAATTAAAATTCTATTTATGCGAAGGGCGGCATATCTAGAAAGACTGACTAAAGAGTCTACGGACGTTGTCGCAATATGACTTATAGCTACGTGTCAGTCTATTTTTAACTTCCCAGAACAGGGCTAAATTTTACTAAAGGGGCTTATAACAATATTAATTTAAAGTACATAATATTAAATTATTTTTACCTACATATATATATATATATATATATATATATATATATATATATATATATATATATATATATATATATATATAAGAGAGGGAGAGACAGAGAGAGAAATGTAAGAGTGACAAATCTATTTCACTTTCAGTTGTTCAATGCAAGATGTAATAGATAAAATTATGGTCATTTTTTCTTTCCTTAAGCCAGACTTTTCAAAAATTGGAATCTTATCATCAAAGTAATAACATAGATGAATAGGTTGGTAGGTTGCATTTAACAACTGAAGATCAAATAGACGGACTTCGAATAATTAAAATATTAAAGCATTTATATATGTAGATCTATTAGCGACATAAATTAATGTTTACATTGATGAATGGACGCAATATTTCACACTAACAGAGATAGCAAAAATACGTATACTTTTCCTAAACATTGCAATTTTTAATTAATTCGTAAAAAAACGATTTAAAAAAAAAGAAAATAGAAGGAAAATATAATAAAATAAAAATAAAAATTAAAATTAAAAAAATAAAATTAATAGAAAACGAGAAAGTAATTAAAAGAAATGAAAAAATAATGACAAGAAAACAAAAAACAAAAGAATTAAAAAATATGCGAAAAATTCCGTATTATAAAAATTACATCTAAATAAAAGACATTCAATTTAAAAACGTTTCTGTTGTTTATTCATACATACTCTGGAGTTTAAACATTACATCTATTCTGCTTAAATCTTAAGAGTCTGACTATAAATAATATATATATATATATATATATATATATATATATATATATATATATATATATATATATATATATATATAGTCTAAAGAAGCTTTGAGTCATAAAAAAAAAAAATGTAAAATGCAGTTTAAATTCCCAGGAAAACTAACTAAATCCAAGATATTGCAGACTTAACATTCGTTGGAAAATTAATAAATGAAAATATATAAGTAAAATTTAAAAAAAAAATAAAAAATAAAAAATAAAAAATAAAAAATAAAAATAAAAAAATAAAGAAGGGGGGGTTAATTATCTAAGAGTGAAACAAAAACAGGAGACCTTAAGCGTCTAATATTAACACGGGGATCATCAACTGTTATATATATATATATATATTTGTGTTATAATGGAATAATTCCAGGAGGAAATCCGGGTATTAGAGCTCAATGTAGTAAACAGAGCAATAATAACATAAAATATAATAACACGAAATCACATAATTGTCGATGCAATAATTTATTTCAACCGTTCGGTTTTTTCAAGCATCACTCAGACAATTACATTTTTGAGACTGATAGAAAATTGAATTTCCCTACCACAGTTCCAATATAATCATATATATATATATATATAGAGTTTTTTTTTTTAAACATTAATTTCCAATATAACAGATGTTTTATTTTTGACGTGTTTTCTGACGGCGTCTACCCTTACACTACGTTCTCATCTCAACAAAAAATTCGTTATCTTTTGGTTTTTATTTTTTGTATGAAGGAGTTTCTTATTTAGTCATGCATTTAATATTTAACTAACTGGGAATACTTTAAAGTCTTTATACATTAAACTCTGAAATACTAATTTTTGTCCGAATTATTACATATTAAACACGTAAATTCTAGATTTCCATTTATCTGAAGCCTAATTTCCCAATTGGAACTCTTTTAAATTTTCTGAATTATATATAAGTTTGTATAAAAATCCGTTTTAATTACGGGATCCCCCCTCCCTTTCAGAATTATTTACTTACTGACCTGAATTCACTTCTGTTTTTAGCTTATGATAACCCCACCCCAACTCGCACCTGGTTCACTGCTTACTAGCAATGAACAGTAACCAAACAAACCCTACTTGGATTCCTACTTAAATTCCTGACTTCCTGCGTTTAATATACACAGCTCACTCTCAACTTCTGAAAAACAACTTTCATTCTCGGTCAACGGAAGTATTTTAAAATGGTCCTAATTCTCAAAATTATATCCGAATAAGTGCGTTCCATCTACTATTGAACTAAACATCTTTCTATTGGATTTACTTCATTTTTGAATATTTTCAACACTGCCTTAACGAAACCCCCTTTTCCCATCTTTAAATCTCCTTTCACTAGACACCTTATCTACGGACATTCACCAACTGGACAGACTCCATATTTTTACTCGCAAAATCTTACTCTCCATTACTTTATATTTTTTTCAAATTTTGAATTTTAGCTTTTCCATCGCCAACTTATCTATCTATGTAATTCCTCTGATGATAAGATTTTAATCTTTGAAAAGCCTTGGCTTAAGGAAAGAAAAATAAACATGTGTTTACCGAGTACACCTTGCATTGAACAATCACAGTTGAAATAGATTTGTCATTCGTACATATTTATCTCTCTTCTTTCATTTATCTTTATATATATATATATATATATATATATATATATATATATATATATATATATATATATATATATATATATATGTTCTATAGTTTTCTGTCTCATCCCATCTTCTCCCTTTCCTTCTAACTATTTCCCACCGATCGTTCATATCCTTCCAACCTTTAACCCATCTCGACTCGCCCACCTCCATATTCTTTATGCCCATTTTCATACATCATAACACATGGGAGTCCACTAGCCGGGGTCCTGTCACTTCATTTTTCTTTTTCAATGGGACCAAACGATTCAAGATTCATGTTCGTGACACCCACGTTAGCAGGCTCCAGGGTAGGGGGTGTCGTTACATCGTTGTGTAATCTGGAAGCTGAGCTAAGTCCCCTGTAGTTTACCCTCACTACCCTTCCATCCCCCCCGCCAGATCTATATTCACTCACCTCTAAATAACCACTTTTGATTAGTGGCATTGTCATGTGATTTAATGCCGACCCAACAAGGCGAGACCCCATAAAAATCGTCAATATGAAATTCTCGACGTCGCTCCATTGCCGACGGACAAACCGTAATAACGGGCCTCAGCTCATTATCGCTAAATTAATCTCGCCTTGCTTACAAATGGACGATGTTTCAAATGAGGATGTTAGGCCATTGGTCGTAAGGATTCAATTAATTTTATTGAGATGAATTTTATTACAACATTTTCGCCGGTAGATTCAATGGCTTCGTTAATCCTCGCTAAATTTTAGGACACACCGCCTACCCCTATAATTTAACGGCTAGAATCTTTAGAAATGGCACGCCATTCATTTCTTGATATATTCTCAGTAAAACTTTTAATGTCTAATCTTTTGTGGTTGCCATTAAAGATCAGTTTTGAAAGTATTTCAAGCTTAAAACTATTCAAAACGTTATTTACAAAATATCTAAAGTCCCAAGCCTTTTGTTGGAAAATCTCTTGATTTCATAAGTCAACCAATTTTTTCGCAATTGCTCCCAGGAATTTACGCCGGTCTTTACACAGAATTTTGATCTCTTGTACTATTGTCATATTAAGACTGTTGAATCTCTGTCCTATGTGAGGGTTCTTGATCAGGTGCAGAAAAGTGTGTGTAATGTGATTGGCCCCAACCCTTTCTTCTTCTCTGCAGCTTCTTTCATACAGACGTGATGTTGCTAGTCTCAGTCTTTTCTATAAATACTATTATGGCATGTGTTCTTCAGAATTGTGTGATCTATTTCGCGCTTCTTTTGTTCTAGCTCGTTTGACGCGTTGGTCTAGTGGTCTCCATCAATTCTCTGTTTTGATACCTCATTGTAATACAGCTCCCCATTCCAGTAGCTTTTTTCCAAGAACTGCAGGCTTTTGAGACTCTCTTCCTGCTGACTGTTTTCTTCCTACCTGTAACCCTGGTCTTTTCAAGACTACGGTCAATAGGCATCTTGTCTTTGCGATAGTTATATGTGTTATTGTTAGCTCATTACATCAAGTGGCTTCATGCCTTGTCTGGAGCGATTTCCATGAGAAATATTAATGCTCTTGAAGGGATCATCAGTTGTTTCGGGGATTTAAAAACAAAACGGTCACAGTTATTATAGTTCCCCAGCATTGTTGATCAGACACCACCTCCACCAAAAGAAAAAAAAACTTCATCTGTCAGGATAACAGATCCAATTTTTGTTTTGAATTAATAGTAACCTAACATAATATAACATAAAAAATATTTTGCTAATATGTGTAGTTCGCCCTTGCTCCATGTTATGAGAATATGTATTAATTATTTGCAAAAATATTTTATTTTATAGCGGTTAGATAAACCGATTTATATTATCTAGTCTATCAATCAACCTCCGTTTGTTATTTTTATGTATATAAAGTATTTGATTTGAAAACACTATACATAACAGCGTATGTTGGGTGTATCATGGTGTCATCGATCTAGCCATGTCAAATCTTTGATAGCAACAATTTTATAGTGGCAGTCTGACCTTTCAACACGATTAAGTAAGGGGATACTTTGAGAAAAAAAGGGGGAAAAACACAAATCACCGATTCAGGATAAACGGTGTTCATTTTTTATGTGTTCCCCATAAGAGATATGCTGTGTTCGTAAAGAGCTGTCTGTTGTTATTGTTTGTTTAAGAGAGAGGGGGTGTTTATATTTTATATTTTATTTTATTTAAAATTTTTTGAAAAGGTGTTTTATTAGTGTTTATTTTTTGTTTATGCGTGTTAGTTTATAAAATAATTTTATACGCGTCTTTTTTCTTTCCACTCACGATTTTCGATATTTATAGACATACTCGAGCGTATATAGCCTAAACAAAAGCGTTGTTTTCTGACAATAAGTCTCGTCATTGATCCGGACCAATGATTTTATTTTGGGGAATAGATCAAACATTGACTCCTGTATATCTAACTAGTAAATCTGGAGATTGGCAATCTTATATAATAGATAAGGGAAATAGGAATGTGCTCAAGTTGTTGATTCAAATTGGTCGCTGCAATTGTGGGGTTGGCCTTTTTCGAGAGAGAATGTAGAGGAATGTGTTTTGGAAGAGAATTTAATCTATGGTGGTCTTTTGTTCTTCTTCATATATAAAAGTTTGGGTTTTTAATTTATGGGGTTATACTGATGCAGTGGTTAGCCTTGGGATACTATCAATACTTCGGAGATTATTTACTTTGTTTTTATATAAAGCTTTCTTTTTTATTTTATATAAAGCTTTTTTTCGTGTAATGTTTATTTATTTTATTCTGTTTAATGTTTTATACGTGTATTATTTATATCTATTTTTCTATAATTTACTAGCAGAGTGACCCGACGTGCCTCGGGATTTAAAGATTTGCATTAGCACTATTTACTTGTTCAGCATGCCCATAAAACCATATTACTTTCTTTGTTTCTAATGCCCCCATCGCCTATTTCGTCCCCTAATATAGTCGGGAGAAGCTGAAATGTTATATAACTCTCTGAATTAGTGTCTTATACATTTCATTAAAATCGGATATACGTCTTTAAAGTTTCTATCGTTATGTGTCACTTAGAGGTTGGTGCATGTACATATTAGGCACATAGAGGGTAATGTAGAGATTCGGGACAACTTCCATTATCTTCCGCGGAAAAATTTTATACATATGATATAAATTTCATTAAAATAGAATAGTTTTAACGGAGGTTCAGACCGATAGCTCCCTTGGGTTAGGAGGGAAATTAGAGATTCGGTACCACTTTTATGTATTCCCCAGCAAATTTCATAGATATGATTTAAAATTCATCAAATACAATATATTTAAACTTTTTAAGCAGATTATGCTTTCATAGCTTTCCTATGGTGCACTAAGTCTTCTCTGGTTAGTTTTACATGATACTACACTTTATGTAGATTCTCTAACCTTTATTTCTATAGGGAGCACATAATCATCATACACACACACACACACACACACATATATAATATTTTATGAATAAGTATTAATAATTTATTACCTACAGACATCGATGTTTCATGCTTACCCAATCTTCAGTGCAGGAAGCTAATTCCCGACGGTCGGCGGTCGCGAACTCCGATCACAAATCACCATTGATTCGCAGTATTTACAGCAAGTAGCGAAGAGTGATCAACAACAACAACAAACTTTGAATGTATCTTCATTTGAAATTCTTCGTAAATTAAATTTAAAAGAAATAAAAGTTAGTAAAACTAAAATACATTGTATGGCGTTCTAATTGTTCATTATTATATTTGATATTTCATATTCATGTATATATATATATATAATTTTATATTTCTTTTTAAATATTGATATATATATATATATATAAATTTATTATTTCTTGTATATACACATATGAAAATATAAGGTGATATAATATATTGTGTATAGATGTTTAGTATTAGTTCAACAGTGATCAGTATGTGAAAAGAACTTAGTAATAGTAGTAGGTAAATATATCTATGGCAATTAAGCTACTCAGTGACATCCGTGGTTTTATACTAGCATGGAATCGTAGGTATTTTGTTATTGATTGTTTTTATGCATCCACGTGTTGTTTAGTTTAGATAACTAATAACTCAGATTAGTTTTTATTTCCTTCTCCCGTGTTAATGTTTTCATCAGGCAATGGCTGAGCTTCTCTAAAAAAAAAGGCCCGGTCGACTTTTACTTGACATCTATTTGTTTTGTTTGCGTGTAGCGCATCTTTTTTGTAAGTGTGTCAAATTAATAAGTGGCTTTATTTTATCACGTGCGTGACTGGGATAATTTCTTTTATATTTATTTTTCTTATTTGTTGCAACTGTAGATGTTGATTTAGTTCATTGTATTATAATTGTTTAATTTATTTATTTGTTATGTATGAATGTATCCTAATGTAAGGTTTATTCTGTGTCTACATTTTGTTGCTATTTCGCTTCTACCGTTTAGTAAATGTTGAGGATCTCAAATCTTTATATTTTAATACGTTGAAACAGCAATAATTAATGATTATCGTCGCTATTTGTAAGAAATATGCTGTCTGTGACTTGAGTATAAGTGTTATTAGAGAAAATAATATTGAAAAATATTGAGCATAAGAAAGGTTTACTGTACAATGGAAAGAGAATAATTTAGCAATCGCTATGTTAAGTTCGCAAGTCTGTAGGCTTTTTTTGTTGTTCTTGTTCGACTTCCCACCTTGGTGACTTCCTTCGAACTGTCCAGAAAAATGTGCCCACCACTGTCTCTGTAGTATGTCCTACGTCACAGCCGACTACATTTTATGGACTTGGTTCTCATAAATTTTAGCTCATATAAAAAATGTCAATTTCGTGACCCTCTTCGTGATATTTTTCTGAAACGTATCTTGGTTATTTAAGTTATTTCTTCTTATCTCCTTACCTTGTGGTCTCATTCGTTCTCATTCTTTTCTAGGAAAGGAAATGAAAATCGCTTCAGACAAGGCATGAAGCCACTTGGTGTGAGGAGCTAACAGGAACGAAATATTATTATCGCAAAGACAGGAGATGCCTATTGGCATTAGTCTGGAAAAGACCAAGGGGATAGGTAGGAGGAAAACAGTCAGCAAGAGAGAGTTCCACAAGCCTGCAGTTCTTGGAAAGAAGCTACCGGAATAGGAAGCTCTATCAAAAAATAGATTGATGGAGACATTAGACATTAGACATTAGACATTAGACATTAGACCAACGACTCAAACAAGCTGGAACAAAAGAAGCGGGGAATAGATCACATAATTCTGAAGAACACATACCATAATAGTATTCATTGAAAAGACTGAGACTAGCAACATCACGTCTGTGAGAGAGAGGGTGTAGAGAAGAAGAAAGGGTGGGCCAATCAAATTACAGATACGTTTCTGCACCTTATCAAGAACCCTCAAATGGGATAGAGATTCACCAGATCAAATGTGACAACAGTACCCCATACATGGTCTGATAGTAGATTTGTAGAGTTAGAGAATAGCTTCGGGTGTGAGAAAGTGTTTGGAGCGATGAAGAGAACCGACTTTACGTGAAGCAGAAAGAGCAATCGATCTAATGTATGAACTCCAAGAAAGAGATTTGATGAGAGTAATTTAATTAAATTCTCCTTATTTAGGTGATATATGCTACGCTTAAAAGTAACTTTTTGCGAAAAGGAGCGGCTTAGTGAGTTATTGGCGGTGGCGATGGTGAAGTAGATAACAGTCGGTTCTATAGGATCGCTTTCACTTACGGATCTTGGCAACAGTCACGTGGCTCCTCGAGTATGTACCGAAATGTATCGGGGAAACCAATGCCAAGAACGGAATGTCTTTAAAATGTCGAATGCTGCTGATTCATAACGTCTTTGTTTCTGTAAAGAATTATGTTTTGATTCTGTGGTATACCAACTCGAAATATATTCATGAGTTAATCTGTTTTACGGCATATCAACCCTTTTGGTTTATTTGATCCCCAAACAATAAAAATTGTAAACATTTTATTGATGGCTTCCTTTGTCTGCTTCTACGTTTTTTATATCGAAGGTAAATTGTAAACTATTCATGTGCACATTGTGTTCAGGGGATCGTATATAATAAATCACTAGTAGTACCTGTGACCCGTTGGGTCACAACTACTACCACAATTGATACAACTTTGATTTAGTTCGAGCATTCATAAACTGTAGCATATCGTTTAACACATATCTTTTCTCCAACATAGTATTACCTATGTATCGTTTTGTTTTAAGAGAATTTTTTTACTATAATTTTACCCAGAAAATTCCCTTCTTTATACACCATAGTATTTTATATATTTAATTCCATTAAGTTACCGGAATATCATTTGGTCGTTTACAATGACATTTTTCTTTCTTCCAAATAATATTTTCTATAGGTTCTTTTTTTTCTTTTTACCATGACATTTTTGTTCTTTGTACAATATAGTATATTCTATTTTTCATTCATTTTTTACCGCTGTATTTTATTTCGTTTTTTTTTACTATGATATTTTTTGTACAATATAGTATATTCTATTTTTCATTCATTTTTTACCGCTGTATTTTATTTTGCTTTTTTTCTTTTTACTATGATATTTTTTTTTGTACAACATAGTTTATTCTATTTTTCATTCATTTTTTACCGCTGTATTTTATTTCATTTTTTTTACTGATATTTTTGTTCTTTGTACAACATAGTATATTCTATTTTTCATTCATTTTTTACCGCTGTATTTTATTTCGTTTTTTTTACTATGATATTTTTTTGTACAATATAGTATTATCTATTTTTCATTCATTTTTTACCGCTGTATTTTATTTCGCTTTTTTTTTCTTTTTACTATGATATTTTTGTTCTTTGTACAACATAGTATATTCTATTTTTCATTCATATTTTACCGCTGTATTTTATTTCGTTTTTTTTACTATGATATTTTTGTTCTTTGTACAACATAGTATATTCTATTTTTCATTCATTTTTTACCGCTGTATTTTATTTCGTTTTTTTTTACTATGATATTTTTGTTCTTTGTACAACATAGAATATTCTATTTTTCATGTATTTTTACCGCTGTATTTTATTTCGTTTTTTTTACTATGATATTTTTGTTCTTTGTACAACATAGTATATTCTATTTTTCATTCATTTTTTACCGCTGTATTTTATTTCGTTTTTTTTTACTATGATATTTTTGTTCTTTGTACAACATAGAATATTCTATTTTTCATGTATTTTTACCGCTTTATTTTATTTCGTTTTTTTTTACTATGATATTTTTGTTCTTTGTACAATATAGTATATTCTATTTTTCATTTATTTGCATAACTTAAAATAAGTCTCTTTGCTTCTATATTATTATTATTATATAGAAGTATTATTGTTCTCTTATATTCTTAAATAGAAGTAAAGAGACTTATAATTTGCACACGTGTTTGTATGTGTACAGGCACACATATATAAATTTCATAATATATTACGAAATATTAGAGAGTGGGTGGATATCACATAGAGTGAGGCGGAGCGAGATCAATATATAGATAGCTACGAGAAAGATGGCTGACTTATTCAGTTAATTATAAATTGCGACTAATTAAAACAATGAAAATGCAGGGTTTTTTTTTTCAAACATAACTCAAGACCAGAACTAAAATATATTTTATGTTATTAAAGTATACAGAGAAAGGGCTTTAGGGAAGTAAACGTTGATTAACTCACATTTAGTATAATAAGAGATATACGAGTCTAATAATAGACTTACATTACTTACATTAAACAAAATTGGGTGCTTATGCAGTTTACGAACCGGGATTTTTTAAGATATTATTTTCAAGTTAAGTTCAATTTTTACGGTTTCGTTTGTTTATTAAATTGTTAGCTGAACGTACAGAATAGTTAATCACCACCCCCTTCCTCTTCATGTTAAAATGGGTTTCTAAATTATAACGTTATTTCAGCCCGGTTCGTAAACTGCATGAGTACCTAAAATTGATATGCTGTTAAATAGATGAACCACATTTTGTTTCTCTTTCTCTGTATTACTCTCTCTCTCTTTCTCTCTCTCTCCCCTCTCTCTCTCTCTCTCTCTCTCTCTATATATATATATATATATATATATATATATATATATATATATATTCTCCCTTTCCTTTTTTATGTATTATTGTTTATCTCTCTCTTTACCTATCTCTCTTTTTCTTTTTATTCTTCCCTCTTTCTCTGTATCGTCGTGTGTCTGTCTGCCCCTGTCTCTTTCTATCTATCTAGCTATCTAGCTACCTATCTTTCACTCTCTCTCTCTATCTCTCCTTCTCTGTCTCTGTCTCTGTCGCTGTCTGTCTGTCTGTCTGTCTCTCTCTCTCTCTCTCTCTCTCTCTCTAAATTGCCCATATTGTCGCAATCATTCCATCCTCTCTAGTTTAAAACTTACATGACTATATTCCCCCAACCTATCCACCCTCGTCTATCCTCTAATTGTCTCTCGATGATCCCACCCACGCACTCTGACCCTCAAATCCAGACAGTCCTACCCAAATGTCCCCAACCAACACACTACCACTAACATACCCCGACCACTTCTCTCTCCCTTATTTCCCAATCAATTTACCGTTCTACTCTCCCCCACCCGTGAAATATCTGCTTCCTTTTTCAGTCTGAAGCTTGGCTCAGACAAAGAAGATCTCCCAATAAGCGCAACCTGCCCCGAACCGCGTAACCCTAAATCTGTACTGAGACCACAAACACAAATACGAACACAGAATAAAACACACAAACGCATCCTGAATATGCGTCTACCATTTTGCAAACACTGCGCGCTTACAATGGGCCCGCTTTTAACAGATTACAACTTTGTAAAAGAATAGTTGATCCAAATAAATTCAAAATTGATAAATGAATGATTTGATGATTAGCTTATTCATTATTCAAATATCCTGCGGCAATTGGAGGAATATTACGGTAGAAGGAACTTACAAACCTTTTGTAAGTAATTTAAGAGTCAGAAACACCCAAAAGATACACAATATAATTGTGTAACGTAATGCGGTGGTCTTTCGATTCCCGAACTGCAACAAACATATTTGGGCGATTTTCTGTCTGGAGTCCTGTTCTGTTGACACTCCGCAAACTTTTCTGTGGCTATTTCGTCTGTAGCAGTCACATGATTGTCACAAAGTGCGCTCTTCATTGCACAAGATTCACGCGATGACCCAAAGAAATCATGTTATGTTATGTATCCACATGATTTCTCTTGGTAATCACTTCAATGCACAGAGGGCGATTTTAATAAAACATATACACGACACTAAACTCCGTCGTCTCATAGAATCGTGTTTAATCCTACGTCATAATAACACAATTATTCAAAGACCAGGATTCTATAATATTTCTACATCTTCTGTCAGATCGATTCGAATCGAAATGAACCTAAATCAATATGATAACGGATAACTTCTACAACTTTGAGTTCGTCTTCCTCCTCCTTCTTCTTCTTTGTTTAATTCCTTGCTGCCATTCATTTTAAATTACTACTAATCTTTCTTTCACAACTTTATTAACTTACAGCGTTTCCGATCGGCTTTTTTCTTTCTTTCGTTTTCTTTTTCTTTTTTTAACATTTCTTTCTTTCTTTCTCCCTTTTTACTGTTTATTACACGTGACGATATATTTTTCCAAATTGCGTTCTTTGTATAAATTTTGAAACTTTTCTGTTTTTAATTAAAGTTATGCTACCAACTAATGATGATTCTATTAACAATTGAAATATTTTGGTATAACTATTCAATATGTGTTTTTGAGTTTATTTTTGCTAGTTGTTGATTTGCTTATCCTTTATTCCATTTTTATTTTGACATTTTGTCTGAAACATTGTTTCGTTTATTCCTCATATTTATGTATATATATATATATATTTATATTTATGTATATATATATATATTTATATTTATGTATATATATATTTATATTTATGTATGTATATATATATATATATTTATATTTATGTATATACAGGGTGTTTCAAAAGTCTTGGGAACATTACAAATGCGTATATCTCATGAACTATTCCAGGTAGAAAAATGAAACTGGTGCCATTTTAAAGCTTGCTTAATCAAGTTTTTGGTCATACTAATGATTTTCGTGTTATCTTTCCAGGTGCAGTAATGGCGTTCTCTAAACAAGACAAGGCATTTTGCGTCCTCCAATTTGCAAAGACTGAATCGTGGACATGTGTTCAGCGTGCATTTCGCAGGAAATTTAAAAAAGAAGCCCCTGAAAGGAAATCCATTGTCAGATGGCATGCTAAATTTGTGAAAGATGGGTGTTTGTGCCCAAGTAAGCGAACAGGTCGCCCTTCAACTTCAGAAGATGCAGTTGAGCAAGTTCGGACAGCCTTTCAGCGGAGCCCTCGTAAATCAGTGAGAAGAGCCAGCAGGGAACTTCAGCTTGCTCCAGCAACTGTCTGGCGTGTCTTAAGGAAACGACTGCAAATGGTACCTTACAAGCTCAAGTTGGTCCAAAAGTTGAAGGACACTGATAAGCCACTTCGCCGTGACTTTTGCATTGCAATGCAAGAGAAGTTGGAAGATAACGGCTTTGATGACCGGCTTGTTTTTAGCGATGAGGCGACCTTCCATCTGAATGGCAAAGTTAACAAGCATAACACTCGCATATGGGGTACTGAGAATCCTCATGAACTTCTTGAGCACGAGCGAGATTCACCAAAAGTGAACGTGTTTTGTGCAATTTCCAAGAAAGGTGTCTATGGACCGTTCTTCTTTAAAGAGGCAACTATCACTGGTGAATCCTATCTCAACATGCTGGAAGACTGGTTAATGGCTCAGTTGGAACAAGCAGAATCTGATGACTTCATTTTTCAACAAGATGGTGTACTACCACACTGGAGTCTTAGAGTAAGGCAGTTTCTTAACACAAGGCTGCCTGGTAGATGGATTGGGAGATCTGGGCGAGGTGATGACGTTCTCATGCCCTGGCCTCCTAGGTCTCCAGATCTTACCCCGTGTGACTTTTTCCTTTGGGGCTTTGTCAAGCAACAAGTCTATGTGCCGCCCCTTCCAAGAGATATTGACGAACTAAAGGCTCGAGTAACGGCAGTTGTGGGAACCATTGACGTCAAGATGCTGGAACGCGTTTGGCAGGAAATGGACTATCGACTAGATGTCTGCCGTGTGACGAATGGTGCTCATATTGAGCAACTTTGAAGATTCCCCACAAAACTTGAAACTTTAACCTTTCCAACGGTACCAATTTCATTTTTCAACTCCTAATAGTTTTTGAGTTATTAAAAATCGTTATGTTCCCAAGACTTTTGAAACACCCTGTATATATTTATATTTATGTATATATATATTTATATTTATGTATATATACGTGCGTATATATATATATATATATATATATATATATATATATATATATATATATATTTCTTTTAGTTGATGTATATGCCAACAAACAGCTAAGCATCCTTCAGCTTCTTGCTCTTCTGTCCATTCTGGTAGTTAAAAGGACTTTCAAAACAAGAAACACGCTATCACTTGCTTCTGAAGTTTATTTTACATAATGGGCTGTAATTTTCCTCCCCATTCCTGTAGAGATGGTGGACCTCGAAAAGACGTCTACTCACATTGACGTCGTAACCCCCCCCCCCAAAAAAAAAAAAGTCAGAATTAATCTCGTTTCTTTGCAACGTACTTCTTTTCATGATGTAATATCTTGTGACGTAATAATAACTCTAGTCTTCTAATGGAATTTCCACTTTTCTAACATTATGCTTACTCTAGCCTCGTGTGGTAAAATACCGTTTTCAACATTATTTTTACAAACCCGTCTCTAATCTTGTTACAATTCGGCTAAGTAGGATCATACCATAACTGATAGTAGCGTAAGAGTTACCGGTGTCATGTTCAAATTCTATTACTAATACGTGGGAAAGGTATGAACTCATTTATTTCACCCCAGCTCTTGGTGATATAGTAGGGTATATCATACTCTCCATCTGTTAAATATTATTACGCATATTAATGAAAATAGTGGCTAAATATATTTACTCAGATACATCTTGCGTTATATTTTAAACAGGATAGATTTCAGATAAAGATTACGAAGGGTCACATAGTTGATTTCTCATGTATAAGCTAAAACTCGCGCGAAAGAAGTCCATAAAATTTAGTCAGTTGTGACGGTAGACATACAACTGAGACAGAGGTGGCGCAATTTTCCAGACAGTTCTTGAGAAGCGACCAAGATTGGAAGATGTAATTTGTAATAGTCTGGTAATACCATAATAAATAAGCAATGCGCTTAAAAGAGTAATTGGCTGTCTCTTTCTCTCTCTTTATTCCCCTCTTATTTATCCATCATTAAAAAAAGATTTAATCATGGTAATGAAAAAATCAAAAGAGTAAAACAAAACACACACGGGTGCAAATAAATACGAATTTAGCGTAACAAGTCAGAAAAAGAAAACAAAACTATGTTCAAAGGTGTTTCCAGTACTGATGTATAAAGAAAAAAACATAGAAGAGTTCTATGAGAAAATTCGAAACAAAAAAGAAGGTTGGCTCTTTCTATCGCGCTAGTAAAATACTCACACCTGACGACTATGCATGGAATATTGTTGCAACATATAGGCTGGTGCATTAACAACTTGTCTCTCTCTCCCCTCTCTCTCACTCTCTCTCTCTCTCTCTCTCTCTCTCTCTCTCTCTCTCTCTCTCTCTCTCTATGTGACAGAGTCCAAAAAAGAGTCTCTAATCTAATAGGTCCCGCACTGTAAACCAAGCTCCAACTCCTGTCCAATCACCGCAATGTTCCATTCATGTGCTTGTTTTACAAGTACTTTAATAAAATGTGCTCCGACTATCTCGTAGCACTACTGCCCCCTCGATGGTAATATCCCCGACTAACCCGACAAGTAACAAAATCCCACGCCTTCACTGTAGAGGTCCCCAGATATCGGAGAACCTTCTGCTCTAATACTTTATTCCCTCGAACTGCTAGACTTTGGAATTCCCTTCCATGTAAATGTAATACGAACAGACATCTCGCTGCTCAACTCCCTACTCAGAGTGTCTCTGTAGACATGGTCTTTAATTCAAAATAGCCTCGTACGTCGCAGTGGCATTGTTCTTTGTTTGGGGGGGGGAATAAAAACAAAGAAAACAAAGAAAATAAACTGAAAGTTCTCATCAGAATTCCTATGAAGACAGTTCAAATAAGATATAGGCAAATTATCAATGTTCACATATTAAAATCACAAAGAGTTCGACATCCTTTCAGATAGAGCCTTATTAGAGAATAAATATTTGAAAACGAACTTAACTTAAGATTTTCCAAGCATCAGAAGTGCATGTCTATCCAACACGTCTTTATTCGTTTGAACGAGCCAAAAGCGAATTTCAACGTTAACATTTTCAACGCCTTTTTTTTTTAAAACTTATATGGCATGTCGTGACGTCATGAAATGATCTTCACTTACGGCTTGAAAAGATTATTCTTAAATATATGTACGGAAAAATGAGGTAATTACCCTTAGACTTAGGAACTCCAGCGTCTTGCGACGCATGAGACAGTCAAAGTAAACCATCGTTTCCGGCCTGAAGCCAAGGTCACAGTGTCTCTCTAGCTTCTTCCCGTTGCGATAAAATCTCTCTCGATTGTTTACTTCCAGTTCATTTTTTAGTCTTCCTCTTATTTGTCTATCAGAGTTCCACTGAAGCACTTGGTTTCTCCGGGGCCAATCTTAGGGCATGTCCGAGCCAGCCTAGACGGCGTTTTCAGATTATTGACAATAATGGGGAAGGGCGTTGTTATTGTTATTTTTGTTATAATTATAATTATAATAATACTAATAATTATAATTATAATAATAATGATAATTATAATTATAATAATAATAATAATAATAATAACCCACCCACCCCACCAAAAAAAAATTAAAAATTTTTAAAAATGAAAAATTAAATTTTTTACATTTTTTTAAAAATAATCAAAATTAAAACATTTTTTTTAAATTATTAAAAAAATTTAAAAATTAAAATTTTTTTTTTTAAATGTTGGTTAGTGAGATTTCTGACTTCTTGGTTGGTATATCTATTGCTCCATTTGATATTTCTAAGACATTTGGAATCAAATGCGTCTGATTTCCTCTCTTGGCTGAGTTTAATACTTTGATACACAGTGTAGACAAAACGTTAATTACTGCTTGAGAATATATAAATAATATAATATTTTTGTGAGAGACATAACTCACTGATAGTATCTTCCATACATAAATATTAAGAACTGCACATCATATGTAAAATATGACCTATTCCTCCATACCGCATACCTTTCCAATTATTATCAAACTAATTCCTTTATACAATATAACACCCTCTATCCCAGATATATTATATTATACTTATCACATCCACATCCACCTACCAACCCAGATACCACCTATACTTGCATCGTCGTAATCTCTACGTATCGCAAATAACATAAATTATTAGATACCTCATCATATTAAAACATTTAAATATATTAAATATATTAAGTATTACTAGTTTAATACCTAGAAATATATTCAGCGAATATCATTAAGGAAAACATATATATGACCAAGATCTAAACCTCACCGATTCACCAGACTCTCCGATAGGCTCATAAACGTCATTAGATATAAGCTAACAGAGTTAATTAAACACAAGTATCGCACAAAAAACAATACAGACACCACACATGATGATCGCAAGCTTATATTGACCCAACCACTTATTTTGATATCCCTTAGGGATGTTTTTACTGCTAATTAACACTGAGCCCCCACATAGCTAAAAAATAGAATTGTAGGAATAGTTTTACACTCAAATATAAGCACAGCCACAAAATTATAAAAAGTAATATTAATGTAACACTTAAACCCTTTTAATAACAAATACAACCCCACTAAAGCATCTAATCCACTCACTAACAAATAAACTACAACACACACTATCACCTCTAAATATGAATACATCATTGAAGCAGACCAACATACAACATCTATTATCAGTAATTAATTTGGTCTAAATAGCACTTGTTTACGATTAAGACCCGTATAAACATACAGTCCGCCCTTATTGACTCGGTACTTTTTCCAAAAGGGACGCTTGAGTGAACTCACCAGAAGACGTTACGGTGATATTTGAACACCATTCTTCGATTTGTTTTCATTTCGTGAGTCAGTGATAGTTTGAATGGGCTCTAATGACCTTTTTAACACAAGTAAAAGGTCAGCCTATTTTAATGAAACCATGGTATATCTTTGAAATATGTTACGTATATTTTTTAAATTAACTAATTTGTATATTAGTTCTTACATTTTTTGCAATCGAGCACTTTATTTTCAACACACACCAAAGCAATATATATATATATATATATATATATATATATATATATATATATATATATATATATATATATATAAATATTAAATTATTAATACCTACAAAGTTATTGCTCTCATCAGTTCAGGAAAGTAACAATTTCAGATGGTCGGGAGACGCGAACCTGGTTCACAGAGTCAGCCTAGAATCTGCAAGTAAACGCCATATCCACTCGGCCAACGGAAACTGTCACGTAATTGAGGGAAATTAAGATCCATATGTACCTAGAAGTGGGCACAGATAGAAGACTAATCGAGAGTGTTCGACAAACGTATTAGGAACTTTGCATTTGAGCTTTTTGACAATCTATTTTTAACATCCCCGAGAGTGCTCAACTTTAATTTCTTAAAGGGTTGGAAGGAAAGTAGGTTGAGATCAATAAGATTAGCACATTATTTAAGAAGTCGAACCCAACTAATATTAAGCGTACGATCGTTTCTACAACGATTTGGAATTTTTTATTTCATACTTTTGAGGATTTCTAAAGGTCACTTTTTCAGCGCCCCTCACAACATAACAAATAGAAGTTAAGTAAGTAAAACATCAGAATTTACTACTTTTAAAGTGACATATATCAAGTTATTATATGATACAAAACAGCTAAGTATATAATTGTATATACCACTCTATCTATAACATATGTAATGAGTATAATAATAATAATAATAATAATAATAATAATAATAATAATAATAATAATAATAATAACAACAATAATAATAATATATAGTATATAGTATTTTAAATACAGACATTAAATAAATAAAACAAAATAAAATATAGGTTAAAATAATGGAATATTAAAATAATTTGAAGTGAAGATAAAGAAAATTAAAAATAGTGAAAATATATAATTGATTATAGTAGCGTAACTAATTTAATCTAGTAATATAGTAAGAATAGTAGTAATAATCTATGAGCATTATAATAATCAAGATACTAACGAAGAAATTGCTAAAACCCGGCCTCAAATAACGAAGAAAAAAGTGGCCTTTCACCAAGACAATTCACCGTATCACGAGTCGATCGAAACGACGTACGAACATGTCACTACATGTTCGTACGTCGTTTAGCGTATAATTATATAGATAAATATTTTTTTAAACATGGGAATCGTCCTCCACAGATTTGTGCAGAGGCAACTGACATATTAAATTTATTACGAATCATGAAAAAAATCATCATCATCATCATCATCATCATCATCATCATCATCATCATCATCATCATCATCATCATCATCATCATCATCATCATCAACAACAACAACAACAACAACAACAAGGTTATTTGTTGAATCAGAACACAATTAATCCTCTGATTGTCCAGTCTCGATCTAAGTCTTCTCCATTCTTGTCTTAGGTTAAGCCCGACGGAATCCATACCCAAGACTCTCCTATCACGTTTGATTACGTCCTCCCAAGACAACTTGGGTCTGCCAGAGGTGGTCTTCTCTGCTGAAACGTTCTTTAGGAGAGTACAAATTAGACTTTGGGTTTACTTTCGGCAGCCTCATTACTTTTGCTTCCTTTATTTTGTCTTTTAGCCTTCACATTCCATGATCGATGTTTCTGACAAAGGCGGAATAATTGCTGTTTTCTGGGTCAGAATCTATTCATATAACACTTATTGTTTGTAAGTTTTTGACCTTGGAGTACTATTTTTTTAGCTACTTACATAAAGTGGATTCATGCCTTGTCTGGAGCGATTTCCATTACAACAAAAAACTGTCGGTCTTTGGTTGTCGGAAGCGAAAATTATACTTTTTTGTTGTTTATATTTCCCCCGCCAATGCATTCATGTTTTGTTTTCTTCGGAGAGTCCTTTGAAAGACTAATCATCAAAACGAGCTTGGTATGGTTTGTTTACTGAAACTTCGGTTTTCAACTTCTGGCTTAGACATTAATAAATACAAGCGGAACCCAGTGAAAATTCCACAGTGTTTCTCTCTCTCTCTCTCTCTCTATATATATATATATATATATATATATATATATATATATATATATGGGTGGTGGGGGGTGTGTAGGTAATAAATAATTAATATTTATTTATAAATATTATAATTATATAGCCCCCTTTACTAAGTCTAGGCACTCTGAGTGAATTTAATAACAAGCAGTACTACTAGCTTCATTGCGAGATCCAACACGATTTGTTGTTGTTGTGGAGCAATTTTCGCCACTTGCTGTGAATACCCGCCGAGTTAATATTTACAAAGTTAAATTCCAAGCTAATTTTTGGTGGCCAACTGGTAAATCTCTTGACTGCGAATCAGTGGTGATTTGTGATCAGAGTTCGCGCCCGCCGATCGTCGCAAAATTAGCTTCCTGCACTGAAGATTGCGTATGCATGAAACATCGATGTCTGTAGATAATAAATATTTATTTATAAATATAAATATATATATATATATATATATATAATCTATTTTTTTAATTTTCTTATCTTACCGTTTTTGCTGGAGATGGAGCATCCTACCGGATGTCAGACATTAACCGGCTATTTCAGACACTCCAGCGTAGAGATATTTGTAATATTCTAACCGTCCCTTTAAGTGCAATGGTTTGTATTTTTCTTGCACTCGGTTCACCGGGTATACTCGCCAGATTGCTTTTGAAATTCTTTTCCATTAGTCCCGTTGCTCCTATAATTATGTATACTCATCTGTGTTAATAAATAAATATATTACCTGATTGCACGGGGCAAAAGCTGTGTTTTCCGCGGTCGCTCCCTCATCCCCGCCCCGTCACTCCTGTCCTCTTCACTCGTTCCATTGCTATCCCGAGCGCCCCCTCATCCCCGCCTCAACCCTCCTGTCACCTGATCACCCTTCCCCAGTTGCCCGTGTCAAAAGTAAGTACTAACTTTGCCTTCCCCCCCCTACGATGTATACTAAAGTCACAGTTATTAAAAAAAATAATAATAAATCTCCGGTGATCGGGCGATCCCATTTTCTTAAAAAGGGGTGTCAGAGCGTAACACAGGTAGGTAGGTAAACACTAGCGTATTAATATATAGATTATGCTTTTACTTTAGCAATTGAGTCCCCCCTATCGATTTCAACTCTACATTTAACATACATTTACACACGCCTTTCATAAAAAACTTCCTCCCAATTACCTCTATTATTACTTTCCACTCTGCTTAACCGCTTCAAGTCTCCTTCCACCGCCTAAACATTAGGATTGCTTTTCTCTTTCCACCATCCGATATTACACAAACTACTCTACCACCCACCAAACATTCCACTGTACTTCTTCTCTTCTCCACCCTCTAACACACACCCTCTCTCTACAGGTCTATTCACATCTAAAGCTCTGCCACCGACAAATCACACACACAACATCTGGCCTACCACCAACCCTACTCTCTCCCACCTTAACACTATCTTTTAGTTTAGCCTCTCTTCTTTTGGTGGTTTCTTTCCTCAACAACTAGTCCCAACTCTTCTACTCTGTTCAATAAAATGCCCTTTCTTGACAAAGTTTCGTAAATGAAACAAAATTCAGCATGAATCTAGGTTAATTCTGTATATTTTACATAACAGCACAATGTAGAAAATTTAGGTATCGATTTTTTTTTAAATTAAATATTTGTTATAGACGTGTTATAAGGTAATTAATTCGTTTTTTATTATGTATTTGTAATTTTCGATTAAACGATTTAAAGTATAAAAATAATTCTGCCCCCCCCCCTCACACACAAATAAAAAAAGATTTTGTACGGCAAAAGTTTTTGTGAAATTTAATTTTGGTCTTAAATGTTAATTATTATCTGTAAATAAAAAAAATATTCTGATGAAAATGTTGATCCTCTAACGTAAAATCAATGTTTTAATGTGTATCGTCCAACCCAATCTCTCGCTATGCCTCTGCCTTTCTCTACCTCTCAGCGAAATCGGCGGCGGAATGGGAAAAAGAAAATCACTTACCTACCAATTGTGTGTCATGGTTATTTTGTTGTATCTGGTAACTCTAAATCTATGCGCATACACGAACACGCAAGTGGTTCCCACATCTACATACCTGGAAAATGCAGAAGTAAAACCGGACATAGTCATATTAAATAATGTAGAAAGAGTGGCAACACTGATTGAGGTGAGTGTTTCAAATGACAGTGGCTTAAACAGAGCAGAGAGGGAGAATGTGACAAAATACCAAGGAATAATGTATGATATTGTTACACCGGTCGTTCTTACACAGGAGAAACTGCACCGGTTGTCACTATAAATAGTCGAGTCACCAGAGACACTGAAGACAGAGAACAGTCTTGTAACTGTCTAGCCAAGTGCTAGTCAGTTTCTTACTTTGTTAATACACTTGTTAAACCAACCCTCGACTTGACTTCCTTTATTTATTATTTACTGTTGGACAACTTCACAACAGATATGAAGAGAAACTGGAACCTCAAAAGCATCAACATTATCCCAGTTATAATAGGAGCTAAAAGCCTCATGAAGAAAGATTTCAAAAAGTATCCGGAAAGTATTCCCGGAATACCAAGTGCGAAAGAAATCCAAATAATTGCACTTAAGGGAACGGCCAAAATCCTTAAAAGAGCACTCGGTTGGAGCCTCTAAATAGCAGGTGATAGTCTGGCTTTTGGAAGAATGGCCCGTCCCTATGCTAACGAAAACAGAAATAAGAAAATTTGATAAAAAAAGAGAAAAACATAAAAGTGCGCACACCCTTATCGTTAGAATTATCATTTTTTAAGGTTAATATTGACAAATGAAACCAAGTACTGAAACATAAAATACTTAATACCAAAAATGAAGGGCTTTTAACAGACATAATTAGGAATACGAAGTTTTACTATCCTTTTTATTTTTTGCTTAACTCGTAAGCTAAACCAACACCTTGCAAAAAATGGTTTTCTTGTGTTTTCTTAATAGATACACGATAATTTAAAATATCTATTAAATAATTAAAATTTTGTATTGCCGTAAAACGAAGTATTGATTTAAATAAACTGAAATATGTGAATAAGTACGTACCTAGCGAGTATATTTTTGCAGCTATTTGCGAATTGGAGTATTTGTAATAAAGAGGGTGATTTTATTGCATAATCATCTCTGTTGATTATCCACTAAAAATTAATGGAGAATCTCTGTAAATAGCTATTACTGAAAGAATTATCGGGTCGATGATATTTAATCGATTTAACCAATTAGATTTTTATATACAGAAAAAAGAGTGAATTTTTCGTAATTCACTGGCTAGACAGTATCAAATATCGATTTATCAGATCCAATACTATAGTGGCCGTTTAATTTAGAGAATCTAACTAATTTTTATTTACATATTAGATATATTCGTCTGTTTATGTGTTATACTGTCTGTGTATGGCTATTATATATATATATATATATATATATATATATATATATATATATATATATATATACATGCAGACAGTAAATTCTTCAACGACTAAAGTGTACATAATTACCCTCGTTCGAAGGCATATATTTGCTCACGCTTGCACGTGTTCTCTATTAAAAAGTGGTTGTTGGGTGGTGTGCGTAGGGGAAGGGGGGTGATTTTAAATCCCGGCACCTGACAAAAGGAGACGGGGGTCTTAGCGGGGCGGGCGTAGGGTATGGGGCGTTAGGAGCAATTCGAAGTGCCTCCGTTTACGGCTGACTGCGTTTCTATTGGGGAAATTGCAGAAAACATTAAAACCCGGAATCGGTACCGAGGCTTGCCTAACGCCCTTCAACGCCGTCTCCACCCCGAACCCGCACCTGTAACATACCACGCTCCAAACACCAGCCGCCCCCGCATTAGAAATCCCCTTCGCACTTCTCATCTTCGCCGACCGGCTGGCGTGCGTATTAGCCCTCTATCTTCATCTTGAATCCCAGCCATGATTATCCCCCATTCATGGAGACAGCGACACCCCTCCCCCTCGTCAGCTCAAACTTCGATTCCCTCGTGCCCTTTCACAAACGCTCTATCTCCTTTTCCTCTCGCGAGTTGGTAACGGGTTGGAAACCTTGGGTGTGCGGTTGGCGAGTAAATGTCATTTTTGTCTTTTTTCTTTTTTGTTGCTTCCACTTTATACCTCCCAGCCGACCCCTTTCCACCCCTACCTGATACAGTAATCATATTCCCCGCTCACCCCATACCTTACGCTCCCGTCACGTGTTTGCCTTTCGTTGACAATCTACCCCACAGCCCCTCACAACGCGCTTCTCTTGGACACTTTGTCAGTTGCGACGTTTTCTTCGAGAAAAATGGTTCTGCTTTCGCGTCTTTTTAATTTGTATTCTTTCTTTCTTTAAGTTTTATTTTATTTCTTTTAACGTCTCTTTTTTCCCTTAGTTTATTTTTTTTTCATTCCTTATTCATTCTCTGTTCGTCTTTTCTATTTCCTCTCGTCTTTTCCTTTCTCTCATTTTTCGTTTTCTTTTCACTTTCTCTTCAACTCCTCTTTCATATTTCCCACTTTTAATTTCACAAACGGTGAAATTGAAAGAAAGGAAGAAAAAAAATGATTCCTTTCTTTCAATTTTACCGTTTGTAATTACGCTTCTCTTCGACATTTTGTCAGTCGCGAGGTTTTCTTCGAGAAAAAAAGATTCTGCCTTCACTTTTTAAAAACAAAATCTCTTTTCTTTCTTTCTATAACTTTGCTTTTCTTTCTTTTGATACTATTTTTCGTTTTCTTCTTTTCTTTTCTCCTCTCATCTCCTATTCCTTTTTTCTTTAATTTCATATTTTCTTTTCTTTCCTTCCACTTTATTATTTTCTTTCGATTACTTTCTTTGTCCTTCTTTCATTTCTTCCAACCTTTTTTAAATGACCTTTTCCTCCTTCGCTTTTTTACTTTCACCTTCTCTCTCTTTCATTTCATCTCCCTTCTTTCTTTCTTAATTCTTTCTTAATTCTCTCTTTCTCCCTTTTGATCTATCATTTCTTTTTCTCTTTCCTTTTATCCCCCTCGCTTCTACTTTTACTCTCCCTTTCTTAACATGTTACTGTTTCCCTTTACTTCTCCCTTTTTTTCTACCCCTTTTTCAGCCCCTGAAGCTAATATAACTAATCGATATCCTAACAAGACAAGAGACACGGACAAACGAAAACGTTAATATTATTTCTATTACGTCTGATGGCAAACCACCACAGCCAACTATCGCTCTCCTCCAACCCAAACACAATCCACTTCCCTTCCCACTCTTATCAAACCGTCTCACGCTGGCGCTTATCTGCCTGACTTTATTGTATGGCTAGTCATTAAATCTCAACGACGCTGCGTAATATCAAATCAGTATCAAACGAAACAAAATATATGAATGGAATGAGCGTCAAATCTCATGGTTGACTCGATACGGAATTCGATCATTAGAACCGAATTAATGATACTAATTTCAGTAACAATGATTTCGAACAAATAAAAACGTCTAAACTCATCTAATAACAAAATTAAAACTACTGCTGAGAGAACAACGAGAATCTCATTAAATAAACATTAGCTTTAAAAACAATGTGCACGTATCGGGGCAATCAGTTTACAGAAAGCGGCGAAACACTTAATGGCTTGTATCATCGGGCTTGTTCGTACTATTATTCTCGCCTAGGCTGCTGTTTTCATAACGTTTCAACCAATGTAACCTCCGACCTTCTTCAAATCCTTATTTTTTAAAATGATCGTACGCCTGAAGCGTGTTCAGCGAATAGTAACCAGGTTGGTCACGGAACTAACCACGCTTATCCACAAAGAGCGACTCCCCCAAAAAAAACAGTTGTTCAAACTTTATCATCGGGGGATTGGAGAGCAATTTATTCTAGCCTATAACATCTATCCATCCATCCATCCATTCATCTGATGAAGTTGTCTTTAAAAATACAAGGTTCCCCATAAAAAGCAGGAAATTTAGCACCATTAATTTCAACTAACCTGTAAGACATTCACAGTAAAAACTCGCCTCCTTACCACAATTTCAAAGTAGATTCCGGTAAATTAGTCGTTTCCCAGCCAAAATTTTGTCTGAGAAACGACTAATTTGTCTACATTACTTTATTCCTCTGTGTGCCTTACATCAAAGATTGGCCTATTTTAATGTTTAACATACGGTAGGGCAGCCATTTTTAGTCTATTTAATCACGTAACACGATAACTATTGTAAACAATACATCTTAGCCTTTTGGCTAAGATCAAAGTGTAGTATCCGTTCCGATGGATACTACATCCTATAGACCGGTGTCGTCTTGCCCTTCGGGACTTGATTCCGCCGGTCTGTGAGTTTGTCCTGTGCAGTTTTAGGAGATCCACCCTCCCAGGCTTTGCCTCCCCTCTTTGGTGAGGAGTAAGTTTATTGCGTACTGCCTGAGGAACCCCTACCGGGCAATGCCGACGGGGCTGCCCAGGCATCTTTTTGTAGGCCAGAGTGCTCACCTTCTTGGGCGCTGGCTTTTCAAATCCCACTTTCCCGACCTTGTGTCACATCTTACCTTGTGACAGGAAGATAAATAAAATGGTATAGGTTTAATTTTTACAAATATCTTACCTTTAACAAATATTTTACGCCTTGAGCGTGTTCAACGGTAGATAAATAGGTCACGAGACTCATCCCGCATAAACCTCACCACCATGCTTACCCACAAAGAGCGGAAAAAAAAGAGTTGCTCTCCTTTGATCAGCGATAGGTTATAGAGGACTTTATTCTAGTATATAACATCCATCCATCCATCCATACCCCATAACATCAAGGGACGTCGTCAGAGAGTCATGCATATATTTTATCTGTTCTAACTTTTCAGTGGGCATAATAGAACCTGGTGGAGCCCATGTGCCCTCCAGGTCACATACAGCACCTGGTATTCGCAAATGGTCACCCATTTAGTACTAGCCAGGCTCAGCGTAGCTTAATTAGTATAACATAATCAACGGAAATTTAAATCTACTTTTCGAGGAGGTTTTCATCCCAGCGCTAAGTAGCAGTCTCTGCGATCATCCGCAAAAGAAGAAAGGCAGCATTCTCTGTCCGCGTTTCTGCTCTGTGGAACAGCCTGTCAGAGGAGGTCATGACAATAACTACCATATCCAGGTTTAAACTGGCCTTGGACAAACATTCAGACTATAAGTGGATGTAAATATTTTCTACCTATCTTGTTGCACTTTGCTATTTTTTGCCAGTAAATTTTATTTGATTTGATTTGAAATGCCTATTCTCGGACTTGGGAATCCTGATGTCGAACTTATGCGTAATTTCGAACTGAGCCCTTTAGTTTATCTACGGGATATATGTTTCTTGTATGCTCAACCATAGCGATTCTGTGGGACTGGCGACACTCCATCCAAAATCTTCTTTGTGGTTTCTCGTTGTCCTCCAATTGCTGTCGCTTTGTCGGCGTGAGTGCATTCTCGCTCTAGAATCAAAGTCGACAGAACAACACAAAGAAAAGAACCGAATCTCGAATGCAGAGAAGGACCATTTTATTAGGCTGTTGGTGTTGCTTCCATCTTTGCTAGATGCGGGGAGAAACGTCGGGGATGCAAATGTATGAGGTCCTTGCCTCTTAATTCGCTTGTCGTCGATTCTTAAATCATTTCTCATCACGTCTGGTCGCCTCAATCTTCCAACTCACAGTTTCCGCTCTTTCCCCCCCCCCATCTTATCTCGTCTGACGTCATTTCATGTAGCAAGTTTCCTCACAGCTGACAATGGCGACCAAAAAAACAGTTACCTAAAGGCACTTCTGACCTTTATTTTCTGTTTATGCGCTAACGTTTTCTTGCGAATTTCAACCACCAACTAAGTTCTAGTTGCCGTATGTTAGTGCTTAACATACGGTAAGGCAGCCATTTTTTGTTTATTTGATGACGAAACACAATGACTCTTGTAAACGATTAATTTTATACGTTTAATTAAAGTCGAGTTATTATTTTGAGAGTTCAACTATTTCCAACTTTAGTAAGCCGTAAATGATCAAAATAGACCAGATTAGATTCCAACTCGACATTGGTGATTCCATAGTCCACGGAGGTATCGATTAAGCCAATCACACACTCCTCGGAAGTTGTGTTTAAAAATACAAGGTTCCACACAAAAAAGCGGGAAATTTAGAACAATTAATTTCAACTTACTTGTAAGACATTCACTGCAAAAACTCGTCTTCCTACCACAACTGCAAAGTACGTTTCGGTAAAATAGTCGAGTCTCAGCCAAAATGGCGGACAATGAATCGGCTGCTTTTTTACCTCACAGATGAGTAAGTAAACCCAAATAAATTGCTTGGGACTAATTTCAAAGTTTCCATAAATTATTTTTAAGTAAATACAGCTGGGAAATTATGTAAAACAATTTGTTTGAGTTTACTTACTCATTTGTGAGGTCAGAAAAAAATCAGAAAAAAACAGTCGATTCATTGTCCGCCATTTTGACTGGGAAACGACTAATTTACTTACATTCCTTTCTTCCTCAATATGTTTAACATTAAACGAAATTTCTTAAAACAGCGTTCGTTTTAAAAAAAAATGCATCTGTGGAACACATTGCCACAAGATTACTTCCCTGAGAGCTACGGCATGGTGCTCTACAAATATAATGTCAATAAACACATGTTATAAACTGTTCCCCCTTTACTATTCTACTGTTCTTGTTGTACAAGTTCTTCCATTTAAAGTGGTCCAATGAATTTACAGCACTTTTACTCTTTCAATGAAATACCATCAACTCACTAGACTAGCAGCAAAATCTCACCCCTTCACCGTAGAAGTTCTTTCTCCTCAAATGGGGACTCTTCAGTAAACAAAACTTTATTGTTACATTACTATTTTAGTATCACATTTTCTGCTAGAAATTGAGACTCGCCCTATTAATTGATGTAAAATTTCGTTTAGAAAAACTCATCAATGTAAAACTTCTAATAAAATGCATATTCAAGTTTTCCAAGAATTTCCCATCTGCGGAACATATCACCATGAGATTTCCTCCCTGTGAGCTACAGCATGATCATTTTCAAATTCAATGCCACTAAATACAATTCATGATCGCCTTTATAAGTCATTTAATTCTGTTCACTCTATTCCATTCATTATTTTCAATCCTTTCAGAATAGTCATCATTATTCAACTGACAATCTATCCATTTCATAAACTGTTATCCTGAAGTGGGTTTTAGCCTCGATTGGTGATGACTAATAAATAAATAGAAACATACATTCTCATGCAACAAAGGTGACATTCATGTTGAATAAAATAAAACGCACTCCTATAAAAACAACAACATTCTGTGTTTGAATTGGATGACAAGTAATTCATTTAGCATAAAATGCTGAGATATTTATTTAACATAAAATATTGAGAAATTCATTTAGCATAAAATGTTGAGATATTCATGCTGAGATATTCATGTTGAAGTATTCATTAAGCAGAAAATGCTGAGATATTCATTTAGCATAAAATGTTGAGATATTCATGTTCAGATAGTCATGTTCAGATATTCATTTAGAATAAAATGCTGAGATATTCATTTAGCATAAAATGTTAAGATATTCATGTTGAGATAGTCATGTTGAGATATTCATTTAGCATAAAATGTTGAGATATTCATTTAACATAAAATGTTGAGAAATTCATTTAGCATAAAATGTTGAGATATTCATGCTGAGATATTCATGTTGAAGTATTCATTAAGCATAAAATGCTGAGATATTAATTTAGCATAAAATGTTGAGATATTCATGTTGAGATATTCATGTTGAGATAGTCATGTTGAGATATTCATTTAGAATAAAATGCTGAGATATTCATTTAGCATAAAATACTGAGAAATTCATTTAGCATAAAATGTTAAGATATTCATGTTGAGATATTCATGTTGAGATATTAATTTAGCATAAAATGTTGAGATATTCATTCAACATAAAATATTGAGAAATTCAGTTAGCATAAAATGTTGAGATATTCATTTAGCATAAAATGTTGAGCTATTCATTTAACATAAAATGTTGAGAAATTCATTTAGCATAAAATGTTGAGATATCCATGCTGAGATATTCATGTTGAAGTATTCATTAAGCATAAAATGCCGAGATATTCATTTAGCATAAAATGTTGAGATATTCATGTTGAGATTGTCATGTTGAGATATTCATTTAGAATAAAATGCTGAGATATTCATTAAGCATAAAATGTTGAGATATTCATGTTGAGATAGTCATGTTGAGATATTCATTTAGAATAAAATGCTGAGATATTCATTTAACATGAAATGTTGAGAAATTCATTAAGCATAAAATGTTGAGATATTCATGGTAAGATATTCATGTTGAAGTATTCATTTAGCATAAAATACTGAGAAATTCATTTAGCATAAAATGTTAAGATATTCATATTGAGATATCATGTTGAGATATTCATTTAGCATAAAATGTTGAGATATTCATTTAACATAAAATGTTGAGAAATTAATTTAGCATAAAATGTTGAGATATTCATGCTGATATATTCATGTTGAAGTATTCATTAAACATCAAATGCTGAGATATTCATTTAGCATAAAATGTTGAGATATTCATGTTGAGATATTCATGTTGAGATAGTCATGTTGAGATATTCATTTAGAATAAAATGCTGAGATATTCATTTAGCATAAAATACTGAGAAATTCATTTAGCATAAAATGTTAAGATATTCATGTTGAGATATTCATGTTGAGATATTCATTTAGCATAAAATGTTGAGATATTCATTTAACATAAAATGTTGAGAAATTCATTTAGCATAAAATGTTGAGATATTCATGCTGAGATATTCATGTTGAAGTATTCATTAAGCATAAAATGCTGAGATATTCATTTAGCATAAAATGTTGAGATATTCATGTTGAGATATTCATGTTGAGATAGTCATGTTAAGATATTCATTTAGAATAAAATGCTGAGATATTCATTTAGCATAAAATACTGAGAAATTCATTTAGCATAAAATGTTAAGATATTCATGTTGAGATATTCATGTTGAGATATTCATTTAGCATAAAATGTTGAGATATTCATTTAACATAAAATATTGAGAAATTCATTTAGCATAAAATGTTGAGATATTCATGTTGAGATATTCATTTAGCATAAAATGTTGAGATATTCATTTAACATAAAATGTTGAGAAATTCATTTAGCATAAAATGTTGAGATATTCATGCTGAGATATTCATGTTGAAGTATTCATTAAGCATAAAATGCTGAGATATTCATTTAGCATAAAATGTTGAGATATTCATGTTGAGATATTCATGTTGAGATGCTCATTTAGCATAAAATGCTGAGATATTCATTTAGCATAAAATACTGAGATATTCATTTAGCATAAAATGTTAAGATATTCATGTTAAGATATTCATGTTGAGATATTCATGTTGAGATATTCATTTAGCATAAAATGTTAAGATATTCATGTTGATATATTCATTTAGCATAAAATGCTGAGATATTAAAGGAGAGAATCATTGTGATGCTGTGTCGGAATTTCTGA
>OY744518.1:203686600-203716600 GCA_963556195.1 Sepiola atlantica
GACAGACAGATACATAAACTCCATTATTAATATATATATATATATATATATATATATATATATATATATATATATATATATATATATATATATATAATCCTGTCAATATTGTTTTGTTTTATATTCAAGGTTTCAATGGTAGTCCTGGGTATGACCTTAAAAGACATTCAGTGGTGAGGCCTCCATTTGGGAGCTGTGGGGAATGTGGAGTTGCTCCTCAGTTGTTATTGCTCCTAGATCCACTCTGGCCCGGAATGGTAGTACCTGTAAGGGTCCCATCTATGGGTAAAATAGAACATACTGACGCTATCAAATCAGGCTGCCTGAAATTATTTGCTTCTTGACTCAAAATGCACCAAACATTGATGTTTTTTTGTTTTTCCTTTGCAAAACTCAATTATGTTCTGAAAAAAAAAAACAATTTCTGTTCCTCCGCTTTTTCTCACCCCCGTTCACTCAACCAAACACCATGAATAAATACTTAAACATACAAAGAACTTGAAGCATAAAAACCCTCACCTAAAATGATCGGATTTCGCATTAAATGACCTGAAAAGGGTTGATATGCCGTGAAACAAATCAATCAAACCAAAAACTATGATTAAACATTTGAACAAATAAAGAACTTTAAGCATAAAATCCTTCATCAAAATGACCAGATTCGTCATTAAATAACCTGAAAAGGGTTGATATGCCGTGAAACAAAAACAACCAACCAGCCGACTCGAACGAAATTGTAAACAGGACCGACAAAAATAGAGCGCCTAAAACTAAAGGTCATTTAAAGTTTCGTCTGAATATTGAGAAAGGAAAGCAGCAGACACACATAAAAGAAACAACGTTTTACCCGGAACTTAAGCACATGACAACCGTAAAAGCACTTTCTCTCTAACTTCTGTCTTAAGAGCATCCAGAACAGCAAAATAATAATCTAAAATGGTAAATTCTGATCTTTTTATTGAATTTAAAAAAAAAACGAATCATTTACATAGCTCGATTTGCTGTATAACCGTGACGGTCGTAAAGAGAAGGCCATTTAACTGAGTCTCGTTTCACTGTTGACGTCACAGTGATCGCTACTAAGAAGATAAACAAGACACTTCGAAGGGAACGGTTACAGATTACATCTTCTAGGCATATGACAGTTGTAATTCTTCTGTTAAATTACTTCATCTTTGATTTAGTAATTGGTTGGCTATTTAAGAAAGGATACTGATGTTTTTTTATATCATTTTCAATGTGGAATTTTGATAGTGGTTTTTAATTAAAACTATAAAATACCTCGTTTAGACTAAAATTCAAGATGGATGACAAACCTCTCTTGATAGGAAAATATTAAATACAAAATAAATATTTGCTCATTTCTCGTAAAGTTGTAAAGTATTTTGTACACAAGAATAAGTTTGTATAACATAACACTCTTTGTTTATCCTGATGAAAAAATTCTTATTTAACTTTGAACGGATATAAAATTGAACTTTTATGTCCACGTGTCGACAACATTTCGTTTTAAAAATTTGTTAGCAATAAAATATCATCGACTAGAAATTCCGTTAAAACTTCATTCTTTTTGTGTAAAAAGAATGTTCAAAGTTTTTTTTTTGGTGCAAAATATTTCCATGTCTATAATAAAATTCTAAATCAATTCAAATATGTTTGGTGCGAAGAAAAGCAACAATATAAAAAAAATTAACTTAAACTTATATTTTGAATACTTTGAAAATAATTTTATTTCGGGACAAGAAATATAATTTAAACAATTCGAAATGATCAATAAAATAACTTTGTTTATATATTTATTTTCAAATAGTTTTTCACTTTTATATAACACTTACAAAAGTTGTTATTTATTTATTTATAATTTTCATTTTTAAATTATTTATCGTTTGTTCTTAATTTGTTTGTTTATTTAATTACTGTTTTTTGTTTCTCTAAAAAACAATGATAAAAGCATTGAATCAAAAATATATATTTATGAATAAAATTTCAATTTTAAAAACATTGGGTATTTTGACCCTTAGAGTAAATGTCGTATCGTGGTGACTAATGATTCTAGCAAAGAGTAGGATAGACAAAAGATGACCAACGACATTTCTTTTTTCACACTTTTGATGGCCTTGTGCCTTATTTGTTTAAAATTTGAATAATAGTTTTATATTTATTGCAATGAAATAGTTCAAAGTGTGATATCTGTTCTGATAATACGCTTCGTCTTTTCTGTCCTCGATCAGTAAAAGTGAATGAGAAATTCTTCTAGACTGAGGCAATTTCAATATTTGTCCCAATCCTTTTGGGGGATCTTGATTTTCATCACATTAAAAACAGAACTTCTGTCTAACTCTGTCCTGTCCTCGTGGGGAGGCAAGTAAATGGAAATAGTAAATAAAAATCCATTAAACAACAAGTTGTGTTATTGTTGCGTTGAACGCAGCAATAACACAACTTAAGCTTCGGAATTCTTTAGAATTTGGTACATTCGAACAACTGTTCTCATCTTGGGTGTTTTTGTCATAACCTTTCGGCCGATGTAACCACCGACCTTCTTCAGGTGTATTTCTGTCGAACTCGAGAATCTGGACGGAATTTCGGAATGAACCCTTTATTTAATACACGGGGGTAGCAGTATCTCGTTTCATCTGCCATGACTGGGATTAAATTGTTAGAATCGGGTCGTGTTCCCGACTATAAGCGAGTTCATAAAATCAAGCAATTGTTGCATGCAAAAACAGAATAATAATTAACAAACAAAAGGAGGTAGTTCAAATAAGGTTTAGTGAATGTGTGTGTATGTGGGATGATGACGTGTGTGGTGTATGTATGTGTGTCGATAGAAAACAGTTCTTGAAAAGAGTATGTGAAGAAATGAGTCCGGCGTGGGAAAGTCCTTGAAAACCGTATACAAAGAAAATGAGTTGAGAACTCTTACCGTTGTTGAACACGTGTTGACGGAGCGCTGGTGTCTTAGCGTCGTTCAGCGAGGCCAATTGAATAGAGAAGATAGTGATTTTCCGTTTACACCGGTTTTTATAATTAGAAGGGCAGATAACTCTGGTGTCGCTTTTCAGCGCCACCTGTCAGTGAAAAAGCGACACCTAACGGCCAACCGGTGCAGTTATGTTTGAAAGGCGGAGGTAACTGCTATAAAATAAAGGGTTCTGTTCGAAATTCCGTCCAGATTCCCGAGTTCGACAAGATACACCTGAAGGTTACATCGGCCGAAACGTTGTGATAAAAACAACCAAGATGAGAATAGTAGTTCGAATATACCAAATTCTACGAACACAACTTGACTATTCGTTTTGAATTCTTGTTTTTTTATTTTATTTTATTTATATTGTAATAAATTTTCACTATTAAGTCATGAATTTATATTATGTTTCGCAATTTTTTTAGATGAGGATTGATAATGTACATTATTGGAGTATCCCCTTCTTCTACCTAAAAAAATTATATATTAATAAGTAGTACTACTAAACAGCGAGACAAGAATAAATTTAAATCTCCTTAAATTCATACTAGAATTATTAACACATCGACCCATGGTCTAATGGTTAAAAGTGTTGGTTAATAATAACTTCTAAGCGACAGTTGTCTGAGGGTTGTAAGGTTCAATCCTTTTTTTTCTGTTTTTAAATGTAATTTTTTAAGTCTTCTAATGCTTTTTTTTAATAAGCTTTCGTTCATTACTGATAGTCTGACTGTTCGATAGATCTAGCTTGCTACCTACTAGCATGACGTCACTTTTCAGTGCACAGGCCTTAGATTGCGACGGTCACGGCATAACCCGACACGTTTCCCGGGTGTTTAAAATAGAGACATTACGCGTTGTCGTCGCCTCGACCGGCGTTAGTGTTCGTTATTACTGGGGCAGTGTTCAAATCATCTCATTTTTTGCCCCGATGAATGGCGCGCTCTTTTACGAGGGCTGTCATACTCATGTTCATTATCGTATCTAAGCATTTCTACTAAATAATATGTCCGTCAGTAATCAATTGATCTATGTCGGTCTTGTAGTATCTGTCGTGCCGTGCATTTGGAAACGACAATGTTTATACTGAGATACACGAATCCAAACCATATCCAATTATCTCCCTTACATTAGTCAATCTGTAATTATCTTCCTTGTATATTTCTCATGCGTATATAAATAAATGATTACGTGAATATCGTCCTCTTACGACGAAGCGATCGTGAAGCACACATCAACTATGTCTCTCTTATTCATGCTGTGTTCTTGCTTGCATTGTTATGTATATGAAACTATTACCTCGCGAGCCGAATACTAATGGATTCACATAACAATCGACAAGCAAGCAACGCTACGGGTCTGTCGGGTTTCAGTTTCAAATGGCAGATGTAAACCTGCAGATGTCAACAGATGCAGATAGTTAGACGTATCTTGCGTCTCTACAAAAAGTTTCGTCTGTCGATTGATCTGTCAAGCTTACGTTTGGAGTGGCATTTCCTTTGGCCTAAACCTTTTTTGATGCGTCCATGGATCTGTATATAAAGTGTTGTCGGTCGGCCTCTCACGGTGAAGTTTTTAAACAGCCGTTTTCATGTATCAAATTAATTTTAGGCAAAAACCCAAACGACGAACTTTGCCTTAACACCGCGTTTTTACTTCCGGTATGATTATGAAAAAAATAAAAACAATATGGCGTACGCGTGCATTTTTAACTTTTGCTTCGAGGATTTTTTTGATAAGAATGGGTTTATTTACAAAAGGTTTTACTAATAGCCTACAAACATACATAGTTTTTTTTTTACCAGCACGTTATGTTTCTTTTATTTTTTTTAAATATCTTAAACAATTGTGTCTTCTTCTATTTTTTGTTTTATCGTTATTTAATGTAATCCCATGATGAAATAAAATTAAAATGCAATGAAATTCTAAATTTAATACGCTTTAAAAATTATCATTAAAAATAGATTAATTTACTTTTTCTCCGTTAAATTTAATTTTTTACAATTTTTTAAAACTATTTTAATAAATATTTGTTTGTATTTTTTTTAAAACGGGGTATTAAGACTAAATGTATCGTTTTAGGTCAGGGGCGGGCAACCTCCGGCCCGCGGGTCACATCCGGCCCGCGAAGGCTTAGCTTCCGGCCCGACACCCTGTTATTCTTTATTATTGCAATCTGGCCCGCGGACCTCCCAGTAAAACTCATATCATTTTGTGACATAGACGTAAAAGTAGGTTTCAATTAAGATTTACAGTGGGATAAAAATGTATGAATATCAGCGAGCGATGATGCATGTATATTTCATTTTTCTTTAACTATTAATTTCAAATCTTTGGCCTGAGATAAAAATAGAAAAAACAAGAGAGAGGCACAGAGGAAACGAGAGACGAGGAAAGGGCATGACACAGAGAACCTATGTGAGGTGTGTCAAAACGAATGCTGGATCAACTTGCTACTTCCCCCGTCATTATTTTTTATGATTCCAAAATGGCTCTTTGTCGGCGCCTTTTATAACATGACATACAGAAGTCTCTTGAGGCAAAATATCAGATTTGTAGAGTGTTCAATGCATTTTTTTGTACAATTTATTCATGTAAACAAAATATAGTAATTCTGAGATTTCGTTTTTCACTCCGGCCCGCGATCTCCTTCCAAAAGTCTCATCTGGCCCGCCCCTGTTTTAGATGTTAATTATTCTGGGGTGCCTCAAATCTATTCAGTCCGTTTTCACCGCAAAATGCACAGAATGAATGGCCGCATCTTTCCGTGGAAACACTTCTTTGTTGAACTCAAAAATGAGTTCGGAAAAAAAATTAACGGATTAAAAACGAAGAAAAGGATTCATTTTTTCCAATATAACAAAAATATTTTTTTTTAAAAAACGGTAAAAAAAACTCCATTTTACATTCTAAAAGAATCTGACACTACTTTTGTGACATCACCAAACCCTTAAAGGCATGAACCGAATTTCTTATCGTAAAGTTTAATTCTTCTGTCAAAAAAATAAAAATAAAAATATAAAGTAGTACGCCTTGTTTTTATTTTTCTATTTGCATCTCTTGTTTATTTTTTTTTTCAATTAACTTGCTGAATTTTTTTTTAGATAAAGGCAAAAAGATGATGTTATTGAAATAAAAGCGTAGAAGAATTAAAAACAAAAATCTGTTTGAGATATGTTAATCGGCTTAAAAATACGAGGGATATGATGATGGGTTGCGGGTTAGGGTTGGTTAGGGTTAGGGTTAGGGTTGGTTGAGTTAGAAAATGGTTGATTTGTTCTTCGCATCATTGTCGACTATTCAGATGTCGAGAAGGACGTTTTGCAAGTTCTAAAAACGGGGAGGGGGTGAAGTATGAAAAGGTATTAATCGTTTTATAAAGGAGAAAGAATGTTAATTAGAGAACGGAAAGAAAGGGGAAATAATATATATACATAGAGATTTCGTCCGTCTTTCCATCCGTCCGTCTTTCCGTCCGTCCTTCCGTCCGTCCGTGCGTCAGTCACAAATTCGTTAACCGTAACAAATACATAACGGAATTTATCTCATTTCGAAATATCAGATATCTTGACTACTTTTAGTAATAGAGACTATTTAATTAATAAATTCCCAATAAATAAAGCGGATATCACGACCGGAAATCGAAACCGAGATCTCCAATCTAACATTCAACCAACCCACTTATTTGGACTTTCTTATGAATAGAGCTAAAAACATTACTTTACCAAAATAATTATAGCTTTGGCGTGACGTCATAGATTTATGATTAGTCTCATGTTTCAAAACATGAATTCGAACATGAGCGATATTAAAAAAAAAAAAATGGTAAAAATCACTAGCGCTGAAAATTATTTTAATAATCCAAAATAATTTATTTTGCTTTAACTACGTATTGTATTATTTCACAATTGTATAATCGTCCTAGTCTAATACATATATGCGATTGACGGTCGCATATTTTTTATAGTTAAATAAATGAGGAACATATGAAAGAACATAAGAAGGAAAAAATAAGTTATAAAAAAGTACGAATTTTTAATGAGAGAAAGAACAAACAATTTGAGTAAAAAACGTAAAAAAATGATTGAAAAAAAGTAAATATTATTGAAAACAGAAAGTCCGAAACATTAGAAAAATTGAAGGAAATATAAATAATTTAAAAAGGAAAGTGTAACTAAATAAAAAAAATACAAATACTTAATTAAAGACACTATAAATAGTTAAAGGAAGTAAAAAGTGCAAAAATTGAAGGAAATATAAATAATTTAAAAAAGGAAAGTGTAACTAAATAAAAAAATACAAATACATAATTAAAGACACTATAAATAGTTAAAGGAAGAAAAAAGTGCATAAAGTAAAAAAATTGAAGGAAATATAAATAATTTAAAAAGGAAAGTGTAACTAAATAAAAGAAATACAAATACTTAATTAAAGACACTATAAATAGTTAAAAGAAGTAAAAAGTGCAAAAATTGAAGGAAATATAAATAATTTAAAAAGGAAAGTGTAACTAAATAAAAAAAATACAAATACTTAATTAAAGACACTATAAATAGTTAAAGGAAGAAAACAGTGCATAAAGTGAAAAAATTGAAGGAAATATAAATAATTTAAAAAGGAAAGTGTAACTAAATAAAAAAATACAAATACTTAAATAAAGACACTATAAATAGTTAAAGGAAGAAAACAGTGCATAAAGTGAAAAAATTGAAGGAAATATAAATAATTTAAAAAGGAAAGTGTAACTAAATAAAAAAATACAAATACTTAAATAAAGACACTATAAATAGTTAAAGGAAGAAAACAGTGCATAAAGTGAAAAAATTGAAGGAAATATAAATAATTTAAAAAAGGAAAGTGTAACTAAATTAAAAAAATACAAATACTTAAATAAAGACACTATAAATAGTTAAAGGAAGAAAACAGTGCATAAAGCGAAAAAATTGAAGGAAATATAAATAATTTAAAAAGGAAAGTGTAACTAAATAAAAAAATACAAATACTTAAATAAAGACACTATAAATAGTTAAAGGAGGAAAATAGTAAAAAAACTGCAAAAATTGAAGGATAAAAATACAAATAATTCAACAACGCAAGTTATAATACGGCATAATGACGTTGACGAAACCTTGTTAGATCACCGAACTTAAGCGACGTTGAGCCTGGCCAGTATTAAATGGGTGACAATTTGGGAATACCAGGTGCTGTATGTGGTCTGAAAAAGGCATAGACTCCACCAGGTTCTATCATGTCCACCGAAAAGTTATGACATATAAAAATATCTGCATGACTCCCCGACGACGTCCCTTGACATTATGTGATATGAATCGATGGATTTGAGAAGTGAAAGTGTAACCATGCTGGCTAAATCTGGTTTAAACACTATAATGTATGCCCATCAGTTACCAGGTTTTTCTCTTTTTTTTTAAGTGCACAAAATAAGACAAACACGATTACTGCTGGTGAAAAGCTCTGAGAAATGACAGACTATTGAAAAATACACGTTTCACCAAACAACTTCATTGGTCATGAACGTTAGATGATAAAAGGGGAGTTTATATGTAAATGTTGCTTCCAAGATTCCCTGGTTTTAATCTTTTCAACTGGGATATTTTCAAGAAAGTGACCAACTATCGAAATAATAAAGATTTATTGTAGGCCATGCTTTATGCCAGAATGTGATAATTGCGATGAATGATAACCATTTGATTTAGACAAGCTGTGTAACTTCAAACACACATTAAGACCACCTTTGAGATTGAGTATCCTTTTGATTATTAATTCGTTGCTTTATATCTACACGTGTATCAAATATTATGAAAATACTAGAAGAATATCCATTCAGTTCAGGAAGAGTCTGGGGATTGCTTTTATAGATATTATCTTTTAGATAACCCCTACATATAAAAATATGGTAGGGGTTAAGGTCCGGTAAGTGTAAAGCTCATTCAAAATCACACCTCCTACCGTGAGACGATCATCAAAGTACTCCCCATATCATTGAACAGCCATAAGACAAACTACTGTTGCATATTTATGACTGAAACTTGGTGGACAAGTCAGAAATTGTAGGCCATTATGACAGATAAAAATATCTGCCTGACTCCCCGACAGGGTCTCTTGACGTTATGGGACATGGATGGATGGATGGATGGATGGATGGATGGATGGATGGATGGATGGATGTATAAAAATTTAAGAAAAAAAGTACAAATTATTAAAGCCAGAAAGTACAAATAGTTAATGAAAGAAAGTACAACGAATTGAAAAAAAGTAGAAATATTTTTAAAAGAAAGTATATATAACTGAAATAAGGTTTTACTCATAATTAAAGCTAGTACAGATAATTAAAACAATTACAAATAATTAAAGTTAGTACAAATAATTGAAATAAATTACAAATAATTAAAGAAAGAAAGTTAAAATAATATAAAGTACAAATAATTAAAGGAGATAATTATAAACAAGAAAGTAAGTAGGAATATTAAAATATAAAAACAGTTAAATAACTTAAGAATAAATAAATAATTGAACAAATAAAGTTCAAATTGTAGACATAATGGAAGAAAATAAAGAAAATTCAGGAAAATTTTAAAGATAATTGGAGAAATGAATCACGATTAATTGCATAAAAATAGTACAAATAATAGAATAAAACATTTAATTCCGAACAGTTAAAGACATAAAGTATAGCTATATGTGGAAAAGAAACATTACAATTATTAAAAGATGATTGAAAATACAATATACTGAAAGAAATGAAGTATGAATAATTTAAACAAGAATGTATTAATGAGTAAATAAAATCAGAAAGTACACATAATTGAAGAAAGGTAGATCAAATAATAAATGAAAATACAAATAAATAAAGAGCGAAATTAAATGCGAAAAAAATAAGAGAAAGACAACAGAAAAAATAGAAGAAAAAAAATCAAGTTTGAAAAAGTAAAAATAAAATTAATTAAAGTAAAAAAGTACAAATAATTGAATAAACAAGCATAGATTTATCACAGAAATAAAGTACAAATAAGAGAAGATAAAATAAGTTATAACAGGTGAATGCATAAGTAATGTGCAACTATATGTAGAAAAGCATTGAAATATCATTGGTTGATCGAACGTCCAATTAATTAAAATATAAAAAACAACAGAAACATATACCAATAATTAGATGACGTAAAAACGAAAGTACAAATAATTAAAAAAAGAACATGAAAAGAAAGTCTTAATACTTAAGGAAAATAGAAATAATTAAGGAAATATAGAAAACAACTAAAGAAAAAATAAGGAAACAAGTGGAAATAATAAAAGGACGAAAGTACAAATACTTAAGGAAAGTACAAAAAAAAATTTTAAATATAGAAAAAAAAACTAAAGAAAAAATAAGGAAACAAGTAGAAATAATTAAAGGACGAAAGTACAAATACTTAAGGAAAGTACAAACAAAATTTTGAAAATATAGAAAAAAAACTAAAGAAAAAAAAAAGGAAACAAGTAGAAATAATTAAATGATGAAAGTACAAATACTAAAGGAAAGTACAACAAAATTTTAAAAATATAGAAAAAAACTAAAGAAAAAATAAGGAAACAAGTAAAAATAATTAAATGGCGAAGGTACAAATACTTAAGGAAAGTACAAACAAAATTTTTAAAAATATAGAAAACAACTAAAGAAAAATACGGAAACAAGTAGAAATAATTAAAGGACGAAAGTACAAATACTTAAGGAAAGTACAAACAAAATTTTAAAAATATAGAAAACAACTAAAGAAAAAATAAGGAAACAAGTAGAAATAATAAAAGGACGAAAGTACAAATACTTAAGGAAAGTACAATAAAAAAAAGTTAAAATATAGAAAATAAACTAAAGAAAAAATTAGGAAACAAGTAGAAATAATTAAAGGACGAAAGTACAAATACTTAAGGAAAGTACAAAAAAAAATTTTAAATATAGAAAAAAAACTAAAGAAAAAATAAGGAAACAAGTAGAAATAATTTAAAAACGAAAGTACTAATACTTAAGGAAAGTACAAACAAAATTTAAAAAATATAGAAAAAAAAACTAAAGAAAAAATAAGGAAACAAATAGAAATAATTAAATGATGAAAGTACAAATACTAAAGGAAAGTACAACAAAAATTTAAAAAATATAGAAAAAAACTAAAGAAAAAATACGGAAACAAGTAGAAATAATTAAATGGCGAAGGTACTAATACTTAAGGAAAGTACAAAAGAAATTTAAAAATATAGAAAAAAACTAAAGATAAAATAAGGAAACAAGTAGAAATAATTAAAGGACGAAAGTACAAATACTTAAGGAAAGTACAAAAAAATTTTTTTAAATATAGAAAAAAAACTAAAGAAAAAATAAGGAAACAAGTAGAAATAATAAAAAGACGAAAGTACTAATACTTAATGAAAATACAAACAAAATTTTTAAAATATAGAAAGAAAACTAAAGAAAAAATAAGGAAACAAGTAGAAATACTTAAATGACGTAAGTACAAATACTTAAGGAAAGTACAAACAAAATTTTAAAAATATAGAAAGAAAACTAAAGAAAAAATAAGGAAACAAGTAGAAATAATTAAAGGACGAAAGTACAAATACTTAAGGAAAGTACAAACAAAATTTAAAAAGTATAGAAAAAAAAACTAAAGAAAAAATAAGGAAACAAGTAGAAATAATTAAAAGACGAAAGTATTAATACTTAAGGAAAGTACAAAACAAATTTAAAATATATAGAAAGAAAACTAATAAAAAATAAGGAAACAAGTAGAAATAATTTAAAGACGAAAGTACTAATACTTAAGGAAAGTACAAAAGAAATTTTTAAATATAGAAAAAAAACTAAAGAAAAAATAAGGAAACAAGTAGAAATAATTAAAGGACGAAAGTAATAATACTTAAGGAAAGTACAAACAAAGTTTGAAAAATATAGAAAAAAACTAAAGAAAAAATAAGGAAACAAGTAGAAATAATTAAAGGACGAAAGTACAAATACTTAAGGAAAGTACAAACAAAATTTTAAAAATATAGAAAAAAACTAAAGAAAAATACGAAAACAAGTAAAAATAATTAAAGGACGAAAGTACAAATACTTAAGGAAAGTACAAACAAAATATTAAAAATATAGGAAAAAACTAAAGAAAATATAAGGAAACAAGTAGAAATAATTAAATGACGAAAGTACAAATACTTAAGGAAAGTACATACAAAAATTTAAAAAATATAGAAAAAAAAGTACAAATAATTCCAGGGCGACAAAAATAGTACAAATAACTGTTTCTCTTTTCTCTATAGTTATTTTTATAGAAGATACTCGACTGAGCTCCAATCTTTAATTACTCCTTGTAAGACATTCACAGCAAGAACTCGCTTTTTTAGCACAACCAAAAAACTTTCTTTTCTCCGTCCGCGTGCATAGCGTCAGGGGTAAACTTTCGCAAACAGTGCTTCTTCGCAAGGGTTTCCATATGTGGAACACGTTACCACAATACTACTTGCCTGCAGATTACAACATGGTTGTCTTTAAATCCAATTTCAATAGACTGTTGTTATGAATTCGAGCTTGTTCTATCCGATATTTCCCAACCATCACACCATTCGCTTCATATTTCAATTAACAATCATTCCATCTCATTAACCCTTATCCTCGAGTGGCTCTTGGCCTTGATAAGTGGTGATCCATTGGCTATAAAAAAAAGAAAGTATAAATAAGTGAATAAATAAGTAGAAATAAAGAAAGGGAAAGAAAAGGAAAGAAAGTTGAAAGTGTATCATTCAATCTCATTAACCCTTATCCTCGAGTGGCCTTTATCCTTGATAAATTGTGATACATCAGTAAAAGAAGAAAGAACGTAGAATTGTTAGGACAACTAACAAGTCAGGTTGCGCCCCTTGAACCATTTCGAGAGTTAAGAGTTATCGCCCTTGGAAATGGAGTCCTACCCAGAGAGAAAAGTAAACACAGATCACGGCTTTCAGACTATTGGGATGTCGATCGCGTCCAGCGGCAAATTAACTCATTAATTCATTCTGTGTTCAGTTTTAATAAATCTGTTAAACGTTTATCTTGATAGTTCATCCATTTTATTTTCAATTTACTATTTATTATAACCTAAATTACAAGGTTATAAAAAGAATAAAGAAGTAAAAATAAAGAAAGGGAAAGAAAAAGAAAGAAAGTGGAAATTGCGTAAAAAATAAATGAATAAAAACAAATATATGACTAAAAATAAAAAAAATCTTTTTTTTTATAAAAACAAAACTAAAATGTCGCTAGAATTAACGAACACATAGAAAAAAAAGTAAAAAAAACAAACAAAACAAAAATAGAAGATAAATAAATGGAATAAAAAATGCAGTCTTTGATATTTATTTCATTTTGCGCGTTGTTATTATTATTATTCGCGAAGCAGACGTCTGCACACTTCATCTGCATCTGCAATTACTTGCAATGCAAGAGATAAATGTTATATTATAAACAAAATGTTTCATCTCCACGGATTGAAACATCCTTACGATAAACTGGATTCTCTTATCAGATTAACGGCATGCTTTTATTTATATTTCCTTTTATTTATTTTAAATAAAAAGTGTTATATTTTGGCGAACGATTTCTCGATTCCCGCCATTTCCCATCGCACCCTCTCGAAGAAAAAGCGCATGTCTGGGTTTGGAATTGGGAAGAGATATGAACGGAGGACAAAGACAACGTAAAAGGGACACCTGCAAGGTTAAGGAACATCGAGTTCGATCTGCCATGCCCACCACCCCACCCGATCCACACTCAACAGCTAATCGCCTTCAAAAAAAAAAGAAATGACTGAAACGCGCATAACCGGAAAATAATATACTTTAATTTATCTTAACACATACTATCAAACTGCGTGGACCTGAATACAAAAGTATTACAAAGAAAACAAACTAAACAACATTTTTCTCCCAACAAACCTAAATAAAATCTTTGAATACCTAAAAGAAGTCAATATCTACAACAAAATTTAACCACTTTCTCCCTACTCATGCCCCTCGTCCAAAAACGTTCTCAAACATAGACATACACAAACTCTAAAATGAAAACAAACTAAACACTCTTATACTATAAAACAACTCTCAACATATCCTTGTGGACAATTTTCCCCCAATAACAACCAAAAGGAAAAAAAAAATGAACAAACATTTTCCGGCATTAAATAACCAAGAAGTTGATATGCCGTAAAACCCAATCAATCAATCAATCATATATCTCTTGCCTGTTAATGTGCTACTGATAAAATAAGCTGGGCTCTTTCCACGCTAATCTTACTATTATTTTCACCCGAACACTGCTATCTAACGAACACGAAAGGGGTGAATACAATTTTTGAACACTTCGCTCTTTCTATTAAAGGCAAGTATTTAGGGGTCATGAATGACCCGTATTATGCTGTATTTCTCCGTGTTGCATAGGAAGCATAGGTTCGAAGTTGGGGAGTATGACTGTCTTCTCTCTACCTCCTTCCATTTGATAGTGAAGCGTATTCCCTTACCTTTAAATTCCCATACCCGGGTAGCTAGTGTTGCGTTTGTCTTTTCTTTATATTTAAAAGGGTGTCTATGTGAGTGTAACCTCTGCTTGAAAGTGCTCGGTGTCGCTTTTCTAATAATTATATATATATATATATATATATATATATATATATATATATATATATATATATATATATATATATATATATATATATGAGAAAGGAAAGATAAGGTAATCCGACATAATGGGAAATGAAAAAGGAAAAGCAAAAAGGATGTTTTTTTATATATTCATTAACGTTTCGTCTTTATTTGTAAGACTTCCTCAGGATGATAATTTTAAGAAAAATGTCATGCAAGTACATGAGAATATTGGGTTGACATGATGGGTTGATGAGAAAAAGTAGTAGCCATTACTTGGTGCGCAGGACCGAGATCCATGCTTAGTGAAGTCAGTAGCATGGAATGAAATTAATGAGGATGGTTCTGAGTGAAAAAGTGGAGTGGTGGGGATGAACGGAAATAATGTGGATGGCTGATATATATATATATATATATATATATATATATATATATATATATATATATATATATATATATATTTGGTATCTAGCCGCCGATTTCGCTATTTAAATTTAAAATTCCTCTCTACTTACAAACTAATTGCTATGGCCGATGGATAAGACCCTCGACTACAAATCAGTGGCGATTTTTAATCGGGGTTCGCGCCCACCGACCGTTGAGAATTAGTTCCTACACTGAAACATCGATGTCTGTAGGTATTAAAATAATTAATAACTATTTATTCATAAATATTATTGTGTATATATATATATATATATATCAGTGAGTGGCATTTATTTACTTCATTCTTATTTCAAAATTTAAAGGCATAATATTTTCATTAATTTCAGTTTTTATGAAGTTGCCAAGGTGTCATATTGATTAACCCCTTTCAGTGCCATCACTAAGACATCGTTTATACACGACGGCACCCATCCATATCAAAATAGGATTCTTACTTCCCGAAACCCATAATCTTTTCATGAGGTCACTAGAGGGGATTAGAATGACTAATACACACTTCATATCAACTCTAGCTATTAAGGGTCAATTGGGGCTGTCGCCCGATCTTCCGATTTCTTGTTATGAACCTTGTGACCTGTTTAGGTTATGTGGTGTCATCTGAGTAATTCCTTGTCCCCTCACTCTCTGGGGGTTTGGAGTTACTTTGTGGGTTACAATCGAGATCGGTACTTAACTAGTCTTATTAACAAAATATACACTTTGAGTTAACTTCCGGTTATTAACAAAGAATACACTTGGAGTTAACTTCCATTTTACATGACAGTCATCAAAATCCATACAAGAGTGATCGGCAAAGAACATGTGTTTTTAATTTTGCTTCAATATTAGCACGTGTCTTTCGGCAGTATTTTATTGCTATGTTAGCTTTCACCGTTGCTCGGCGTTGCCCGGGAAGTAATTAGAACCCGTTGTGCTTCTGATCTCAACCCTGAAACCTATACTATCATTTTTATTTTGACGCTGAAACTCACAATATTCTAAAAACTTCTAATGCAAAATTATTAGCATCATTGTATTCTTCGGAAAATTTTACTCGAGAAAGGTTGGTTGTCTTGATATGAGTATTTGTTTTCAATTGCATCCCCAGTAAGCGATGATAAGAATCTATAATTGAACACTAGAAACCCCAGATGGCATCAAAGGTAAATTTGAATGACGTCATGTAATTGCTTGAAAAAAATGTAATAAGAAACTAATTTACATATCGATTTCTATAACTATCAAACTTTCTCTCATATATATATATATATATATAAATATATATATATATACCTAAGATAATATATATACATAGATATATATATATATATATATAGCTAAGATAATATATATATATATAAAGATTATATATAAATATATATATATATATATATATATATAAAGATAATATATATATATATATAAAGATAATATATATATAAAGATAATATATATATAAAGATAATATTTATATGTATACATATATATATAAAAATAATATATATATAAAGATAATATATATATATATAAAGATAATATATATATATATAAAGATAATATATATATAAAGATAATATATATATATATATAAAGATAATATATATATTAGATAAATGAAGGAAGAGAGATAAAGATGTGTGAATGACAAATCAAATCTATCAATGCAACATGTTTCTATGGAATACACCTTGCATTGAATAATCGATGATGAAATAGATTTGTCATTCGTACATCTTCATCTCTCTTTCTTCATTTATCTTTATAATTGCTCTATCTCGTATATTGAGCTTAAATCATTTCACTATAGGTTCAATTCTCTAAAAGTATACTTTTAGTCTCATATTTTATATATATATATATATATATATATATATATATATATATATATATATATATATGTATAATTATTTATCGATAATGTATTTTTTTTCAAATTAATCCATACACACATGTGTTTCATACCAAACCTGCAATCATCAGTCACACGGTTCGAACTCCGATATGAAAATCATACTTAACTCAGTAGTCGGAGCGCGTACCAATGTGCCCACCTCGCATTGTCTGGAAATGGGAGAGTAAATTAACTTCTTAATGCCAAATTCGGCAGACATAAGCAAGTAATCGAGAGCACTCCATATGCGAGGCCTAGAGTGTTGAATTACGCTGTAAATGACGGCCTGTTAAATTACTTAAAATGTTCCATCTGGCGAGAGCTTTGAATAATTATCTATAAATAATATTTTTCAAATTAACCCATATACACATGTGTTTCATGCCGAACCTGCAATCATTAGTATGAGAGGAGGGAATCTCTGCCGGGCACACGGTTTGAAACCCGATAAAAAGTTATATTTACCTCAGTCGTCGGAACGCGTACCGATGTGCCCAACACTGGAAATGGGAGAGTAAACGAACGTCCTAATGGCAAATTCGACGGATATAAAGACAAGCATGAATTCTTTTCAGGCGTTGCTCGGGAGAATTGTAGAAACCAAGAAACTCCTGCTCCCAATTATTTAATTTTGCGGGTATACTAACTTGTTTGTTTGGCCACAGATTGTGTGTTGTTTAGGGGCGTTGTTTTACTAATGATTTACTACTTACAAAGAGTCAAAGCAACTCGACGGTAAGGGTTAATGAGATGGATATATTTGTAGTTAGATTATATATTCCTGCCTAGTGTTGTGATAAGGTTAACGCCTGTCGGTTTACTCGTTTAGTAATCTGTCTCTTTCCTCCTTAGAAGTGAAATCAACAAACAACTGTTTGTATAAGTTAACAAGCTGATAAAGCTATTACAATTGCTTTATGTTATAAGGTTAATATTAAAATATTAAAATTTTTAATATAAATACACATATATATATATATATATATATATATATATATATATATATATATATATATATATATATATATATATAAGACAAAAGAGTGATAAATATGCGACGATTGTTCAAATTTATCTCAAATTTCAATCCACCCGGACAAACCACATATCTTTTTTACGGAACTTTTCTTTTCTTTCACTGCATTTTTTAATAATATTTTTCATATTTTTCAAATATTTGAACCTTGTTTTTTTCGAAAGCCAACTTATCTATCTTTATTCTCCTCTGATGATAAGATCTCGATCTTTGAAAAGCCTTGGCTTAAGGAAAGAATAATAAACACTAATTTATTACTGAATACACCTTGCATTGAACAATTGAAATTTGAAATAAATTTGGACAATCGTCGGATATTTATCACTCTCGTATATTTAGCTGAACCTCTTCACAATAGGTTCCATCTACTAAAAGTTTTACTTTTGCTTTATATTTGATCCTATATATATATATATATATATATATATATATATATATATATATATATATATAATTATTAATGACAATATATGTATTAGCATATACTATCGGTGCCCTTTTACTTTGCAGTCTCCTTAAAATATTCAGTCCGATGATGGTCAATTAGTGACAACAGAGCAAATATAAGTCATAAACATTTTGTTTGGCACAAGACAAATGAAACGGACCGTAAAAATTATATCGCACAGAAATTTTATGTTTTTCGGAAATGTGAAAAAATAAAAATAAAAATAATAAAATAAAAACATGGTTATTGGAATATAATATGGAACTTATATATATATATATAATGTCTGTGTGTATATATATAATATCTGTGTGTATGTGTGTGTGATGTTTTTGTGTACTCTATAAAACGAAAGGTTAGACAATCTACATAAAATCTATAAGTGTCTTCTCATGTCAAATTTACCGAGTGAAATCGAAGTGTTACCGAATCTCTAAGTGCATCTCTAAAGGGGTTATAAGGACATAATACCCTTAAAACTTCAAATATAGCCTATATTTATATAAACTTTATTTATATAATTTATATACTATGTATAAAATAAAAGGCGAACACTCTCTGTCTGTGTGCATGTATGTCCATAAAAACGAAGACAATCTCCGGTGTTTACCTTACATATAAGTGTATTCACATCTACAATTCGCATATAAACATAATGGAAGTAGTTATGCGTCTCTATCCGCCACTTCAAGGAGCTAATGACACTTTTCTAAAATAGTACACAATGAAATTAATCTATTTATAAGCCTTAAATTAAGAGTATTAATATATAAATATATATCTTAATACGTTCAGTGGGTACGCTATCTAGCTGGGCAATATCAAGGTTGCTCTTAAAGTAAACTCTTCTTGATATGATATAGCATATTATGCTATCCCACATTAAAACCCAGGCAACGCCGGCTGCTAGTATATATATATATATATATATATATATATATATATATATATATATATATATATATATATATATATATATATATATATATATGTAAGATAATCAAGAGTGGCAAAAATTCTTTCTAGATCTTACCGGGTACCCCGAAAGAACGGGTAATGCAACATAAGATATATATATATATATATATATATATATATATATATATATATATATATATAGATAGATAGATAGATAGATAGATAGATAGATAGATACATCAATCACCAATAAAAACAATTACATAAAAAATACATTATATATATATATATATATATATATATATATATATATATATATATATATATATATATATACTAGCAGGGTTACCCGACGTTGCCCGGGGCGATAAAAAAAACAAAGTAGCAGAAATTAAAGAGTGTGTGTAACATCTTTATATAAAATCTTCAATCTCTCTTCTTTCTCTAGCCGTCTCTCTTTCTATGGTCCCCATTATTTCCCTCCCTCCTTCAACCTTCTATTTCTCTTTTTCCCATATGATTCTTCTCTTGTTTCAATGTGTTAAAAACTAATAACATTGTAATTCATTTCCCCCCGGAGCCATCTGCTTTAAATGTAATAGTGTAATCTTACATTTATTGCTTCGGGACATAAAAAAAATAGAAGTTAAATAATATGTGTAACATTTTGATGTTAAAACTTCTATCTCCCCCCCCCCTCTCTTCCCCTAACCGTCTCTTTATAATTTAATACTGTAATGTTAGTAAGGAGGTCTTCACAGAACTGCCAAAAGTATCGGTAAAATCAAAGTATTAAGAAAAATAATGTTAATAATGATTATTGATCTCGAACAATGCCGAGTAGAACAAATAGCCTGGTCTATACCTAATTTCTACCCTTCTATTTCAGAATATGATGAAGATAAATGATGTTGCTGAAGGCAATAGTCCGAAGAGGTGTAACAGGTACCAATTTCCAAAAGTAATGCTTTAATCTTAAAATTATTGATCCCGGACAACACCAAGTAGACCAAATGGTCCCGTCAATACCTAATTTCTTACCCCACTCCATTGTAACATATTAAGAAAATACGTAATGTTGATGAAGTCAGTAGTCTTAAAAGCGTGTTTCATAGGTGATGTAAACTGCCCGGATGCAGAATCAAAAAGCAGTGTGTGTAGACTCAATTGGTTGGCAGATTAAGTTATCACATCATTTGCTTTTATACTGTTAAAAAAATACTATCACCTAATATTTGCAATAGTGGAGGTAGTGCACACATGAACAAGTAGATTACAATCGCATAGCTCAATAGTAAGATTAGCATAGGATCGTTCTATGTACAGGTGGGGGGGGGGGAGGGTGTTCATACAAAGCTTCCCAAGACGAATAAAACCAGATAAAGTAAATAACTTTTTTAGCTCTTTTTCTTTAATTAAAAATCAGAAAAACATAATTGTCGATTATATTATTTTTTTTATCACATGTATTACAGCTTTACTCCTTCAGAGGATAATTGCTATATATTTTTATTTTATTTTAGTGTACATTTTTAAAACATGATTCAATTTTAACAAAACCAAATACACAAGTGAATAAAATGAAATAATGATCATATGCTGTTTATGACAAAAATTAATTTATAAGTCAAAGATCGAAACTGATATGGAAAGTTTCAAAACTTGAAAGAAAGTTTAATATTTTTGCTTTAATTACGTAATACTTTGAGATAACTTTTAATTTTATTTAACGTTTCTTAGCGTCAATTCTATTTGCATGGAGGGGGTAAGAAACTATGCGACGGTCCGCCACTATCCGCCACATTTTATAATATCATATATAAGAAAAGTATTCGGCGTTGTCCGGCAAATTATACCTCAAGTACATAAAACAATTTATGTTTTTTAATGAAATTTATTTTTTGGAGGATAGCTATGGAAGAACGATAACTCACGTTTAAAAACACAATTTAGGTTTGTTTAAAAAAGGTTAGAGAATATAGATAAAATATAAAAGTGTATTCTTAGGTAAAATTCGCAGAGTAAGATGATGGGAGTTATCCGAAAGTATTACGTAATTAAAGCAAAATATGACTCAGCATTTTCTAATTATATAAAATAGAATGGAAAATAACTGAAAGCGACCCCCCCGATGAAATCTGCCCCATAGACCCCTAAGGGGTGGGTGTAGATATTCGTCAATACGCCCATCAACTTATTCTGTGAATTTGACATCAGAATACACTTTTAGATGTTATCTATATTCTCTAACATTTTCTATAAGTAACACACACAGAGACACAAAAACATACAGACATTCAGTTTTATATAGAAGATAATATTAATATATATATAATAAATATTAATATATATATATATATATACAGGGTGGGCCAAAATAAGGGTCCTATCTTTAAATTTGAATAACTTGAATTTGAATAACTTCCACAAAATAAAAGTTAAACTCACCAAACTTTATGTGTGTGTAGACTGACCCTTCCGAGATTTTTTGAAATAAACAAAACAAATTTTAGCCGAAAAACACTTACAAAAACTAAAGTATTGTTTTTTACACTGTTTTGAGTTTTTTAAGCAAAAATAATGTTTTCTAAATGAGGGTACGTTCCTTAGTTAGGGCTAATACGGCTCATGCTTGCTTCGGAAGGGGTCCTTTACTTATTCTAAAAAAAAATTTTTTTTAAATCAATAAATAAAAAAGTTATGAATTTTTTAAAATAGGACCCTTATTTTTGCCCACCCTATATATGTGTATATATATCATTAATATTAATATATATGTATATATATGCGTATATATAATAAATAATATATATATATGTATATATATTAATATTATATATATATATATTAATATTTATAGTATATATATATATATATTCATATATATATATATATATTAATATTCATTTTATATATATATTAATATGTATTATATATATATATATATATATTAATATTTATGATATATATATTCATATATATGTATATATATATAAATATTTATTTTATATATATATTAATATGTATTATATATATATATATATATATATATATATATATATATATATATATATATATATATATATATATATATATATATATAATGTATTTTTATGTAATTGTTTGTTATTGGTGATTGCGGCGTTGGTTGTTTTTGCTTACTACTACTATTTCGATTGTTTCGCTTCCTAAGTGATTAAGATGCAGAAAAAATTGCATTATTAGTCGCCCTTAACTTTATAGGACGTATTTTTTGTTAATATATTTTTTTTAATTAATTTTATACGTACATAAAAGTAAACCATGGACACGTGTTATTGGTATACAGCCGTCATCAGCATGGCTAAGTTAGACAATTATTGAACCTTTGATATTTATGTATATAGTCCATCGGCTTAAAAAATTTTCAGACAAAATATGAAAATGGTTATGGAAAAGTGGACAAACAGGGTAACATTCAGTGAAAATAAGGACATAAACGCATCATTAAAGTTGGATCAAGATTTTTTGGTCGAAGGATTCTAATTCGATATCACCAAATGTATATGGTCGGAATCCTTCGACCAACATATATATATATATATATATATATATATATATATATATATATATAACAAAACGACTGTCGTATTTATTGTCGAGCACGTATCTCGACTTTGCCTCTACCCGAGCTCCTCTAACTCCCTGTATCCCATCTGTCCTGGGTATGATACAAAACTTCATCCAGTCGCGAGGCCCTAATTCGGGGACGTTGGTACTTCATGCGTCAGCTGTCATTACTTCCACGTCCACTCGGACGTGGAGTGGTTTACCTATCCTTATATAATTGCCTCCCCACGAGGGAAGAGTTAGATACAAGGTCGGTTTTTTAATATGGAGTAAATTCAACATCCCCAAAATGATACACTCTGGTTTTGCAACAAAAATGTAAATTGCCTCAGTGTTGAAGGATTTCTCTTTCATTGACCAAGGAAAAGAATAGTATCAGAACAGTGTTAGTATCTGTCAGGTTCTCGGCTATTGATTGAGTAAAATGTATTTTGTACACCCTATCTATTAAATTTTATGGATCTGAACAAATGCATTTACGAACTATTCATAAAAAAGCATGCAATCGCATTTTAAAATAAAACGGAAACATTTGTTTGTTGTTGTTTAAAATGGAAGTGAATGCATATTTTTGCTATGGTGAGAGGATTATATAACTGTGAAAGTACTACATACAATACGTAGTTAAAGCAAAATAAATAGTTTAGGACTATTTATATTAAAATAATTTCCAACGTTAGTCTTCAGCCGAAATTATATTACTTCTATTAATTTTACCATTCCGCTATCTTTTAATGCTCAATTCAGTTTAGTATACTATTTCAGACTACTGTACTGTCTTTTGAGGTTCAATTCAGTTTACTATACTATTTCAGACTAATGTACTATCTTTTAATGCTCAATTCAGTTTACTAAACTATTTCAGACTAATTTAATATCTTTTAATGCTCAATTCAGTTTACTAAACTATTTCAGACTTAATTAATATCTTTTAATGCTCAATTCAGTTTACTATACTATTTCAGACTAATGTACTATCTTTTAATGCTCAATTCAGTTTACTATACTATTTCAGACTAATTTAATATCTTTTAATGCTCAATTCAGTTTACTATACAATTTAAGACTAATTTAATATCTTTTAATGCTCAATTCAGTTTACTATACTATTTCAGACTAATGTACTATCTTTTAATGCTCAATTCAGTTTACTAAACTATTTCAGACTAATTTAATATCTTTTAATGCTCAATTCAGTTTACTAAACTATTTCAGACTCATTTCATATCTTTTAATGCTCAATTCAGTTTACTATACAATTTAAGACTAATTTAATATCTTTTAATGCTCAATTCAGTTTACTATACTATTTCAGACTAATGTACTATCTTTTAATGCTCAATTCAGTTTACTAAACTATTTCAGACTAATTTAATATCTTTTAATGCTCAATTCAGTTTACTATACAATTTAAGACTAATTTAATATCTTTTAATGCTCAATTCAGTTTACTATACTATTTCAGACTAATGTACTATCTTTTAATGCTCAATTCAGTTTACTAAACTATTTCAGACTAATTTAATATCTTTTAATGCTCAATTCAGTTTACTATACAATTACAGACTAATTTAATATCTTTTAATGCTCAATTCAGTTTACTATACTATTTCAGACTAATGTACTATCTTTTAATGCTCAATTCAGTTTACTATACTATTTCAGACTTATTTAATATCTTTTAATGCTCAATTCAGTTTACTATACTATTTCAGACTAATGTACTATCTTTTAATGCTCAATTCAGTTTACTATACTATTTCAGACTTATTTAATATCTTTTAATGCTCAATTCAGTTTACTATACTATTTCAGACTAATTTAATATCTTTTAATGCTCAATTGAGTTTACTGTACTATTTTAGACTTATTTAATATCTTTTAATGCTCAATTCAGTTTACTATACTATTACAGACTAATGTACTATCTTTTAATGCTCAATTCAGTTTACTATACTATTTCAGACAAATTTAATATCTTTTAATGCTCAATTCAGTTTACTAAACTATTTCAGACTTAATTAATATCTTTTAATGCTCAATTCAGTTTACTATACTATTTCAGACTAATGTACTATCTTTTAATGCTCAATTCAGTTTACTATACTATTTCAGACTAATGTACTATCTTTTAATGCTCAATTCAGTTTACTAAACTATTTCAGACTAATTTAATATCTGTTAATGCTCAATTCAGTTTACTATACTATTTCAGACTAATTTAATATCTTTTAATGCTCAATTCAGTTTACTATACTATTTCAGACTTATTTAATATCTTTTAATGCTCAATTCAGTTTACTATACTATTTCAGACTAATGTACTATCTTTTAATGCTCAATTCAGTTTACTATACTATTTCAGACAAATTTAATATCTTTTAATGCTCAATTCAGTTTACTATACAATTTCAGACTAATTTAATATCTTTTAATGCTCAATTCAGTTTACTATACTATTTCAGACTAATGTACTATCTTTTAATGCTCTATTCAGTTTACTATACTATTTCAGACTAATTTAATATCTTTTAATGCTCAATTCAGTTTACTATACTATTTCAGACTAATGTACTATCTTTTAATGCTCAATTCAGTTTACTAAACTATTTCAGACTTATTTAATATCTTTTAATGCTCAATTCAGTTTACTATACTATTTCAGACTAATGTACTATCTTTTAATGCTCAATTCAGTTTACTAAACTATTTCAGACTAATTTAATATCTTTTAATGCTCAATTCAGTTTACTATACTATTTTAGACTTATTTAATATCTTTTAATGCTCAATTCAGTTTACTATACTATTTCAGACTAATTCAATATCATTTAATGCTCAATTCAGTTTACTAAACTATTTCAGACTAATTTTATATCTTTTAATGCTCAATTCAGTTTAGTATACTATTTTAGACTAATGTACTATCATTTAATGCTCAATTCATTTTACTAAAGTATTTCAGACTAATTTAATATCTTTTAATGCTCAATTCAGTTTACTATACTATTTCAGACTAATTTAATATCTTTTAATGCCTAATTCAGTTTACTATACAATTTCAGACTAATTTAATATCTTTTAATGCTCAATTCAGTTTACTATACTATTTCAGACTAATGTACTATCTTTTAATGCTCAATTCAGTTTACTAAACTATTTCAGACTAATTTAATATCTTTTAATGCTCAATTCAGTTTACTATACTATTTCAGACTAATTTAATATCTTTTAATGCTCAATTCAGTTTACTATACTATTTCAGACTAATGTACTATCTTTTAATGCTCAATTCAGTTTACTATACTATTTCAGACTAATGTACTATCTTTTAATGCTCAATTCAGTTTACTAAACTATTTCAGACTAATTTAATATCTTTTAATGCTCAATTCAGTTTACTATACTATTTCAGACAAATTTAATATCTTTTAATGCTCAATTCAGTTTACTATACAATTTCAGACTAATTTAATATCTTTTAATGCTCAATTCAGTTTACTATACTATTTCAGACTAATGTACTATCTTTTAATGCTCAATTCAGTTTACTAAACTATTTCAGACTAATTTAATATCTTTTAATGCTCAATTCAGTTTACTATACTATTTCAGACTAATGTACTATCTTTTAATGCTCAATTCAGTTTACTAAACTATTTCAGACTTATTTAATATCTTTTAATGCTCAATTCAGTTTACTATACTATTTCAGACTAATGTACTATCTTTTAATGCTCAATTCAGTTTACTAAACTATTTCAGACTAATTTAATATCTTTTAATGCTCAATTCAGTTTACTATACTATTTTAGACTTATTTAATATCTTTTAATGCTCAATTCAGTTTACTATACTATTTCAGACTAATTCAATATCATTTAATGCTCAATTCAGTTTACTAAACTATTTCAGACTAATTTTATATCTTTTAATGCTCAATTCAGTTTAGTATACTATTTTAGACTAATGTACTATCATTTAATGCTCAATTCATTTTACTAAAGTATTTCAGACTAATTTAATATCTTTTAATGCTCAATTCAGGATACTATACTATTTCAGACTAATTTAATATCTTTTAATGCTCAATTCAGTTTACTATACAATTTCAGACTAATTTAATATCTTTTAATGCTCAATTCAGTTTACTATACTATTTCAGACTAATGTACTATCTTTTAATGCTCAATTCAGTTTACTAAACTATTTCAGACTAATTTAATATCTTTTAATGCTCAATTCAGTTTACTATACTATTTCAGACTAATTTAATATCTTTTAATGCTCAATTCAGTTTACTATACTATTTCAGACTAATTTAATATCTTTCAATCCCTAATTCAGTTTACTATACTATTTCAGACTAATTTAATATCTTTTAATGCTCAATTCAGTTTACTAAACTATTTCAGACTAATTTAATATCTTTTAATGCTCAATTCAGTTTACTAAACTATTTCAGACTAATTTTATATCTTTTAATGCTCAATTCAGTTTACTAAACTATTTCAGACTTATTTAATATCTTTTAATGCTCAATTCAGTTTACTAAACTATTTCAGACTAATGTACTATCTTTTAATGCTCAATTCAGTTTACTATACTATTTCAGACTAATTTAATATCTTTTAATGCTCAATTCAGTTTACTATACTATTTCAGACTAATTTAATATCTTTTAATGCTCAATTCAGTTTACTAAACTATTTCAGACTAATTTAATATCTTTTAATGCTCAATTCAGTTTACTATACTATTTCAGACTAATGTACTATCTTTTAATGCTCAATTCAGTTTACTATACTATTTCAGACTAATTTAATATCTTTCAATCCTCAATTCAGTTTACTATACTATTTCAGACTAATTTAATATCTTTTAATGCTCAATTCAGTTTACTAAACTATTTCAGACTAATTTTATATCTTTTAATGCTCAATTCAGTTTACTAAACTATTTCAGACTTATTTAATATCTTTTAATGCTCAATTCAGTTTACTATACTATTTCAGACTAATGTACTATCTTTTAATGCTCAATTCAGTTTACTATACTATTTCAGACTAATTTAATATCTTTTAATGCTCAATTCAGTTTACTATACTATTTCAGACTAATTTAATATCTTTTAATGCTCAATTCAGTTTACTAAACTATTTCAGACTAATTTAATATCTTTTAATGCTCAATTCAGTTTACTATACTATTTCAGACTAATGCACTACATTCCTATTCAGGGAGGGGGTTATCTGTATTGTAATCTTCCTAGGCATTATGTCCTCATTTTTAGAGGAGGGGTGGTAATGTAGTATCTGGTTAGTTGTCATGAAACTTTTCTCCTAGTCATTACACCACCTTTACAGATGAGCGTTCAGTGTAGTATATGTTCGTTCGTCATAATACCATCCTCCCATGTATTACCTCCTCCATCTAGGAAAGGGGTCTAGTCTAGTATTTGTTCTGTGGTCATGATATCTTTTTTCTAGAGATTACCTTCTCTTTTTGGGGGGGGAGAGAGTGTAGTATCTGTTCTATTGTCATGAGACCATCCTCCCAGGCATTACCTCCTTCTTTGGGAGTAGTATAGTATCTGTTCTATTGTCATGAAATTATTCTCCAATACATTACCCTTATATTGAAGGTGTATGACGGGTAGCGTACGTCAAAAATGAATTGTCACAATCTACTGTTAAGAAGCAAATTAAACACTTACATTGTATATACGAGCAACAGTTTTAGGCTTGAAGAAGCATATTCTACTATATTTATGAATATAGAAATATATATAAAGCGGCGGCCCATTTAAAAGTAGACTTATCTCTCAGTCATTATATTTTGTCTGTCCTTTTCTGTCTATATGATAATAGTAAACGTACGTGTGTCCGGTTCGCTTTAATACTAACGTATGCGCGCAACTCAAATCTCACATATCAGTCACTAGTGGCTCTTAAGATCTAACGTCTTAGTCGATGCAGGGATGAGAACGAAATAAATCATATTTATCTTTAAGATATGATAAGTTTAAAAAGATTCATTTTCAAGAGAGATATTTTTCTTAATTAATATATATATATATATATATATATATATATATATATATATATATATATATATATATATATATATATATATATATATATATATATATCGTGTGCAAACAGTATAAAACATAACAGAATTTCTCTTCGTTTTTAAATTTTCTAATTATGTTTTTTGCGAACATCACCCGTCCCCCCCCCCCCAATTAATATATGTTTCATATGTATCAAGAACTTTTTTTGATTTTTCGTCGAATCATCTTCAGGTGACAACACCAAATGAACAAAAAACGTTAAACAGAAGAAGAGAATTCTCAAAAAAAACGGCCGAGAACGCGCACGTGAAGTCGGTCAGGCATCAAAAGAACGAACCAGTGCAAATCCAAGAGTGACGTCACCAATTAAAATTCCGGGACGCTAAGATTAGAATTAGGGAATGAATTGTATTACGTCAAGCATTTACAAAATGTTCCTACTGGTTTCATACGAAATGTTTTTAATCGTAGGTTGCTGGGTTTTAATAAAGATAGTCTCGAGTATTTTTTAAAAATTGGTTTCAGGATGTATTATTTTCGTGTTATTAACTACAATTATTATTAAATAAATATATTTAGGGTAGAGTAGAGATTTAAGCTTCTTGGATCTTATTGACTGTTATGGCCGTTAGCTCGTAAACGAATCTGACTCACACCTACCATTCCTCAGCAGGATCAATACTTCCAACTCGGATTCCAATAATATATATATATATATATATATATATATATATATATATATATATATATATATATACATATATATATATATATATATATATATATATATATATATATATACATATATATATATATATATATATATATATATATATATATATATATATGTAGTATTGCTATATCAAGACCATAATTTATTTTAAAACATGATTAGTTAAAAAATAAAAGAACGAAAGGGCAAGCTGACCAGGTTCGATCATCGCTTAACAGAGCTAAACCGAGGTTAGAAAAA
>OY744518.1:203719100-203734100 GCA_963556195.1 Sepiola atlantica
AAATGACCCACAAAAAAAATTAGCTTAATAATAGAGTCCTATTAAAAAGTAATCTACGTAAAGAGGCGCCTTTACATATATAGAACATTATTAAAGTTATATCATCGACTTTTTAAACACCTGCATAAATAGATAGGTAGATATGAACAGACTTGGATAGATAGATTGACAGATTGACAGATAGAGAGTTCAACATTCAAACTCCTCGGCCTAACCTTCACAGGTAACATGAATTGGTACAAATACATTGAAGACATTGCCAAGGCTGCTGCAAAGAAGGTGGGCTCTCTCTACTGTGCTAGTAAACTCCGCACACCTGACATTATCCTGTATCTCTACAAAGCCACCATCCGCCCATGAATGGAGTAGTGTTGACACATCTGGGCTGGTGCATCATCCACTAGTTTCTCTCTCTTAAGCAAGGTCCAAAAAAGAGTCGCCAACTTAATAGCTCCCTAACTATCCACCAAGCTCCAGCCCCTGTTCCATCACCGCAATGTTGCATCCTTGTGCTTGTTTTACAAATACTTCAATGGAGTGTGCTCCGATGAACTTACTGCTCTGGTGCCCCTTCGACGCAAATACACTAGACCAACTCGACAATCAGCTAAATCCCATCCATTCATTGTAGCCTCTTACGTCTAGAGTCGCGGCCTGCCTTGTTTGGGGTGAATTGTGTTTTTTAAAAAAAGATAGATAGATTGATAGATAGACACAAAATGAGATAAATATTAAGAAAAGAAAGTAATTAGCTTTATAGATCCCAAATTAGTCACTCATTTTGCTCTGGTTAAATTGTTTGAATCATGAAAAGAACGACTGGCACTAAACCAACCCCACTCCCGTAGGTGAAGATAATGCCTTAGAAGATGGCTCCTAAAACCGAAACAAAACATACCTAAGTAAAATTGAAAAGTTGAGCACTGACGGAAACATTAAAAATATACATTCCCCTAAAAGCTTCAGTGCAATTCTCCGATCCTGCCGTTGAGTGTTACCGAATGTTTATGTGTCTACGCTCGCCGCTTTCAGTGTAAACATCACTTAATTTCTCCGTTTCGTGGCCTAATGAGACTAGGTGAACGCCTACAGATTCAAGGTGTATCTGTGAACGGGGTTCGCGCACTATGACCGTCTGGGATGGTTATTTCCCTGCGCTGATAAGAGCCATAAGCTCGAAACAACGTCGTACGTAGATAAAATATTAAAAATAATTTAATATTATATATATATATATATATATATATATATATATATATATATATATATATATATATATATATATATATATATATATATGAGTATTTTATATTTCAATTATCTTATGTTCAAATAAAAATGTTATAATATATATATATATATATATATATATATATATATATATATATATATATATATATATATATATATAGAGAGAGAGAGAGAGAGAGAGAGAGAGAGAGAAAGATAGAGAAAGAGATAAGGGGGTTGTGTAGCATCAGTGCAGTTCCAACGAGAGAAAAAAGTATATTTAAAGAAATGTGGTTACCAACGCTAGTAAAAAAACTTTTTAAATAATTATTTATTATCTTATCATTTTAACATTTTAAGTATTTTTAAATATAATTTCATAACGCGTTTCGGGCATTTATTGTTTATCCATTATGCTCTCTTCAGTTGTATATTCCATTTGATAAAAGTGTTTCATTTGAGAAAACATTTCATTTTTCTTTCATTTAAAAGTGTTTGTTCCATTTGACAGAAAAAATGTTTGTTCCATTTGACAGAAAAAATGTTATCTTGTTGAGATAAAAATATATTCCGTTTGACAAGTGTTTGGTCATTTGAGTACATTTGTGTATTAGGTTTTATTACTTTAATTGCTTTTATGGTGCCGGTCGAATCTGTATGGTATGTGTGTGTGGTCATTCTCGGTCATCCATGACGGTGTACCTGGTGGGTTCACACATGAATGTGGATGTATGGGTGGTTGGGAGTGAAGCAAACATCCTCACCTCACTTTTTTCTGTCAAATGGAACAGACACTTTTAAATGAAAGAAAAATGAAATGTTTTCTCAAATGAAACACTTTTATCAAATGGAATATACATCTGAAGAGAGAATAATGGATAAACGATAAATGCTCGACACGCGTTATGAAATTATATTTTAAAAATACTTAAAATGTTAAAATGATAAGATAATAAATAATTATTGAAAAAGGTTTTTTTACTAGCGTTGGTAACCACAATTCTTTAAATATATATATATATATATATATATATATATATATATATATATATATATATTAGTTAATAAGATATTTACCTATTTGATTAAGTAATACCAATGGTTTCCTTTTGAAGATTAATGACTTATCAATTACGTACCACCTTCGTCTTTGAAATGTTGCTTTTTCACTTTTGAATGTTGTGAAATTTTAAAATTAGACTTAAATTACGTTCAAGCTGACTTGTAAAACCTTGATTCTGACTTTTATTCTATTTGGAATTATTTACCATTTTATTGGCACTATCATAAAGTACTTGCTACAGTTTATTTTAAAATGTTCTAGTTCCACGCAGACAAGTGCTAACATATATATATATATATATATATATATATATATATATATATATATATATATATATATTTATATATATATATATAATATATTTGAGTTATGACCGTAAAATAAGGGGAATAACTAATATTTTTAATTAAAGAATATAAAAAACATTTTCTTTCTGTATGAGTTTTAAAAAAATTTGCAAACAAATCTCTATACTTACTAAGTCAGTTATGTATATATGTTTTATATATTTGTATGTATTTGATATATTGCTTTGGCTTGTTGCAGGATCGCAACATTTGAACCAAGCGTTTATATGTTTATATATTTGCATGTATTGTCTATGTTGCTTTGGCTTGTTGCAGGATCGCAACATTTGAACCAAGCGTTTATATGTTTATATATTTGCATGTATTGTCTATGTTGCTTTGGCTTGTTGCAGGATCGCAACATTTGAACCAAGCGTGTATATGTTTATATATTTGCATGTATTTGCTATGTTGCTTTGGCTTGTTGCAGGATCACAACATTTGTAACCAAGCGTTTATATGTCTATATATTTGTATGTATTTGATATATTGCTTTGGCTTGTTGCAGGATTGCAACATTTGAACCACGCGTTTATATGTTTATATATTTGCATGTATTTGCTATGTTGCTTTGGCTTGTTGCAGGATCGCAACATTTGAACCAAGCGTTTATATGTTTATATATTTGCATGTATTGTCTATGTTGCTTTGGCTTGTTGCAGGATCGCAACATTTGAACCAAGCGTTTATATGTTTATATATTTGCATGTATTGTCTATGTTGCTTTGGCTTGTTGCAGGATCGCAACATTTGAACCAAGCGTTTATATGTTTATATATTTGCATGTATTTGCTATGTTGCTTTGGCTTGTTGCAGGCTCGCAACATTTGAACCAAGCGTTTATATGTTTATATATTTGCATGTATTGTCTATGTTGCTTTGGCTTGTTGCAGGCTCGCAACATTTGTACCAAGCGTTTATATGTGTATATATTTGTATGTATTTGATATATTCTTTCGCTTTTTTCAGGATCTCAACATTTTGAACCAAACGCTTATATGTTATATATCTGTATGTATTTGATATGTTGCTTTCGTTTGTTGCTGCTTTTTAACATTTTGAATCAAACGTTTATATATTTATATATTTGTATGTAATGCTATCTTACTTTCTTTTGTTGATGATCCTCAACATTTTGAACCAAGCGTTTAGATGTTTAAATATTTGTATGTATAGGATCTACTAGTAAATTAATTAATTAACCGATGATTATGAATTTTGTAAACACATCTGCTAGGTATAAATGGTCCAAATATTTTCAATATTTTATTTAATTTCGTTTATTCAGAGAGGGTAAAAGTGGGGTAGGAGGCCTACGTTAAATTTTAGATACCTCCGATTATTGGTAAAATTTAGTAGGAGTTATTAGACATCAATTAATAAATATTCCACAAATTTCACGTACTTTGATCTACTTCAAAGGGGTTTTAGATGGCATAATATGGGCTCACTCTCATATCTAAAAATTAAAATCTATCAGATTTACATTGAATTTAATCCATAGCCACGAGACACCAAGTATGTAAGATTCCTTGAATTTTTATTTCTTCTTAAGATCCTTAAGTTGGAAACATTTTCTTAAATCAGAATGATGTAATGGATTTTGATCAAAATTAGAATAAGGGTTCTAGACATAAGATTTAATATCGTTATATCTTGATTTTAATCTTCGTAAGGGGGACATAAAATTGATGCAAAACTGTTTTGTTTGGGGGATTCATTTTACACGTTAATGGACGAGTATTCTTCTACTCAAAATATGAAACGTCCCGGCATCCCGGACAACACCGTGTAGATACAAATAGCAATTTGTTTTTTCCTTTGGTCGGTTTTAAATTATTTCAACGCAGAATTCGTTTTCTGAAAATTGATGTGTCATCCCAATTACTTTTATCATATTTTTTTTTCATTTGAAATTATTTTTCTTAATTTTATTTTTTTTAAAGGATGTTATCATTTACTTTCATCAACATTGAGAATTACTAAAACTCATAAAACATTTGAACGAAACTTAATTGAACTCACTAAATGTTTTTTCAGAATTTCCGAATAGACGTCATGCTAGGATTATTAGCAACAAATTTGCCGCAAATTATGTGTCCATTTTTGTTTCGACGTAGGTGGTCTGTTTGCCATTTTAAATTAATTGTAGCGCGACAACGGACTTTATAATTGGTGCAATCATAATTAATTAAAATTCCACCACCCGATGTCCAAGGAGGTCTATCCTCCCAGGCTTTACCTTCTATCTTTGAGAAGGATTAGTATATTGCGAATCGTTTGAGACACCTCTAACGGAGAATGCCGACGAGACTACTCGAGCATTTTTGTAGGCCTGAGTCGACTTTCTCTAGTGCGCTGGTTTTTTCAAAACTTCGCGTGATCTTGTGTCACACTTCCTGGCGGCAGGGTAAATAAAACGAGCCGATGTAACCGCAGAAATTCTGTTTAGCGTTAAAAAATATTTTAAAATAAATGGATCGATAGTAGTCGAAGGGGACCCCTTGTCACTCAGACTTTAGGGGACAGAGCTGCTTCTTCTTGTCAATGAGCAACCATTCAGAGCAATAACATTTTTTTACTACCACAACGGCCAAGTCTTTCCGTCTCCCTCCATGTGCCTAACGCCAAATCGAATTTCCATGGAATGTGATTATTTACAAGAGCTTCCCATCTGCCGAACACATTACCACGGGACTGCTTCCCTACTGATTACAACTTGATCGTCTTCAAACCCAATTTCAACAAATTATTTTCATAAACCGCCCCATAAGTAATGAAAAGCAGTCCATACCCTTGATCTATCTTAGTACTCCCATAGTATTCATCGTCTTTCTGCTGGCATTCATTCCCGTCGCATTAACCCTTATCCTCGAGTGGCTCTTGGCTTTGATAAGCGGTGACCTCGAGAAGGTTAATAAAAGCTTTCATCTGCTAATATTGAGTCTCTCTCTCTTTCTCTCTCTCTCACTTCATCTCTCTCCCTTTCTCTCCCTCTCTCTCTCACTCACTTTCTCTCCCTCGCTTTTTATCTCTTCCCCTCTCTCTCCCTCTCTCTCGTTATCTCCCCTTCTATCTACCATTCTCTCACTCTATTTCTATCTCTCTTTACTAATCTATCGTTCTATCTCTATATATCTCTATCCCCCTCTCTCTCTACCCCCCTCGCCTTAGATCTATCTCTCTCTATCCCTCTTTCTATCCATCTCTCTCCCTCTCTCTCTCTCTTTCTCTCTCTCTCTCTCTATATATATATATATCATATCTCTTTCTATCTCTCCATATCTCTCTTTCTATCCCTCTTTCTCTTTATTCGTCTATCTATATCTTTTTCTATTTCTTTCTCTCTCTAGCTCTATTGCTCTCTCTATCTCTATCTCTCTTTATCCCACTCTCTCGATCGCCTGTGACCTGACCATTTGCTGGAAAGTGTAAACTGGAGTTTCCGCGCCATGAGAACCTTTCTGTCACGGCACACACCAGCTCTCTAGACTAAACGATCGTTACATTCCTTTAATAACGAAGTGGTTCATACTCGGTCTGGGTTGTTTCGGCGGTTGCACAGTGGTGTTAATAGGTGTCATTAGGCTGACTTCATTTATTCTCCCCTGAGAATTAACCATGTGCTAGTACAATCGGCTTCTGAAAATCAAGGTTTTGTAATGAGGGAACAACACATTACTTTGTATATAGAAAAATATAATGTATTCATTTCTAAAGAAACATTGTTAAAAACTCGAGTTTGAGTCGGTGAGTTTGTCGAGACACGCGTATGTCTCGTACAAAATGCAAACATCGAACTGAATTCAAAACCCTCGCGGCAGACAAAGCGAGAAGAAAAGAGGGGAAAAAGAGAGAGGGGAAAGAGAAGGAAAGAGACACAAATTAATGAAACGCAATGGAGATACAGATGTAACTGGTGCTCTCAATTCCAACTGTCGCAGGTGACAGGTTCATTTGAGTTAGCTCTTTGACCTTCAAAATGTATTGAGGAGCCCTCGACTTGATAACAACTTGTCAATTTGGAGTTGTTCGTCAGATTTACGGCACACATTTTCCGTAGTGACATTCTGGGTGCGACAACACAGTTGACGATTTTTTTGTCTCTTCCCGCAAGGGCAGTCCAAGTTAGGTAAAAGGCCTTTCAACTATGGGGATCTCCAACTTACATAAAAGAGGTCACGATCCTTGACACACTCACTTTCCATTTTACCACTGTCTTTCTTCATCTCTATCACTTGTTCTTTCATTCTCTTTCTCTATCTCTCTCTATCTATCTCTATATTTTCTATCCCTCTCTGTATCGCTATATCTCTCCCTGTCTTTCCGTGTATATATATATATATATATATATGTGTGTGTGTGTGTGTGTATATATCTTTATCTCTTTCTATCCCTATCCCTCTCTCTTTCTCTCTATCTTTATTCCTCTCTTTCTATCCTTCTCTTTGCACGATCCGAACGCCGTTTCGTAAATCACTCTATACTGCCTGGTACATAGCCGCTGATTTCGCTATTTACATTTAAAGTTCTTCTATATTTACTAACTAATTGGCTATGGCTGATGGATAAGATCCCCGACTACGAATCAGTGGCGATTTGTGATCGAGGTTCGCGCCTACCGACCGTTGAGAATTAGTTCCTACACTGAAGATTACGTTAGCATGAAACATCGATGTCTGTAGGTATTTAAATAATTAATATTTATTTATAAAAATATTATTGTATATATATATATATATATATATAATTCTTGTCTATCCTCCTCTCTCTATCTCTCTCTCTATATATATATATATATATCCCTCTGCTACCCCACTCTTCTCTCTCTCTCTCTCTCTCTCTCTCTCTCTGTGTATTGTTATCTCTCTGGGCCCATGGAATCTGATTATTTATCTGTCCATAGTTCTTTTACGACCCAAAACCTTGTCTTAATAAATTATTAAAATGCCGTCCATTTTCAGTCTTCTACCAATATTTTTTTTTTTTTTTTTTTTCGTCTCAACCCATTTATTCGTCTTTCATTTTTGTTTGCTCGTCCCGCCAATTCCCTCTCGTCTGATTCGTTCGACTAATTTCCACACTTTATATTGATCGAGCAATGTGTCGTTTTTTTTTATGACAGGACCCTACTAAAACGGATCAGTGTTTCAGACTGAGTGTCTGTCATGGAAAGATAAAATACTAACTCGACGCCATCTTTTAATGGCTTTTCGCGACAACACAACGCCGCCATTCAACTTTTAAACAATCAAAAAGAAAAAGTCGAACCTCCCTTTTTATTGTTTCGAAGACTTGCTTTAACATTTTGGTTTTCCATTGCTAACAAATCCATCTGTTCGTCAATTCGTCATTTAATTATTATTTTTTCAACTAATGTACACCGTCCACTAAAAATCAGGGGAAAATTATATTTCGCCAGTGTTCGCACTCGCTATTTATCTAGATATGTTTCTGCAATATTCATATAACGTTATAGAATTACGCCAGTGATTCAATTTTTCATATATAAATTATTATTAGCATTTGTGAGGACCTAAAGAAAAAAAATGAAGAGTCTGAATGCAAAACGCGATAAACGCCATTTCAAAAATTACGAACCTAGCACTATAAAAAGTGTTAAATTTCAACACTCGACCACGCACTTAAATTAATTTTTACATAATATGATACCAAAATAATTAATGTTTGCTTTTAATTAAAATAAGCTTATATTCGAAGTCTATATTTAATATACATTCGTTCTTTTATGGATTAAGGTCTCAATTTTTAAAAATAGGATTTATCGCGTTTTGCATTCGAACTCTTCAAATATATCGTTGACTTTTATTATAGAGTGGATGATTTCTTTCTGACTTCATTTCAGGCGGCGGGGTAAATCTGTCTGAGGCTGTTGTCTGACTAGCTATTTGCTTTCCGTTTTTTCGTCCAGGGGCTATAATAAGGCACATGTTCTTCTCGCTAACTTTTGCGTGATAGAATGGAATTACATATGTACAAATAAATACTAATTGGTATTACTATAGAGTATTACTATAGAGTGTTATATTACTATAGAGTGTTAGTATTATTATTATTATTATTATTATTATTATTATTATTATTTACTCACTAGGAGTTTTTACACGGATCTTTATCAGTGATTTCTCACTGTGGCAGTAACAAGTTGAGTTCCCTGGAATCTGAATGACAACATGTCTCCCAAGCTTTTCAGCACTACCCACTTCTTTCGATAACCGCTGAAAATGATTTTGAATTATCGCAACAGCCGTTTACCATCAATATCTCGCCGGCAACGACCATTGGTCTTCTCTGGAATTTGAGTGGCAATAAGCCTCCACAAAGTTCCAGTATTCTACGCACCATTTCAGTGAAGGTCTGGTTAATGATCTTCCTCCTTTGTCTTTTCACGCGTGTTGACCCGTCGTTTATTGACCGAAGTGGTGGCAGCAACATCGTCTAGTGCCACCAATCTTTTAGGAGGCGGCGTTCAGAGTGTTGGATTTCTAGTAGGTTCAGTTCCCTCGATTTCGTCTATGTTATCATTCACTCGTTCTACGCACACGATAATAGTGTCATTTAAGGGTGTGTGTTTCTTTTTAATAATCATGTGTAAGTCATTAAGAGATAGAAAAAAAAGCGTCGCATGTAAACTCATATTTTTAGCTTAAAGTTAAAATATGAATTATCTCCCTAACATTTGAGCCTTTTAGGTCATTATCTAAAACTGTCTCCATTGTAGTAAGCTTTCTTGTCAGCATAACTATTTTCCAAAAGAAACTGAAGCGAATTACACCTTTTTGTAGTGTAAATAACATATTTCAATGATAAAAAGGAAGAAATCGCTAGTCAGAATCAAATATCGATGTGTAAGATGACTCTCTATTAAGATTTAACATGAACAATCCAACAAGATAACTTTATGTATTAGATTACTGAAACCAATCCCAAGTGAAGCGATAACAAACCGCCAATACCAATTTTCTTTTTTTTTCTTTGATATCATTACATCAAGTGATATTGTTCTTTTTAAACATTTTTTAAAAACTTATTAATCCTATTTATTCGTACTCCTCCCCTATTTTAACTTCTCCCCTTTGCGTCCTTATGTTCCCTATAAAATCTAAAACTACCAAATTCTAATCTGCATCGCGACGACCACGATAACGACAGTCCAAGTGTCAGTTTTACGGCATTTTTAGACGTCAGCCATTTTGTTTCGTTCTGCATTTTTTCGCTCCGATTGCATTTCCCTCTTTCGCGTGTTTAATTTAATTTCGGAATAAATCTTAATTAGGCAAGACTTAAGTTGGATTATCTGTTAATCATAAAACTGTCAGCGGGAGAGGGATCAACATTTCAGATGACTATCAAAGTTTACTACCGCTAAATCGACTGACTATAAATTTACGAAACTATTTATACAGATACTAACCGATACAATCGTATAACTGAGAACTATTTGACCCTTCATGAATATTTTGTGTGGTATCAATCGTGGCTCGCGCCACCGCATTTTTTTTGGGGGGGGGGTATGAGATTTAAGATTTCTGTCAGTTTCTGTTTCCTCGGTTGCAGATATTTTACTATTACCTTGCTGTACGTACCAAGTAAGGGTGCGGGATGCAGTGGTTGCACATTTCTTTAATTATAAAGGTAAGTCTTTTTTATTGTTTTCATTGTCTTATTATTTCAATAATTATCTAAATAGATTCAAAGTAAAATTATAAATCCACGAAAAACAAAGTATAATAATAATAACAATTAATAATAACAATGTGTAAGTCACGTATAAGCGAGAAATATATATACACAGAAACACGCAAAGTGATCACAAAATGTTATTAATGTGGAAAAGATATATATAAGAGAAGAGGAAGAAGAAAGGAGAAGAGATTGAAACAAATGTTCAATGATAACTCAAATTATGTAAGGGTGAAAAGTCATATTTAAAGCTACAAAAATCTGTCTCCATTACATTATTTTATTCATAATTTTAGATTGTCGCCATCGTGACAATCATCCTCACCGGATTTCTTTTTTCAAACACACTGAAGCTAAATATATTTTTCTAATGTAAAATCATACGAGATGGTATAAAAGACAAAGGGTTTAGACAGAATGAAATATCGATGTGTCTAATGCAATGCTATTTAGGCCTGAATTACCAAATCCGACAAGATAAGTTTATATATTAGATTACTGAAATATCATTCTGAAGCTATGCCAAATCTTTAATACTAATGTTATTATTCTTTTCATTGATATTATGACATCAACTGATACTGTTCTTTTTAATTTGTTTCTTTTTAATCATACTTATTCGTATTCCGTCCCCTGTTTGCTCTTCTCCCCTTTCGCATCCCCATGTTCCCTATAAAATCTAAAACTACCAAATTTCAATCTGCATCGCCGCGACGATAACGACGATGGCGGCGACAGTTCAAATTTCAGTTTTACAGCATTTTTAGACGGCAGCCATTTTGTTTTGTTCTGCATTTTTTCGCTCCGATTGCATTTCCCTTATTTCGCGCGTTTAATTTAATTTCGGAATAAATCTTAATTAGGCAAGACTTAAGTTGGATTATCTGTTAATCATAAAACTGTCAACGGAGGAAGGATCAACATTTCAGATAACTATCAAAGTTTAGTATGACTCGATGACTGACTATAAATTTACTAAACTCTTTATACATATACTAACTGAAGCACTGGTATACGTAGGGTAAAATATCATGACTGAAATTTTGTATGATATGTAGGACAAAAGTAATACAGAAAGCTAGTAAGATAAAAATACAGGGTTATACGGCATATCAACCTGTTTCGTTTATTTTATGCTGAACTACGATACATAGCGTAACCGATTCATTATATATGATTACTTATGTGGCAAAGTTGTTTTGCCAGTGGGGTACATCTGGGGACGGGCACCAATGTAACAAAGTTGGTTTGGGACGTTGGTTAATCTTTGTCGGAGAACTAATGTGATACCATCGTTTGCCTGGATAGCTGGGGACCGGAACCAATGTGGCAGCATTATCTGCTTTGGGACGTTAGGGCGATCTGTTACATGTGCACGTATGTACAATGTATCGTCTTGTTATCGCCAGTGAGCAATCATCGTCTTGACGATAGTCACTGCTGTCTACTTCTGGAACTGGCTGGCTGGCTGGCTGGCTGGCTGGCTGGCTGGCTGACTGACTGACTGACTGACTGGCTGTCTGACTGACTGACTGACTGACTGACTGGCTGGCTGGCTGGCTGACTGGCTGACTGACTGGCTGGCTGACTGGCTGGCTGGCTGGCTGGCTGGCTGGCTGGCTGACTGGCTGGGGACCATGGTGTTGCAAAAGAATCTTATGTAAAAAAATGGAATAAAACCATTTTTACTTTTTAATATGAAAATATATTTATTTTCTTCCGAAGCACATTTTTATAACTTTGTAGAGAACGCAACAAAACGCGTGCGTCTCGGTCAGAATTACACACCAGTCTCTCTTTTGATAGAGACAGAGAAGGGGGAAAGTGAGAGAGAAGGGGAGAGACAGAGGGAGAAAGAAAGAGAGAAAGAGGGAATAGGGGTGTCATCAGTGTACACCTTGTCAAATGTTAATTTTTGAGTTTCATAACTGATTTTCTCGAACGACGACTGCCTGACCCCATCACATGCACCTGCCATTGAATTGTTTTGACACCGAACTTCAGTCCTCCAAATATGACTGAGGCATAGGTGCATTCAGTGAACTCAAAACTGTTGTTGAAATAAGTCTGGCATAAGGATTACGAATATTTTAACGATTTATTGTAATTGTTTATATATAATTTATTTACAATATAGTGTATTTTAATATATCTTTGGTATGCGTGTATGTATTTAATATGTGTGTGTTTTAAATTATTATTTTGTGTTACGTTCTAATCTGTTATTTATCTGTGACTTATGTAATAATGGCTTTCTTCTCTTCTAAGGTTTCCTAAATTAATTTGTATGACTGCAATACTAGTATTTATCTACTAATATGTTTGCATGTGTTTGTGATTTTTAATGCGAATGTCGCGGGCTCTAATAGTACTGCCTATATAACATGTATTGCATATGGTGCATTATATATACTAGCAAATATATGCTCCCTCCGGTCGCATATTTTTGCTAGGCTGCCGCATCAGAAATGAAGGCTCAAGCGTAAGCCAATGGAGCCCCAGTCATATTTCTGTGGTGGTTAGACATTGATTTTCTGTGTTTATGACCAATATTATTTTTAGTTGAATATAAAGGAAAAAAAATTCGATCCTACCCCGATTTTTGTTGTACCCTCGCCCATAAATAGAAAGACTTGTAGTTTAAAAAGAAAGAAAAAAAATTTTTTGTACCCCCTCAATTTTTTTATATTACCAGTCATAGAAATATTTTTTAGTTAAGAAAAAAATTTTTTTTTTTTTGACCGCCTTCCCCAATTTTTTATCCTCCCCCCCTATACATGTAAATATTTTTAATTAAAAAGGGAAAAAAACCCTAACCCTAACTGTAACGATGGGGTCAAAGTTAGCGTGGGTCCTAAAATGAAAAAGCACCAAAAAATCAAATACAGTGAACACAGTGTGTGTGGGGGGGGGGGGGTAGGTGTTTGTTTAATGACCTTTTTTTAATTAAATAATTTGATTCTACAATCAGTTGTATAGTTTTCCAGTACAATGTGTTAGTTTATTTTGTTGACATTAAAGAAAAAAAAATCACATCTTTTTTTTTTAATAAATAAAACAGGTCGTGAAAAAATGATAATATTGGATATGAAAGTATTAAGAAATCAAACACGAAAAGTTTTTTAATTCTCGGAAAGAAAAAGTTTACCTGAACTGTGTGTGTGTGTGTGTGTGTGTGTGCGTGTGCGTGTGTGCGTGCGTGCGTGCGCGCGTTTTTATATAGTAATTTTTAAATCAATTATTATTTTAATTAAACAATTTGATTTAATAAATTTGTGTTTTAAAACATAATGGCTAAGAATAAACAAACTTAGGACGGTTTTAAAAATGGAAAACTGAGCACGGTGGATTACAGCGTTGTTGTTTACATATTAACATCGGCTGCTTAATCAGATCGCCATATTTAATTACCGGAGGGAGGGATGACACCACTGATTAAACAACTAATCGGCTGCTTAATGAGATCGCCATAGTTAATTACCGGAGGGAGGGAGGACGCCACTTATTAAACAGCTAATGACTTTGCAATTTTAACAGTACTCGCGTTGAAATGGTTTAGAAAACACGCCGGTTATGATGAAAATGGCTTTAATTAATTGTATGAATAATGTTTATTAATATAACCTTATAGGAAAATATTGTAAATACATATGTAAATTGGATAATAGCAGTTATAAGTGTATATTTGTAAATATGAATTTAATTGAAGGTTTAAAGGAATGACTTATGTTAATGGCAACACCCATCTGGTGTCTGAACGCCTTTTGATGACAGTATATAAAGAATTTAAAAAAGATTAGTTTCAGTTAAATAGTCATACTGGAGTTTCGGCTTCAGACAGACAGACAGACAGATACATAAACTCCATTATTAATAGATGTTGTATTTACTATATATAGTTTAAAATTAGGTAAGTTGCCCCAGACGAAGCATGAATCTACTTTATGTAGGGAACTAAAACGGGTAAAAATAATTCAGTTGCATGATAACAAAAAGGAAGGGGAATATAAAATCACTTCGAAACACGCTAATATTTTAATTGACGGTGATAAATTCCGACGCAAAATAATCGAAACTAAAGCTGTAATATTAGCATACAACGGACCCAGTTATTCACGCCGAAAATACTTCAAGGGACACACATTCATGCGCAACATACCACTTGAGAATAGACCGATATTTATCGATTGCCGATAGAAAAGACTCTAATGGAGCTACCCCTGACTCTCCTGAACTATCATCCAGGAAAGTGCTGACCAGAAAAGCACAACGCCTTCGTACTCTACCAAGAATACTTAACTACCTTCATTATCTGTCAGGTATAAACAAACCAAGCATGACGACAAACCAAGCATGAAAGAGACCCCACCATCAACGTTCAAGCCCCTGGACTCCAACCAAGCTAGCTACGGTAAGCCCTTCAAGAGCCAAATAGGGGTGGAAGGGGTTACAACGTTATATGACATATGTTTTACGTCACATGCTCACGTCTTATTTTTACTAATCAGTCCCCACATAGCAAGGCTAAAAAATCACCCGAGATTTAGGGTTTATGAGATGGAAAGATTGATTGTTGAATGATGATGAATATTATGAGAGGATTGAAAATAATTACATACAGCACACTAAAAATAACAAAAGGCCGTACCCTAACCC
>OY744518.1:203739100-203779100 GCA_963556195.1 Sepiola atlantica
GAAAGATAAGTACAAAAAAATTTAAAAAAACATAAAAAATAAAACATAAAAATATATATATATAATAATAATAAAAGAAAGAAGGGAAATAAAAAAAATAACTTCAAACAAAAATTATACGCACACAGAAACTCCTTCAGATACAAAAACAAGGCAAATACGGCACTCGCGATCCGAATATGGTAACTTAAAGAAGAAAATACACCCTTCAGCATCAAATGGAAAGTAATTGAGAGAAAACCATCCTTCTCTCCAGTCATAATCATTATGAGGATAATACTCCAATTTCACAATTTATTTATCAGTCCTTAGACTAATCTAACAAATCCATTTAAACGACCTCAAACCATTTATAATTCCAACAGAGTTACCTTCCTTAAACCCAGCGATTTCTTTATTCAAATTACTTCGGGTTGTCTAAAAGAATTTAAACACGAAATTAATTAACGGTTTTCTCTTTAACTTTTTTCTCTCTTCTTTTTTTTTCTCTTTTCTTTTTTTCTCTCTTCCTTTTTCAACCTCCTTTTAAAACGCACATCCTCAAACCCCAAAACAGTAACGGCCAATGATACACATTCATAAAATCGGCTCACATGAATTATATAGAACAGGTTTATTTTTTATATTATATTTTTTATTTCCCTTCTTTCTTTTATTATTATATATATTTTTATGTTTTATTTTTTATTTTTTGTTTTATTTTTTATTTTTATATTTTTTATTTAATTTTATTTATTTTTTATGTTTGTTTTTATTTTTATTTATACTCTCTTTTATTTTTATATTCTTATATCTCTTCAAATCTCCTCCGGTTTTAAATCTCAACCGTTCCATTAAACTAAATTTAAATTCAAACAAACATACACAACACGCTGATAAAATAACGCGTCCCAACGAGAGTGTCACGTGACTTCACATTTCCGAAACAGATGACAACAGAAGCTGAAGAGGGCCGGATGGCTAAGACTTTCCGTGCTTGAAACCGACGGTACGAATGTTGTACTAATCTTTCTGTACCAAAATAAATAAATATTATGCTCTTAATTTCTAACTTTAATTCTTAATTAATCGAGAACTCTAATATATATATATATATATATATATATATATATATATATATATATATATATATATATATATATACATATATATATATATATATATATATATATATATATATATATATATATATATATATATATGCTTATTACTATTTGATGTATCCACATAAAATTTTATAAAATTAAAACGTCGAAATAAAACAGCACTAGCAAACCACTTTTGGGAGCTCAAAGAAAATGGACGCTCACCAATAATTCAATGGAAAATAATACGATAGGCCACTACATGTAGAAAGTTAGACAACCTGTGTAAAGTAATTCTGAATGTAAAATGTTATATCTTAAAGTTTAAAGATCCCCTAAAATCTATTAAACTGTAAAAGTGAGATAGCAAACAGCTGCTTACACAGAAATAAATTTACCTTAGGCTAACGACGCATAAATGAATAAATAAATAAACGAATAAGTAATTGTGGTTAAAAACACATCCGAGTATACCTAGTTATGGTCGAAATAACTTATAATGTGTTCAATCCGAAGGTATATCTAGTCTTTTTCAACCTCATAACGTATTCATGCTCTGCTTGAACCGACATAGAGCTCTCTGATTCGAATTTCTATCGAAGATAATCGAACCTGAAAACTATATATATATATATATATATATATATATATATATATATATATATATATATATATATATATATATATGGCAATTAAGCTAGATAGCTGACGTTTCCCTCCGGGGACGAAACGCGGAAGCCTTTGTGTAGCTTTATTTCCATATATATTTTCATAACTTACTATATATATATATATATATATATATATATATATATATATATATATATATATATATATATATATATAATGTCAATGTGCGTTAGAGAAATCGATATGTTAACAGTCAGACCATTCAAATAAATTTTTAATCAGATTTAATTATTTCAATGAATATAAATAGCCAATTTAATTTTTCCATCGGGGGTTGCTAGGTGCAATTATCGGTTAAGTCCATACAATAAATGAAATATAGAACGTAAAGAAACAAAGTTTATGACGTCATCCGAAAGCGCTAAGACATCGCGCCGATCGAGGGCAAGATGAGGGGATGGCGGCTTAGATGGTTTAGACATGTGCTGAGAATCAACGACGACACCGTTGCGAAATTTGCTTTTATATTAGAAGTCGACCGGAGAGAAGGGACATTATGAGATGGGCAGACGCCGTGTAAAATCAGCTCCGTAAAACCGGCCTTCACCCGGACGAAGCTTGCGATCGTGACAAGTGGAGACAAAAATCCATCATGGCGGACCTTGCCGTGGCTCGGGAGAAACGCAAAAGCAACAAGTAAAGAAACGAAATTGATTTTTTTTTCTTTTTAATTAGATTTTTTTTCGTTTCGCAACATAAACAAGGAGTATCTCAGTGAAAAATGTATTTAAAAAAAAGTTATTTCAGCCATAGTTATTAGATACGAATTAAGCAAGATTCCATTTCCAATTTGTTTTTAAGACAACATAAGACACCCTAAGTTTAAGCAACTATATTTCAAATATTTTCTCGAATCAAAATCATTTAATGGATTGTGATCAAAACTGACATACGGATTATAGACATAATGTTTAATAGCTTATATATCTTGATTTTAAATTTCATAAGAAGACATGAAAAATGGTGCAAAAGACTATTCAGTTCGGTGAATTAGTTTAATAGCAACTCGCCAATACGTGTTTTCTGCTAGTATATATATATATATATATACTAGCAAAAACATTTATTAGCGAATTGATATATATATATATATATATATATATATATTTTCAACTTACATCCAACGTCGTTAACCGCGCGCCCAATATTTGAATAGCCGATAAACAATGATAATTTAACACATATAAAAGCGGCTTGATGTCGAGGCATTCTACTTCTATTAAAGAAGGAATGATGCATATAAAGCAAGTGACGTCATGCTGTGTTTGTACTACCATTAAGAGTGCTCTACTTATTTTACGAGGAGCGACAAATATAAAATATGTGTTGTTGTTTATTATCTATGTACGTATACGTTTCGTCCCTTTTCAATCAGGACTCATCAGCATATATATATATATATATACACATACATACTAGCAAAAACATGTATTAGCGAGTTGATATATATATTAAATTATTGATACCTACAGACGCTAGTGTTTCAAGCTTATTGCTCTCAACACTGCAGGAAAGTCACAATTTCAGACGGTCGGAAGGCGCGAACCAGGTTCACAGAGTCAGCCTAGAATCTGCAAGCAGTCGCCATATCCACGCGGTCACCGGAAACTGTCACGTAATTAAGGAAAATAAGAACTATGTGTACCTAGAAACGGGCACAGATAGAGAACTAGTCGAAAGTGTTCGACGAACGTATTCGGAACTTTGTATATATATATATATATATATATATATATATATATATATATATATATATATATATGCATATATATGCATATATATATGCATATATATATATATATGCAGGCGTTGTTAAATTACACCAAAATATCGCGACACGGGCAACACTTGGTAAATGCAACAAATAATCTATAATCATGTAAGTCCCACCATCTCTCCTAAAAACTAACCCAGTCTTTTCTTTACAAAAACATATTTTTTAATTCAAGATGGCCAAAATAACGTATAATCTTGTACGTGTTGGTCTTTTGTAACAGAGCCCCGCCATTTATTGAAAAATCTGTTTTGCAAACGAAATTGATAACTCCGCCGCTTATGCGCAGTGTGTTCACACGCCCTTGGCCAACTTTTGTGAGTATTATCTAGACATGCGTCGAGATACGGTTAGGGTTATGTTAGGGTTAGGGTTAGGGTTATGTTAGGGTTCAGCTTTCTACATCTAAAAATGTGTCGGTTTATAGTAAGGGTTAGGTAATTGTTAGGTCTAGGGTTAGGGTCCAGTTCTCCACGTTCACTTCTCGCCGTACAATGTTCTATCGTGTTATTTATTATTATATAATGGTCGACCTCTGATTTAAACTATCTAACCTATGTATTGTCTATGGAAATAAAGCTATAAATGTTCTATTCGTCATTCGCAGATCATCAATCTGTCCATCGACGTATTTTCCCCCTCTTCTATATGTGTCCCTTGTTCGACTTAAACTGGAGTATGCATTTCAGGTTTGCAACCCATAGCTGGAGAAGGGCATTCCTTACTGCGAACGCATACAATGCTTGGCCACGCGTATGGTGAAAGGGCTTTCTATGTTTACTCGCAAGAAGCGGCTTCTGCGACTGACCCTATGTACACTTAAATAGCAAAGAATGTGGAGTGACCTAATCTTAATACACAACGCCATCAGCAGAAAAGCCAATCGACCTCTTGGGGATTTTTTCATCATAGCGCCATACCGAAGCTTACAGGTCTTACACACAAGCTGTGTTATCGACCGTGTCGGCTCAACTAGCCAAAAGCCGCTTACCCTTTCCGCATTGCTGCTTCCCGTCTTCTTTCAGGTGTCGATCACGCGTGCATTCAAGAGAACCTTGGACAACCGTTTTGAGGATGTAGGAACTTGTACATAACCTGTTCGTATCAGTCGGGGATACGTCCTTAACAATCAGTGTGACAGTGGATTTGTTGCTGTCGGGTTGGGGTATTATTCTGTTATAGCCTAGGAAGCCCACGCTCCCAGGCTTTACTTTCTCTCTGAGAAGGGGTTTGTTTATTGCTGATCGATCGCCTGATGCGCACCTATATCATCATCATTAATATCATCATCATCAATATCATCATCATCATCATCATCATCATCATCATCAATATCATCATCATCAATAGCACTATTAATATCATCATCATCAATATCATCATCATCATCATCATCATCATCAATATCATCATCATCATCATCATCATCATCAATATCATCATCATCATCAATATCATCATCAATATCATCATCAATATCATCAATATCATCATCATCATCATCAATATCATCATCATCATCATCATCATCATCATCATCATCAATATCATCATCATCATGATGATGATGATGATGATGATGATGATATTGATGATGATATTGATGATGATGATGATGATATTGATGATGATGATGATGATGATGATGATGATGATGATGATGATGATGATGATGATGATATTGATGATGATGATGATGATATTGATGATGATGATGATGATGATGATGATGATGATGATGATGATATTGATGATGATGATGATGATGATGATATCATCATCATCATCATCAATATCATCATCATCATCATCATCAATATCATCATCATCATAATCATCATCATCAATAATCATCATAATAATCATCATCAATAATCATAATAATAATAATAATTTTTTTAAAAATCAAAAAAACAACATTTTCTCTGCATACTGGAGAATACGCTCTATCATGCTTTAACTGTCTCCAACACTTCTTGTCTTTGGCTGCATTGTTTTAGTTAACTGATCTGGAAATCAACATGGTCCGATAGGTTTCCAACCGTGATCGGGCGTTTTTTGTAGACCAGAGTGTACTTTACATAGTCTGCTGGTTTTTCTAAACCCACCTGACCTCCGGCAGAGGAGATAAGTAAATGTACTTGTACATAACTAATTTTTCCCATAACTCGCTCTTTCCTTTTACATGGCATTACGTATTGTCCCGCCTTTGTTGCCAATAATTTTTGATTTGATTTGAAATGGCTACAAGTTTCATTACTGGGATCAACTTGTGTATATACACGGGGAAAAAGTAGCGCCCCTTCCTGCGAAGTCTAGGGTGTTCCAGAAGTCTTAGACACATTTTGACATTTATCAGATGTCCTGCAACTGTTGGGCTAACTGCAGCTTGTAAGGTGTCATGTCAAACAGTTGTCTTTTTAAGAGACACCAAACAGTTGTTGTAGGAAGCTGAAGTTCCCTACTGGATCTTCTAATCAATTTACGGGGGATCCGCTCGAAGGCAGTTCGAACTCGCTCAACCGTATCATCTGAAGTTGAGGGGCGTCCCGTTCGTTTAGCTGGGCACGAACATCCATCCTTCATGAATTTACCTTGCCATCTTGATATGAACTTCCTTTCTCGTGCCTCCTTTCGGAATTTCATGCGAAATGTACCTTGAACAAATATCCAGGATTCAGTTTTTGCAAATTCAAGGACGCAAAACGCCATTTTCTGGTTGGGTAGAACACCATTACTTAATCCGAAAAAATATTAAAAAATATTAGTATTCAAAAAATACTTAATGAATTTAGTTTTTAAATTATATATATATATATATATATATATATATATATATATATATATATATATATATATATACATATATATATATATATATTATTAAATATCTGGAAATTCAAAAAGGTTTTTATAATTATTTGAAAATTCTAAGTTACGACTGCTGCTGCTTTCAAACAAACTTGAAAAAATCCACACGTTGCTATATATACATGGTGTTCCAAGGGTCTTAGACACATTTTAACATTTATCAGATGTCTTGCAACTGTTGGGCTAACTGCAGCTTGTAAGGTGTCATGTCAAACAGTTGTCTTTTTAAGAGACACCAAACAGTTGTTGTAGGAACCTGAAGTTCCCTAGTGGCTCTTCTAATCAATTTACGGGGGATCCGCTCGAAGGCAGTTCGAACTCGCTCAACCGTATCATTTGAAGTTGAGGGGCGTCCTGTTCTCTTAGCTTGGCACAAACATACACGCTTCATGAATTAACGTTTTTCCTGACATTGGCGGTCGTCTTGACCCGAGACAGTGAGCCATTTTTTCTATCAGCTTTACTACTGTTATTTAATGCCGAATGAAATGGTAAATGTTTTGTCATGCTTCAGGATATATATATATATATATATATATATATATATATATATATATATATATATATATATATATATATAGTGTTTGCTTTAACTAATGATTAATATCTATCTATCTATCTATCTATCTATCTATCTATCTATCTATATATATATATATATATATATATATATATATATATATATATATATATATATATATGTATAAGTATAAATTTTTATTTATACAAACATTATTGGTTACATATGTGCATACATGTTTCGGTTGCACTTTTCCCAGAAAGTCAACCTCATCAGACCAAGAATTTTCGATATATATATATATATATATATATATATATATATATATATATATATATGTATGCATATATATATATATGTATGCATATATATATATATATATATATATATATATATATATATATATGTATGCATGCATATATATATATATATATATATATATATATATATATATATATATATATGTATGCATATATATATATATATATATGTATGCATATATATATATATATATATATATATATATATATATATATATATATATATATATATGGTGTTTGCTTTAACTAATGATTAACTGATGCTATACACATGCGTTTGCATCATTCGAACTGCCTTTGAGCGGAGCCCCCGTAAATTTCATATGTTTGCAAAGACAGTTTATTTAATTCATAGATGGAAGCATGACAGGTACTACTATTCCGACCAGACTGGTTCTGGCAGCAATGGTAATCGGGTGGTGCCTGCCAAACTTCCAAAATTCGAAATTGTAGTCTCAAGCACAGACACATAACAATAATTGTTTTAGTTTACGGTCAAACGAATATCCGTAGAAACACTTTTAATATCCTAATAATTATAGTTAAGTTATAAATAAAAATACCACTAGGATATCTTATTCTACGGTCCTTAATTTAGGCAAATACATAGTTTCTTTTAATTAAACTAAGATTAAAAACTTCCGAAATAATACAAACTTTAATACAGTAGCATCTACTGTATTAAAGTTTTTATTATTTCAATAATTGTAATTGTAAAGTCAAAAGGAGTTGCCCTATAAATAATCATTGCATGGAAAATGATGTAATTTATAAATGTATTGTTGGATTTTGTAATAGTAAATGATGATGATGATGATGATGATGATGATGATGATGATGATGATGATGATGATGATGATGATGATGATGATGATGATGTATTTACTTATGTTTGTTCTTTTTAAACAAAAATCAAGCAAAGGATTTATTCTACATAATACTTTCTTTAATAATGACAGATAAGTTAATAACTTTTTCTCCAAATATATGTTGGTCTTAAATTAGATAAATCCCATATTCCGTAGACTAGCCAATTCGTATGAGGGAGAATTCCAATATCAGGTTCTGAATATTGGAATCTTTGTGTAATCCAAGTTTATTCTATTAGGAAAACAAACAATTCAGGACAAGATGAAGAAAATTTAGACTTTGAAAAAATAAATAAATAAATAATAATAATAATAATAATAATAATAATAATAATAATAATAATAATAATAATAATAATAATAATAATAACAGCAGCAGAAATCTAGTAAAACGAATAAACACCTGGGCAGTATCACTAATAAGATAATCTGGACCATTCATAAGCTGGGCTAAAGCAGAACTCATGCACTTTAACCAGAAACTAAAAAAAAAAGTTAATGACCACGCATAACAGCCAAAAGACGATACTGGCATACTCTACGTGGAAAGGAACGAAGAGGGAAGAGGACTGGTATGTATAGAAACACTGTGTGGAAAACACAAAAAACAGCTGTAGAAATACATAACCCAGAACACAGAAAAACTAATCACCGCAGCAAGAGACACCGTCCCAACGAACAACTCGGGAAACGTCGAAACAAGAAACAAAAAGACAAGGAAAGTAAAATGAGAAGAAAAACAGCTACATAAGAATGACAAGAGAAGAGACCCACCATCACACCATGGGCATGACTATGAAAAGGACACTTGAACAGAGAAACGAAATCTTTACTGACGGCTGCACAGAACAATGCGCTTAAGACTACTGTAAGGAATAACTAACAAAACGATGTATCTCCCTTGCATCATTCGGTAAGGTTAAGAGTTATCGCCCTTTGTCGATAGTGTCTTGCCGAGAGTGAAAAGAAAACATTGACCACTGATCAGACTGTCTCATATTTCATCTCGCGTTACAGCGGCTAAATAACTCATTTCATTCTAATTTCACTTTTAATAAATATGTTAAACCTTTCTGTTGAAAAGTCATCCATTTTGTTTTACAAGTTATTAATTATTATAACCTAAATTACATGGTTTACAACAACTACCTTCATTAAAGCTAAAATAGATAAAACCTAGGAAAACAGTAAATGCAAATTGTGTAGACAAAGAAAAGAAACAGTAAATCACATAATAAGTGAATGCAGCAAACTTGCCCTAAAAAAATACAAGAACAGATACGAATGCGTGGGGAAAACAGTATACTGAAAACTATGCAAACGACTGCATTTCAAATATGCGGACAAATGGTACAAACATAAACCAGAGAGAGTACTGGAAAATAAAAAACAAAAAATCGTCTGGAATATGGAGGTGCAAACAGATAAACTCATACAAGCAAGGAGACCGGGTGTCATAATAGTTAACAATAAGGAAAAAGTTTGTCAAATTGTAGACTTTGCGTTCCAGCAGACAACAGAGTGAATAAACGAAGCAAATACACGGAACTTGCTTAAGAATTGAAAGAGGTGTATAGCATGAAGAAAGTCGGAGCACTAGTAACAGTAGCAAAAAATCTGGAATAAAGACTGGTGGAAATTGGAATCAAAGGGATCACTGAGACCATACAAAAGACGACAATGATAAAAAGAGCTGCAATCTTAAGGAAAATCATCGAATGCGGAAACCAACCTGCATGAGCTACGAACGGTAACCAGTTACATGGAAGTTACAATACGAAGAAGAAAAAAAACAACAGGAAGAATACTACCACATGAACCCAAAGGAACTGAGACTGCAAGAAATATCATAAAGTGTGCCCCCCCCCCCAAAGGCATCAGCATCGGCTGATACCACACAAAAGTGGTGATGGGTCAAGTAGGGTGGGAAGACCGAGCAGGGAAAGCACTAACCAGACCTCCACTGGAAATGTGCGGAGAACCTTATTGCCACCCAAATCCTAGAGGAGATTAATAGTCGTTACCAACAAGAAATCCATGGTTAACGGCTGTTGCGATACCGCAAAGTCATTTGCAATGGTTATCGGAAAGAGGTGGAGTGTATTAGAAATCTGGGGAGGCTTGTTGTCACTTAGACTCCAAGGAACACCACCGGTAATTATCAGTGAAAAATTACTGACAATGACTTGTGTGAGAACTCCTAGTGGGTACAAATAATAAAATCTTAATAAAAGTATAATTTTTCATAAGTAGCTTTTAATACGTGCAATATAAAAAAAATAATTAAATAAAAATTCATTATTTCTTTCATTTGATGCTTTAAATATTAGATATTTATTTAAACTGAATATTTTGGATATTATTATTATTCAAAATAGTTAAGACTAATACATAGCTTAAAAAGTAATTGAATGTCTTATATAAATAATTAATACTACTTAAGGAATTGTTTTGTTTCAATAACTGTCAATTTCCTCATTATCTAGTAAATTCATACTTGCCTCCCTTTTATCGCAAAATAGCCTTATTAGATTTGGAAAGTTTTCGGAAAATAATTTCCTCCCTTAGATACACTTCTTTGCTTTGTTCGGGAGTAGACTGATTGGGCGGTAATTAAGAGGATCAGTTCTATCTCCAGAATTCTTGAAGACTGGTACCACAGAGACAATTTTCCATCTATCAGGGAAGCAATATTCAGTAAGGCATTTGTTGTATAGTTTTAAGAGGACAGGGGCCAGCTCAGCAGAGCATTTCTTTATTACTATTACTGGTATAAGATCAGGCCCACAGGCTTTGGAGGTGTCACGGTATTTTATGATGTCTCTCACTTGAGACGGGGTGATGACCAGGTTCTCAAGTGTGGCTTCAGTTTGCAATGGGAATTTAGGGAGGGGGTTGTTTGCCGAGTCCAGAGTAGAGTTTAAGGTGGAGCGCTGGGCAAGTAGTTCAGCCGTGCAAATAACATCATTGTGATTTGATATCGGAGGAATTGTCGATTGTCCATTGTTCATCACACTATTGTAAGTTTTCCAGAAATCTCAAGTGCCTAGTTTCTGTGACTGAATGCATTTTTTTGGTTATCGTTGTATACCTCCTCTTTGCTTCATCTATCACTACTTTGCAATCATTTCTTGCCTCTACAATTTTTTGTCTATTCGCAGTTGACTTATGACGGATGAATTTTCGGAATGCCTTCTACCTCTCAGCAATAGCAGCTGCACATTCTGAGGTGAACCATTGAGGAGAGTGGGGTTTGCAGAAGAATTTTCGCGTGGGAACATGAGCATCAATGCCTACTCCGACCCATTCGGTTAGCTCATTTGCACACTGATCAGCAAGGAGTGAGAAGGTTACACCCCATGGAGCGTCACTGATGTGATCCCTGAGGGATTCAAAATCAGCCTGCTTATAGTTTCTCGTCGTTTTAAGCAACGGCTCATCGGCTTTTGGACGAGTTTTTAAGGTGATAAGTATCATTACCACAACGTGATCTGAGTTTCGGAGCGGGCTATGGGCATTCGCCACACAAGCCTCAGGTAGTGAGGTCAAAAACAGGTCGAGAAGTGAGGCTTTCTGGTCCGCGCGATCCGAAAGGTGGGTCGGAAAAGTGGCAGCCTGTGAAAGGTCATGAGCTCAGGAGAAATTAAAGGTCCAGTTCTTAGCTGCATCAATAACGCTGGAGAATCCCAACCAGTCACGGTGGTGTGCATTAAAATCCCCAAATACATGTATTTGGGGATTTGAGTCAAGTGAGAGTGCTCTATCTATGCTTTCAGAGACAGAGTCAAGTAGTGAACAGTCCTGGGTTGAAGGAGAACGATATACGAAATATAAGTAACTAACTCTGTGATCTAAGGTCAATCTAAAGCACATGTAGGCTTAGTCATATTATCTAGTCAACTCCTAGTCCATGCATATGTTTGTCAGAGTCCTTACGGTAGAGTGGAAGGTAATCAGTCATGTCAAAGTGGTGAGAGGGAACTGAGGATTGAAGGTTCGTTTCACTTAGAGCTAAGATATCCGGGGAGTTTGTCAAGAGAAAAATTTCTACGTCGTTAATGTTGGTTCTAAGTCCCCGGATATTTGTGAATGCGAACCTCAAGGGTGGAGGCGAATATGTTTTTTGTTGGGTGTCTGGTTTATGTTTGTTTGTTTTATTTTGTAAATTCATGTTTGTTTTCAGTTAGAGTGGGGAGGGCAAAATGGGTTTTTGTTAGGTGCCAATAAGCTCACACAACCAGTTCATTAGTCGTAACTTGGCCTCCCTCCCCAACAGTTTGCTGCCAAGACATAAATGGTTAGTAGCAAAGTTTTATTGTCAGAGTTTTACTTCTCTTAGATGGAATACCTGACAAGGTCTAACGGGTCCAACACATCGAGAAGGAATAGCCTGCGCCCGTCTACTAGTCGGGTATTTCCGAGCCCCCGTAAAAAAATACAAATAAAAAATAAAAATAAATAAATAAATACATAAATAAATTCCTCCACATATATATATATATATATATATATATATATATATATATATATATATATATATATATATATATATATATATATATGTGTGTGTGTGTACATAAATTCACTGGAACAAAAATTGAAGATATGTTTCCCTCTCATATTGGAAAAGTATACATATCCCTTTGGTAAACAATGTATCTTAAATCACCTGAGAAATTTGATTTCGAAAGGAACTTCTTTGGAACTACAATGTGAAAATTAATTAATATGTTGATCCATTTAGGTGTGTGTATATATATTTGCTGATTCTTTTAAAAAGGGTATCTTGATTCATAAACCTATTTTATTCGATTATCGCAATGAATAAAAAAAACAATGATGTTTTAGAATATTGTATGATTTAAATGCTGGGTACGAATTAAAGTAATTTAGAACCAATTGTAAACTAATTTTCTATTAACTTTTTTTCATTTGGAATTAGCTTGAAAGCTATTTTAAAACGGGGACACACATACACACACACACATATATATATATATATATATATATATATATATATATATATATATATATATATAATTTATTTAGATATTGTATATTACATATTTCAGCAATGTACCGCGGTTTCATCCAAATCTAAATCTATCTAAATAAATTATATTAGCTCTCTTATATGATCGAGGACTTTATTTGATTTCTTTTCATATACAACCTGACACACACTCTCTCTCTCTCTCTCTCTCTATCTCTCTCTCTCTATATATATATATATATATATATATATATATATATATATATATACCATTATAAATATTTGTTTTGATCTTAATTCGTATATGATTCATCCTTACAGGAATCGTCAGCGTAGAGAAGAATTATTCACACCGGTCCCCAGACTCGAACCTCGGAACACGAGGTATATTTAAAACTCAAATTCCAACTTTTTGTCCACACGGCCGTTGTCAACAACTCGGTAAATCAGCGAGAGATTAATGCTATTTAAAGGCAGCTGTCGTAGGGAGTTCGACTTTTGAAAGCAAAATTGCATTGTAACCACGATGACGGCTGTGTTAATACTACTCGCTATAGAGATTGGGCGACAAATAATTAATTACAGATATTTGTTTTTATGTACATACGTATACGTTTCATTCTAACGTGAATCGTCAGTGTAGAGAAGAATTATTCACACCGGTCGCCAGACTCGACCCCCGGAACACAAGTTATATTTTAAACAAAATCTCAACGTCTTTACCCTCACGGTCGATGTTTACAACTCGATAAATCAGCGAAAGATTAATCCTATTTAAAGGCAGCTGTCGTAGAGAGTTCGGTTTTTGAAAGGAACAGTGCATTGTAGCCACGATGACGGCTGTGTTAATACTCCCCTTGTTACTCACTGGATTACCGACTATATATATTTCAAAATTCAAAATGATCTGTTCATAAAATAATAAATAAATAAAAGTTAATATATAGGCACCCCTTAAATGTTAAATGGTACAACAAAAACAAAAAATAATGTGTCCATATTACTCACCGGGTTACCGAGAATATACATTCCTAAATATACATATGATCGGTCCATAAAATAATAAATAAATCAAAGTTGATATATATGCACCCTCTAAATCTTAAATGTTACAACAACAAAAAAATAATGTACTCATGTTACTCAACGGATTACCGAGTACATACATTTCTAAATTCAAAGTGATCGGTTCATAAAACTATGAATAAATAAAAGTCGATATATATGCACCCTTTAAATGTACCCATGTTACTCACCGGATTACCGAGAATATACATTCCTAAATTCAAAACGATCGGTTCATAAAATTATAAATAAATAAAAGTTACATGCGGAATATAAATGAACATGATCACCCAACGAAACATTGTTTATCATTGTGTCAACTTATAATAACCGGGCACTTAGTACGAATCGAACCTACAACAACGGCATTGATTTAATAGGACAGACACACCCACACACCTACAACGTTTTTATGCTATTGTTCAGGTTATTTTCCTTTATTATGCTATTATTCACCCCACCACAAACCCACCGACCCTTTTATCTACCCAGTTCTTTCTGCCTCACCCCTATCTGTACCTCCCCTCCTTGGGGACTTATTTTGCATTTTTCTCTTCTTTATTAATTGTTATTTTCTTTTTCTTTTTTTTTATTCTTGAGCCTGAACCTTCTACTTCCGACCCCACCCCAGCTCCACTTCCGACTCTCTTCATTCTCCATCCCTCCTCAACCTGACGATACCTCCCCACACGTCCCATTCTCCTCCCCCAACCGATTCCCTTTTTATTTCAGGAACGCTCCTCTTCGGTTGCCCTCTGTATCTTTAGATAATTGTCTGCTTTCGTGAGGCCCCCATGAAACGATATGAGTGCTGTGAGAATGGGGAGCCATTTGCGCGCGGGGGGAGGGTTGAACTGTAGGAGCACAGGAAGGGGATTGCGGGTGAGGAGGAGACCCACCGGAGCGGCATCGTTGGTCTGTCTTTATAATTTGCCAATATAGATGAGCGACGATGATTTCGATCGCCAACCGCCACCCACCCCACATTACACCCCACCAGAGTCTGCGCCCCCACACTCACAGTCTGCATCGCACACCTACCCTGGCTACCATCTTTTTTTTCCAAATCCCCTCCCAACGAACACCATCCGACCTCTCCCCAATCTTTATCAATCGGGCTGATCTTAATCCAAACCCATGAATTTACGCCTACTCGTGCGCATGCCCGACACGGGTGGGGAGCGATGGTCGCTTGCAGGGGGAGTGAAGTGTGGAGAGGGCGATGATGTCAGGGTCAGGGTTAGGTTTAGGGTGGTCTTATTGACGCACATCTTCGTACACACATCTTGACGTTGTGTAAACACTGAAGTACACATACATGCAAAGCCGCGCGGAACAGGGAAAGAACAAAGAAAACACGGACGTTTAAACACACACACATAAACGCTACGCGCCGCTGACTTAATAACAACAGATAAAATCCCCGCGAGAAAAGCACAAAAAAAAGAAGATTTCTTGCCTTTCTTTTTACCGTTGTTAAGGCCAGGAAAAGACTTTCGTTAAGTAATTGAAACTAACGCATATGTTCGGATGGGAGGGGAAGATTCCATAAATGCGTGGGTGGCACAGTGGTCGAGATGGTTGCTTATTTTACACAATTAACAACAATATAAGATAGAAATTAAGCTGGCGGCCAGTTTTAGGATCTATCCTAATATGTGTGTTCACGTCTCCCGAGTTTTTAGACATAATCACGCTGACATACCGGTTCTCGTTAGATCACCGAAGTTAAACAACGTTGAGCCTGGTCAGTACCAGATGGGTGACCATTTTGGAATACCAGGCGCTGTATGTAAGAGAACGTTTACACCTTCCTGAAAGAACTGCAAAAATCTAACGTTGTCATCTCCCCTGGCGGGATATACATGCGGCTAGGGGCCGCTTGTTAATTTGATACTGCCATGAAATTTCTTCTTTCGGGGGAAGCCGGTTCAACCTGCTCAGGGTGAATGCCGCTTCGTGAATAATCACGTTGACAAACTGGTTCTTGTTAGATCACCGAAGTTAAGCAATATTGGGTCTGGTCAGTACCAGATGAGTGACAATTTGGGAACAGCAGGTGCTGTATGTGGGAGAACTGCCAAAAGTAACGTCATTAAAATAATCTTGTCTGAGCGGGAGACACATGTGATTGGGAGTCACTTATGAATATGATATTCCCTAGAAAGGGAGGAAACCGGTAAACCCGCATAGGTTGCGTGCTGCTACAGAAAAGAAGGACTTTATTGTTTAGGGGTTAGGGACTTAGGGTTTAGGGTTAGGGTTATCGTTTGGGGTTTTAGGGTTGGGGGTGTGATTCATTACCGGGTAAATACTTTCAAATATTCAAACAACGGGTAATTACATAACGTGGGTATTTATTCTGCCTTAATTTAATCATCAATCTTTGTTGTATCTCCCTGCAACAGATGTGACACAATGGTGGAAAGTGAGATTGAAAAGCCAGCGCCCTAGAAGATGAGCACTCTGGCCTACAAAGAAAAATGGCTTAATAGCCCCGTTGGTATTCCCCGGTATGAGCGCCTCAGGCCGTTAGCAATAAACCAACCTTTTCTCAAAGGGTGAGAAGACGAAGCCTAGGATGGTGGACGTCCTAGAAATGCACAGAACAAACCATAAGACAGGCGGAATCAAGGCCCGAAGGCCAATACGGTACCGATCTAAGGGGTGTAGAATACATCTGAACAGATACTACACTTTGATGTTAGTCAAAAGTTTAACGCTTTACGATAAAAATTATAAATACATACCCAAATTTATATACGAGGGGCGTTCAATAAGTAATGCTCCTGACCCACTTTCAGTTGTCTGATCTAGATGAAATTTTGCATGTGTAATGATTTATATCTGTATGGGTTATGTTGCAAAAACAGCTCTGAACTAATTGCGGTTTCTGATTTACAGGTGTTTGAACTGAGTCAGGTGTGAAATGGAGCCAGTGATCCGGATTTTGTATTTGAAAGGACGCGCACCAAAGGAGACTTTTGATGAAATGAAAGAAACTTATGGTGCATCATGCCCCATCATATGACCTTGTAAAACGCTGACATCGTGAATTCGAACATGGCCAGAAGTATGTGGAAACATATCCCAGACCTGGTCGTCCCTCTTCTGCCATTGATGAGGCATCTGTCCGTCAAATTGAGGCTGCCATTTTGGAAGATCGACCCATTATTATTCGCTAAATAGCCTAAGAGGTCAAGATTAGTACAGGGTCTGTGTAAATTATCATTCATGACCATTTGCATATGCATAAGGTGTCTGCCAGATGGATTCCCAGGTTGCTCACACCTTTCCAGAAGCAAGAACACGTCGAGTGCTTGAGGATGAATTTGAGATGTGCCAAGAAGATAAGTCAAAGTTTTTCAAAAGACTGATTGCACAAGATGAAACTTGGGTCCATCACTATGATCCAAAGACTATAGCCCAGTCAATGCAGTGGACGCACTTAGACTCACCACTTCCAAGGAAGGCAAGGGTGCAACCTTCCGCTGGCAAGGTCATGCTCACAGTCTTCTGATACCAGGACGGAATAGTGATGACAGATTTCCTGGCAAAGAGTACCACAATTACAGGAGCCTATTACGCTCCACTTATTATGAAATTAAGAGAAGCTATCAAAATCAAGAGGCGGGGCAAGATCAGCAAAGGTATCCTTCTGCAGGACAATGCTGCGGTCCACAACTCGCATGTAACCAGATCAGAAGCATGGGTGTGTGGCTATGAAATACTCCACCCACCCCCTTACTCTTCTGACCGTGTACCATCTGACTTTCATCTCTTCCTAGCCATTAAGTTGTTTTTTAAAGGTAAGCGTTTCCCAGATGATGCAACTTTGATTTCTGAAGTTACGACGTGGTTGGAGGACCAACCTGGGGTGTTCTACAAAAACGATGTCCAGAGCTGCATCAAACGATGGGAGAAATGCATAACTTTTGGTTGTTCCTATGTAGAGAAAGACTAATAACTGTGTCATTTTTTTTAATCTACTGCTATAGGAAATGGGTCAGGGGTATTACTTACTGAACGCCCCTCGCATGTATATAGTTACGCTAGCCGGATTGCATAATTTATGCCAAAATAGCATCGTATCAAACACATCGGTATTCGAGTTTTCCTATTATCTTAATCTAAATAATTATTGACATAATAAAACAATAAAACATAACATTTTATTTCCTTCCTGTATAACTCTATAGGCGTGCAACCAGCTAATAATATATATATATATATATATATATATATATATATATATATATATATATATGTGTGTGTGTGTGTGTGTGTGTGTGTGTGTGTGTGTGTTAGAAAATAGAAATTATATTTCAACGTAATGGAAAATGAACACAGAAAACTTAAAATATGATTTATGTATTCATCAACGTTTCGTCTTTATTTCAAGACTTCCTCGAGATGATGTGTTTGACGAAATAACACATGAGTGTAAAATATGTGAAAACGTTTGGTCTGTTTGTGACGTAAAGTAGAAGTAACAGGAATTCAGACAAAAATGGTTGCTTATGAAAAGATAAATTATTTTTTCATAATAAATAAATATATTGAGTTTTCCAGTTTTATTTTTCCATACACACACACACACACACATATATATATATATATATATATATATATATATATATATATATATATATATAGAGAGAGAGAGAGAGAGAGAGAGAGAGAGAGAGAGAGAGAGAGAGAGAGAGATTTTTCATAGATCATTCAGTAAAGACCGGGGTTGTTTCAATAAAAACAAGCTCGATAATATTCGATTACAGAGTATAGAGCATTTATATGTGATTTCATGAAGGCTTACCAAAGCATTCCTTTCAGGACACCAATGATCACCATTAAAGATATTTTTTCTTACAAATATTATTTATTCAATTTGTAAGAAAAAATATCTTTAATGGTGATCATTGGTGTCCTGAAAGGAATGTTTTGGTTAGCCTTCATAAAATCACACATATATATATATATATATAAAGTCTAAAGATTATTTGAGTAATCTTAAACAAAGAAAAAATGCAGTTTAAATTCCCATGGATATATATATATATATATATATATATATATATATATATATATGTATGTCAATTAAGCTACATATAATAAATCCATATATATAAATATGATATTAAAAAGGACGAAAGCAGGCGATACAATCGCTACGAAACAACAACCTCATCACCATAAAAAGCAGACAGGGGAGGGACTAATCACCATCATGAACACCAATAAATACATAACAGAAATAGAAGACCAATAGCTTTCTCATATACTGCTCATAGGTATGCGATTGACGTCGTATGATTAAATGATTTGCATATTGCTTTGCAAAAGGACATCTCATTAATTAACTATTAGTTCCTATTGTTTTCGAATTCAATGGTTGTTTTTATTTTACTATAACACAGTTATGTTCATGAATATTTTTATATCGTGGATAAAGGTTTAGCATTTTGGATGAAAGAAACTTACAAAACAAAATACTTCTCACTGACCCCACCTACACATCCAAATCCAAACTTAACACCCTAATTAGCAATCTAGACCACGACACCAGAACCACCGTCGAAAAAGTAATACTAGAATGACCAGTCGGGGTCTCTCTTGCTCCGACAGGTTGAGAGTAGAGGTTAGATAGCTTGTCTGCCTGCTGTTTCCGACTGTAAGCAAGGAGCCCAAACTCTTGGGTAGCGCCAAGAACGGCTACTCCATCATCAGTTGCATAATACCGTGGGTAGTTGTATGTGCCATGTCGCGCATGGGAAGAGACACTGTAATTATCTCCGGTGGGCTTTCCCGAGGCCACAACCCCCATGGACCAGGTCGTGACTAAGGGACTGATTGTGTAAGCTTATTGGCACCAAACAAGTACCCACCTTGGCCAGCCCACTCTATAATCAAAACAAACATGTCATTACAAAAAATAAAAGCAAACCTAAACCAGACACCCAACAAAAAACTCCTTCGCCTCCGCCCTTGATGCTCGCATTTACAATTATCCGGGGATTTAGAACCAACATGAACGACGTAGAAACCTTTCTTCTGACAAACTCCCTGGATATCCTAGCTCTAAGTGAAACTAACCTTCAATCCTCAATCTCCTCTCACCACTTTGACAAGACTGACTACCTGCAACTCTACCGTAAAGACTCTAACAAACATATGCATGAGTTTATGTTCGGAACACTCTCCCCCTGACTAGAGAACATAGGTTAGAATCAGATGACCACGACTACATATGCTTTAGATTGACTTTACATCACAGCGTCAGTTACTTATATTTCTTATACCGCTCCCCTTCGATCCAGGACTGTACTCTGCTAAACTCTGTCTCTGAAAGCATTGATAGAGCACTCTTAACTGACTTGAATGCCCAGATACATGTATTTGGGGATTTTAATGCCCACCACCGTGACTGGTTGGGATTCTCCAGCCTTACTGACGCAGCCGGCAACTCTACGTATAATTTCTCCTTAGCTCACTCCCTCTCTCAGACTGTCGATTTTCCGACCCGCATCCCCGATCGAGCAGACAAACAAGCCTCACTTCTAGACCTTTTCTTGACCTCAATCCCGAGGCATGTGTGACGATAGCTCATAGCCCACTCGGGAATGCTGATCACATTGTACTAATGATACATATCACCCTAAACAGTCGTTCAAAAGCTGATGAACCGTTGCTCAAAACAACGAGATACTACAAGCAGGCTGATTTTGAGTCAATCAGAGATCACATCAGTGACGCTCCATTCAGGGAAACCTTCTCACTCTCTGCAGACCAATGTGCAAATGAATTAACTGAATGGGTCAAAGCAGACATTGTAGCCTATGTCTCCATGCGAAAATTCCTTAGCAAGCCCCACTCCCCCCAATGGTTCACCTCGGAATGTGCAGCTGCCATTGCTGAGAGACGACAAGCATTCCTTCAATTCGGCCGCCATAAGTCAGCTACTAATAGACATAAGTTTATAGAGTCAAGAAATAATTGCACGGCCGTGATAGGCGAAGCAAAGAGAATGTATAATGAGTTAACAAAAAAAACGCATTCAGTCACAGAAACTAGGTACTCGTGATTTCTGGAAAATCTATAATAGTGTAGTGAATAATGGTCAATCAACGATTCCCCCACTATCAAACTACAATGATGTCGTTTGCACGGCCACTGATAAGGCTGAACTACTTGCCCAGCGTTTCGCTTCTAACTCCACCTTGGACTCAACCCCCCCCCCCTACCCAAATTCCCATTAGGACCGAAGCCACACTAAATAACCTGGTCATCACCCCATCCTAGGTCAGAGACATCATAAAAACTTGACACCTCCAAAGCTTGTGGGCCTGTAATAGTAATAAAGAAATGCTCTGCTGAACTGGCCCCTGTCCTCTTCAAACTCCACGGTAAATGCTCGGCTGAATCTTGCTTCCCCGATAGCTGGAAAATTGCCTCTGTGGTACTAGTCTACAAGAATTCTGGGAATAGAACCGATCCCCAGAACTACCGCCCAATCAGTCTACTGCCGATCTGTGTTAAAATCTTTGAATCCTTAATCAATCTAGCTATAGTACGGCACTTAGTTAATGCTAAGCTTCTTACTGATCACAAGTATGGATTTAAACAAGCACGATCTACTGCAAACATCCTAACGGCCATCTCAGAACACATGTATCATACACTGGGCAATGCAGGAGAAGCTAGGGCAGTAGCGCTTGACATATCCAAGGCCTTTGACAAGGTATAGCATAAAGGGCTTCTCCTGTTAATACGCTCATACGGTATTACTGGGAAATAACTTAATATAATTAGATCCTTCCTATCCAAAAGAAAAATCCAGATTGTCCTCGATGGCCGTTCATCTAAGCAACATGACATAAATGCTGGTGTACCCCAGGGATCTATCCTTGGACCTTTGTTGTTCCTGATGACATAGAGTCTGAGATTGGTTTATTTGCTGACGACACCATGCTTTACTCTCGCCATGGTTGCAAAACAGGCGCGATTATATCCGAGGCAATGGCTGAATCCTTAGAAAATGACCTCCAGGCTGTACTGGATTGGGGTCATAAATAGTTGGTAACTTTTAATGCCGCAAAAACGAAGCTCCTTTCCTTCAATAACTACAAGAAACCTCTCCAACCACCGATTGTCATGGCAAATAACATCCTACCTGAGAGTTCATCATTTAAACTCCTCGGCCTAACCTTCACAAGTAACATTAATTGGAACAAATACATTGAAGACATTGCCAAGGCTGCCGCAAAGAAGGTTGTCTCCCTCTACCGTGCTAGTAAACTCCTCACACCTGACATTATCCTGTATCTCTACAAAGCCACCATCCGCCCATGCATGGAGTATTGTTGCCACATCTGGGCTGGTGCATCATCTACTACTCTCTCCCTCCTTGACAAGGTCCAAAAAAGAGTCGCCAACCTAATAAGTCCCTGAGTGTCAACAAAGCTCCAGTCCCTGTCCCATCGCCGCAATGTAGCATCTTTGTACTTGTTTTACAAATACTTCAATGGATTATTCTCTGATGAATTGGCTACTCTGGTGCCCCCTCGACGTAAATTCACAAGACCAACTCGACAATCAACTAAATCCCATCCATTCACTGTGGAGGTCCTCAGATGCCGGAGAGCCTTCTACTCAAATAGCTTCTTTCCTCGTGCTGCTGGCCTCTGGAACTCCCTCCCTGTCCCCTGTTTCCACGTCAGTACTGACATGCAGAAATTTAAAACTAATGTAAACAGACATCTCGCTGCGCAAATCCCAGTTTAGGTTGACCTCCCAACCTTCTCCCCTTTTCTTTCTTCTCAGTAGCCCCTTACGTCTACAGTGGCGACCTGCCTTGTTTGAGGTGAACTACGTTTTTAAAAAATCCAGATATTTACTACACTATCCCCTAAACTCCATGAACTCTCCAAAATAGTCAGCAACATACTCACACACTCCTTACACAACAACATCATAAACACTGAGTCATCGATTAACGAACCCTCAGAAAAATACCGCTTAGCTAAGCCTCTTAAAACATTACCACGCGGTCGACCTGTTGTTTCAGGTATTGGAATCCTACCAGAAAAGCTCTCGGGATACATCGACAACATCCTCAACCCCCTTTTGTCGAACATCCACAGCTACCTTAATGGTACCATATACTTCCTACAGATTCTACACAGGATAGGCAGCCTAGCCAACCAACGTACTTCTCGTCACAGTAGATGTATCCTCACTCTGTTCCAACATTCCACATGTGGAAGGAATATCCGTATGCAGGAAGGGGTTTTTTCATACACACAAAATCTACAAGACGATATATGCAACATCATACAATTCACACTGACACACAATAACCTCACATTCAACAATCAGCACTTTCTATAAGAACACAGCTATTGGGAACTAAAATGCTCTCATCTATGCTAACATCTACATTTAAACAAAGATGCATGCACACCTATCACCTCAAACCACTACATTGCTACAAGTATATAGATGACATATTTCTCATTTGGCCACACGGCGAACAGTCACTGATGGACTTTTACTAATACTTCAATAATTGTCACAACAGCATAAAATTCACCATAAAACACTCCACCACACAAGGTTGTAGGAGACGGCCGAAAATTCTGTTTTTAAAAGACGTTTTTAAAAGGCATGTTGTTTAAAGTTTATAGTGTACTACTTCTGTTGGATAATGACCCTGTGGGGGCGGACGCATCTTGGGGTGGACGTATCTGTGTTGGAAAGCGTTTGGTTTGGCTTGCGCGATTTAGTGCCGGTGGACCCATACAGTCGAGTGCAGAATAAGGATGTTCTCACGGTTGGAGCTCACAGACGTGACAGGCCACCATTTTGATGAGACCTTTTAGGTCATGAGTTCAAAGGAGTCAGGCTGTGACGCATGCACCTGTGCATGGAGATTCTGTGACGTCACGGGCTTTTGCGTGGGAAGCAGAGTTTTTGCGAGTCTGGGTTTTGGAGGCGAACCGAACGGACGTGTTTCTCTATGTAGTCTTCAACATGATTATGGGAATTAAATTCACTAAGAAAATACAGGCGTGAGATCTCTTTTCCCCCTCCTCGAATGGCTAAGGACTTAATTAGGAAGTAACTACGATAAAGCAGTAATTTGGTCTTTCCCTCGACGTTAGTGAATATCTCCAAGCCGACAGATAACTAACGCCTGAAATACAACAGAATTTAAAAGTTTAAAAGATTGTTTGTCTTCTGAGTCGGTCATGAGGCGTTTTGTTGTAGCGGCGATGTTCACAACCGAAAGAAAGAAGAAAGAATTCAACCAGTAGACGACACACCCCTCCACGCGACGGGAAAAGAAGAAGGTACGAGAAATGTAAAGGTATGCAACATATATGATTTTTCCGTTTCTTTTTTCGTTAGTGCTGGGACTTTGGGGAGGCTTATTTCTACCCAAATCCCAGAGAAGACCAATGGTCCTTACCAGCGAGAAATCAATGGTCAGCAGCTGTTGCGGTACCGCAAGGTTATTTGCGGTGGCTATCGAAAAGAAGTGGAGAATACTGGAAATCTGGGGAGGCTTGCTGTCACTCAGACTCCAGGGAATACCACCGGTTGCTGTCGGTGAGCAATCACTGACGATGCCCTGTGTGAGAACTCCTAGTGAGTACAAATAATAATAATAATAATAATAATAATAATAATAATAATAATAATAATAATAATAATGATAATAATAATGATAATAATAATGATAATAATAATGATAATAATAATAATAATGATAATAATAATAATAATAATAATAATAATAATTATGATAATAATAATGATAATAATAATAATAATAATAATAATGATAATAATAATGATAATAATAATAATAATAATTATGATAATAATAATGATAATAATAATAATAATAATAATAATGATAATAATAATGATAATAATAATGATAATAATAATAATGATAATAATAATAATAATAATAATAATAATAATAATAATGATAATAATAATAATAATAATAATAATAATAATAATAATAATAATAATAATAATGATAATAATAATGATAATAATAATGATAATAATAATAATGATAATAATAATAATAATGATAATAATAATAATAATAATAATAATAATTATGATAATAATAATGATAATAATAATAATAATAATAATAATAATGATAATAATAATGATAATAATAATAATAATAATTATGATAATAATAATGATAATAATAATAATAATAATAATAATAATGATAATAATAATGATAATAATAATGATAATAATAATAATGATAATAATAATAATAATAATAATAATAATAATAATAATAATAATAATAATAATGATAATAATAATAATAATAATAAAAATAATAATAATGATGATAATAATAAAAATAATAATAATGATGATGATGATGATGATGATGATGATGATGATGATGATGATGATGATGATGATGATGATGATGATGATGATGATGAAGTGCGGTCGCTAGAAAAGCGGGAAATTTAAGGTTGTAAATTTTATTCTTTAAATTTTATTTTGTTTAAATCTCGTTGCGTCTGGATTATTCACTTCTTAGATTTGCGCGGACGAGATTTTGAACATCTGCAGGTGTATTAGTCTTAGAAAAACTTTATAAAAGTTATTCTTTGTAATAATAACTTGCCGTTTGACAAATCTCCCGCTTTTCTAGCGACCACCCTGCAATACAAACTGAATTCAGGTGTTAAAATAACATCAACATTGCAGTAAAACCAAAACTCAGTTAAGCCTCACTTTTCACTGTTCTATTCTTTTCAGACACTGACCCCAGTCCGAACGACTGGCTCTCGACTATCGGATTCACCGCTGCGATGATATCCAACAAAACGTCTTGTGGGCAATTTTCTTGAGAGGTCAATTTGATATTTTCCTCGTGACATCCCCCACTCACCCACGAGATCAAAAACTATTTTAAATTTGAGCTCATTATGTTTTCATTCACAAAAGATGGACGACCAATCGTAAAATGGCTGGCCGTTTCGATCAGATTAAAATAACAAATGTATTTTTGTTTTTTCGTTTTTTTTTGTTGTTTGTTTGTTTGGTGTAGTTTCATTCCTCCATCGCCGCCCTTTCTTTGCCTCTTTTAAAGCCAAACTCATCAAACACACACACACACACACACACACACATACTATCCCTTCCTTGTCGAGCTTAATATCATTTCAATTAGATAATACTCACTGTTAAGGTGCGGGTCTAATGAAGCCGATTACCACGGACCGGGGGCCACCCTTGGAACGCGCGGTCAAAACTACCGTCTCCCCGATTTCTCGCTGTTTGATAATGGCGACAAGATCACGAGCAATCGCACCGCATGATGAGGTGAGGGGGGGGGGGTGAACACCCACAGGGTTCGGGTGTGTGGCCGTCAGGCGGTGACGGGAAACAGCGGTGGGGTTAGGAGACTGGTTGGTAATTCGGATGGGTACGAAACAAACGGAACTGCAAGTGTTCGATAGCTGATGGCGACGATGCTGCACCGTTGTTCACGTGGTGTTGACGATGGGCGTAGCGAAACAGAGAAGGCGTAAATAATAACTTTCGGACGGTGATGGTGGCCACCACTTCAGCCACGGTTGTGAGGCGGCGGGGTATTTTAATTGTTATTATTATTTCTTCTTTGTCTTCTTCTTTTCCCTCCTTCTCGTTATCCAATTCTTTTATCATTTTTTTTTCGTTTATTTTCTATTTAATTGTTTCCTTTTCTTTCCTTTTTTTACCCGTCTTCTTTTTTTGTTTACTTTCTCATTTCCTCTTTCCCCTTCTTCGTTTTTTTTTAATTTATTCTCCTCTTCTTTTTCATTTCCTTTTTTCTTTTCTTTCTTTTCTCCACTTCTTTTTTTAAATCTTTTTTATCTGTGTCTTCTTCTTCTTCTTCCTCATCTTTCTTCTTCTTCTTCTTCTTCTTCTTCTTCTTCTACTACTTCTTCTTCTTCTTAATCTTTTTCTTTTTTTATTCTTCTTCTTCTTCTTCTTCTTCTTAATCTTTGTCTTCTTCTTCTTCTTCTTAATCTTTTTCTTCTTTTTCTTCTTCTTCTTCTTCTTCTTAATATTTGTCTTCTTTTTCTTCTTCTTCTTTGTCTTCTTCTTATTATTATTATTATCTTTCACCGTCTTCTCATTCTTTGTCTTATCCCTCCTCCTTTTTCTCCTCCTCACTTTCTTCTTCTACTTCTAATCATAGCTGATGAATTATTATTATTCTCCTCTTTTTACTTCTTCTTTATCTCCCTTCTTCTATGTCGTCTGTTTCTTTTTCATTCTTCCCTTTTTCTTGTCTTATTTTTCATCTCTTTTTCTTGACTTCTTCTCTTTCTACATTTTTTTTCTTTTTCTTTTTCTTCTTCTTCTTCTTATTGTTGTTGTTGCTGCTTTTCTCCGTCTCCACCTTCACAATCACCATCACTATCACCCTTCTTCTCTTCCTCGTCTCTTTTTCTTATTCCTTTTATTCTTCTTCCTTTCTTCTTTCTCTCTTTCCCTGCTTTCTTCTTCTCCTCCTTATAGTTCTCCTCCTAATCATCATCATCATCATCATCATCATCATCATCATCATCATCATCATCATCATCATCATCCCATACTTATACAGCGTTTTTTCCCCTCTCATCAAATCATTCCCAGTGCTGTAATCAAAACTGGAACTACAGTTATTTGCGTATTTCTATGTTTCTTTTAAATTCTGGCCAAATGCAAAATATTTCTAGCTCCCTTTCTGTCAATTTGCCTATCTTGTCATTTATTATATGCAAAACCGATTTTGTCCTCCGTATTCGGGGATTCTTTGTCATTTTATCTATTTTTTTACTTAAAATCGCTCCAGACAAGGCATGAAGCCATTTGATGTAAGGAGCTAAAAAAGAAGTACTTCTATGTCAAAAAACAAGCAAAAGTGGTAGATGGATTGATTTCAATCAAAAAAACAGCAGTCCTTCCTCCTTTGTCAGAAACATCATTCTCAAAGTGTGAGGACTAAAAGAACAAAATAAGGCAAGCGAGAGTTGCGAGGCTGTCGAAAGTAAACCCAAGGTCCACTTTCAAGAGTCCTTTGAATCGCATATGTGCTTATATACGTCTCCCTGATTTCTCGTGATTTGTTAATGTTTCGTGTTTTATAGACTCTGAAGATGAAGAATACTAAGGATATTTTACAGGCCAGATTCTCCTCTTCTGCCGCCTCCATCCAGTCTCCTCTCCATCGCCCTCTTCCTCCTTGCTACAACAACAAATACTACAACTGCAACTTTTTCAACAATATTGAAAACTGCCAAAGAATTTTTACCGACAATATTTCTTCTGTCACATAAAAAAATGAGGTAGTCTATTTTTTACCGGACTTTCACAAACGAAACAAAAATGGCTCTTCAACCAGCTAACAAGGGGCTCAGTTTGAATCGAAACGAATGCGCCCTCTTCTGCAATAAAAAATAAAACAAATGGATTATGAAAAAGTAAAAAAAACAAACTAAAATCCTTAATTTGGAGAAATAAAGTCTTACTCGCCAATCTTTTACTAACATTTTTCACCTTTTTTTTTTTTTCAATCATTGTGACAATTTTTTATTTTTTGTCTGGTCCAAATTCTTTTGGCATTTTTCAGTAAACTCTAAACAATCTGTCTTTATTTTTATTTTATTTTTTAAATCTACAATTTCCTTGCTGTCTGCCTTTAATTGCTAAAGACAACAGCATCTCTCCTAAATTTTTGTTGTACGATTCATTTAGGTAAAAGGGAATTTAAAAGTTCTACATGAATGAAATAAAAAGCTTTTCTTTCTCTTTAAAAAAAAAAAAAATTAAATAAAATCACGAGCCATCGCACCGCATGATTATGGGGGGAAAAATGAACACTCCCGGGGTTCGGGTATGTGGCCACCAGACGGTGAGGGCTAAGGGTTAGGGTTAGGAGTCTGGTGGTAATTTGGATGGGTACGAAGCAAAGGGGCACTGATTTCAACTAGGGTTGCTACTTTTGTCCCCTATCACTATGTCAGGTTTAACAGTTCCGTTTTCTCGGTATGTAGTTGTATGGATTGCATCGTCATAGTGGATGGTGTATGACTTATTTCCAACAGTTATTTCCAACAGTTCTTTCTGGTATATTGTTGTGAAGTTGTCCAACAGTAAATAATAAATAAAGGAAGTCAAGTCGAGGGTTGGTTTAACAAGTGTATTAACAAAGTAAGAAAGTGACTAGCACTTGGCTAGACAGTTACAAAACTGTGCTTTGTTTTCTGTGTCTCTGGTGACTCGCACTATTTATAGTGACAACCGGTGTAGTTTCTCCTGTGTAAGAACGGCCGGTGTAACATATATGTTCCCAGGACTTGCTGCTACACTGGATAATCAATTTTTTACAGATGGTCCAGTTGAGGTATTTGCACACTATTGTGTCGCATTATATAGAAGCTCTTTTGGTTCATTTAACTTCAGTCGAAGTTCTCAGAAATTAAAGGGACCCCTTCCTGGGGCTAACACATGATCTCTATATGAGATACATAGATATTCAAATATTCCATTAAAGTTCCTCTTTACCTGTCAAACGTTGAGTTTCTCTTCCCAATTGACTAGTTAACTACGTCATAGTATATCTTTCTTGTAGTCTCTTAGTCTTACAGGATTCCAGAACAAGAATTCATCTAGTCTGGTGGAATATCCAGCTAAGTGATATTACTTTAGGTAACATAACTAGGAGAAGGTGCACCATTCCTCGTATTAGCCAGTGTATAGCCATGTCGAGGGGATCTTATTTGGGCTTCGAATACTATGTTATTTTGAATATTTGCTTAGGGTTTACTTGTAGGGTAAAGTATCTTAATGTCAGGTTGTCCTGACAAACCCTTGTACAGAAAGACCGAAGACACTCGAGGATGGTGTCTAGTAGCTAATTTAAACTCTCCAATAGGTAATTTAAACTCTCCAGTAGGTAATTCAAACTCTCATAGCATATCACATTGGTTTCCTGTTAAAATGTTTCTCTGTTCTCGTTCTATGTATATTCGTCTTCCATTTCTATCCTTCGTGTATTGCTTTGTCTATTTATGTTTCCCTTTTCCAGCATGTTTTTTTTTCTTCATTCCCCACCTTTCTTGCCGTTCGAGCTAATCCTAATTTATCGCCTTAACCCTAACCCTAACCCTAACCCTAACCCTAACCCTAACCCCCTTCTCGGACAACACTTTCCTTAAGTTATCGTCAATTTACGTATTTGCTAAACAAAATACCCAGAAAAAAGGATCTTCGTTTCCGTCTATATATTCCGCTCCTTCACTTCCTCCCCTCTTCCTCTTTCTCCTCCTCATCCTCTTTTATCTCATTTTCTTCCTCATCCTTCACCCCTTTACCATCTATCCCCTTATGTCTTTTGTCGCCAATTTAAGAAAAAAAAAACAAATTTCCACGCACGTCCTTGTCCCATTGCTAATCTGATCTTTATCGCGCTTTCCCTTTTTTCCTGTGCAATCCCTGTTTTTTTATTTGTTTGTTTGTTGTTGTTTTTGTACTTTCCAATTAATTGTTATTCATTTGGTTTGTATATCTGTTCGTTGTCTCATCTCGCCCTTTTTTTTTTACCTGTCTCCATCCCGGTGTTGGTGGCCGCCTTTAAAGATGGCGGCATTTGTTGGCGTCAAAAAAAATAAATGAAATGTGAGTCTATGCAGTATTTTCACAAGTTATAAAAGACAAATAAAAAACAAACAAAAATCAGCATCTCCACGCATCAATGTCCAACTAGAATTTGGACAGGAGATTTCGCCAATTAACAAAAACGCTGAGTGTGCCAGGTTCGAATCCAATTTGTTCCACAGAAACACTTTCACTTAGGATGTTGGCAACCTTCACGTGATCCTGTCCGTAAGTATTCGATGTCTTTCTAGCAAGAATTCTGACTAGAAACATATCAGGGAAACCAATGCCAACAATAGAATCATCTGATTCATACGAAACGATTGAATGAATTAAGTGAAAATTGAAATATTTAAATATTTTCTGGATCTTGCCTGTCATTAACCCTTACCCTAAACTTACCCTAACCGCTCACCCTACTAACCCTATCCTGCAAAAATAAAGAGAAACGAGAATGGTACTTACGGATTGTAGGTGCAGCCTTTAGAGGAAATATGTCCAACAGGGGCAAAAATGAAGAATAGTATGTATGGTCAAGAGTGAGGGTGGAAGGATGGTATAAGGTTGTTACAGTACCTATATATTCAGTTTTTTTTCTGCAATTCTTGTACCAGTAGAACCCAGACCGTTGGATTGCACTTCAAGAAAATATTCGTTCTTTTCATTGTTACATCTTGTGACCAGACCCTAACCCCAACCCCAACTGCTACCTGTTTCAATTTAGTGTACAGTCAATTTAGTTGTTTTTTTAATTAATAACAAACCCTAAGCTTATCTCCTAAACAGGAGCAGGTAATGCGTGGGAAGATACCACACTACCTCTCAGAGTAGGAGTGGAAATGCCCGAAGGAGGGGGTGGGCATAATGACGAACGAACATATACTACACTGTCCTCTACTAAGGAGGAGGTATTGCCTTGGAGGAGGGGGTTATGATGAAAGAACGAACAGATTCTATGTGGTAAAATAACACGTGATGTAAATTAAACAAAAAAAATATAATCCCATTTTCATGTTTTTTTTTACTTACAACAATACCAAAAGATTGTTATTTATTTATGTATATAATAAAAAGTAATTTAATTTTCGTACGTACGCTATCAGCTTTGACATACATTCAAAATTATTAAATCGTCCGATCAGCAAAGATAGAGATTGGTGATTCATTGTTCCGAAATCAAATTATGTGTCCCGTTGATTTAAACAGTTCAACTTTAATTTTTCGATTCACACAGGAATATTCATCAGGATAATAGACAATATTATATATATATATATATATATATATATATATATATATATATATATATATATATATGGGAAAATGAAAAAGGAAAACCAAAAATGGATGTTTTTTATGTGTACATCTAACTTTCGTCTTTATTTATAAGACTTCATCAGGATGATAATATAGAGAAAAATGTCATGCAAGTACAAACACATGTAGGGTTGACAGTTTGGGAAAAAGGAAGAAAATAATGGCCACTACTGGAGAAAACAGTAGGGGGGACGTCCGTACTTGGTGAGGACTTAAAAATAAATGTTTATGAAAATGAGTGGGGAAGAAGTGGAAAGATGAGGGTAAGCAAGGACTACTGTGGCTGGTAGTAAGAGAAGGAGGTGGGGGATGAGCAGGAATAATGTGGATGGCGGTGAGGGAGTGGAGGAGTGGGAGGAAGGAGGTATTTGAACAGGTGGCTGCGGTCAAGACTGAAGGGGGAAAAGTAAGTTGGAATGTTTGTGTGAGGGGTGTATGCAGAGAAATGGAGGGTGGGTAGAGAAGGTTAAAGAAAAGATTAAATGAACACAAAAACAACAACAACCCTCTCAGTGCACTTTTCTCCCATGCACTAGAACATGGTCATGCCTTCACATTTGAACAAGCCGAAATCACAAAATACATCCACAACAAATTTCGCCGAAGATTATTGGAAACTGCACTCATCACCGCCTTCACCACCATCAAGCAACGAAATGGCTTCTTTAACTTATCACCCTTAATAAGCAAGATCATCCTTACTGAACAAAAACTCTTGCCAGATCATAGATAACATTTATTTTTATCTCTAACCTTAATGACACTCTCCCACTTACTCACACCCATCCTCTTTCTCCACGAATCTTTACTTTCTCTAACTCATTCCTTTTTCCCCTCACATTTTTAACACTGCAGTCCGATGAAACTTTCTCATTTTCTAAATATTTCAAATATTTCATACCCTATCACAACAAATCTCCCCTCCCCCCTCACCCATTCCCCCTTTCAACTACTTCTTTCGTACCTTCACTCTTCCATACACTGTCCTCTACCAAAGGAGAAGGTATTGCCTTTGGGGGTATTATGATGAAAGAACGAACAGATTATATGTGGTAATATATATATATATATATATATATATATATATATATATACATACATACTTTTTATTAGTAGAGTTACCCAGCAGATAATTAATAAGAGCATAATATCTATTTATATGTGATACAGAAAGTTATAACAATATCCGTACCATCGGTTTCAGATCTGAGAAATTCAGACCTTCGTCAGCGGAGTCGTTCAGCTGACGATGGTCCGAATTTCTCAGATTTGAAACCGATGGTACGGATGCTGTTATAACTTTCTGTGTCACATATGTGAAATATATATATATATATATATATATATATATATATATATATATATATATATATATATATATATATCATGAAAAGTTCCGCTCGAGCGTCGAACACTTTCGACAACAACACGTTTGCCCCGCCTCTCGGGTAAGTGTACGTTAACTTCAATTACTGTCTATGACGATTTCTCGTGGCCGCCTGAGCATAGATGTTAGCCTCGTGATTCTAGTCTCAATCTACGAACTGCGTTCCATCCGATGCGACCGCTTGCAACGGCCGAGGGTAAAAAAAACGAAACGATATCGTCTGTAGGTATAAAAACACTTTAATATTTAAAAATATTTACAGTATATATATATATATATATATATATATATATATATATATATATATATATATATATATATATATTATGTATATATATATATTATTATGTGTATATATATATATTATTATGTATATATATATTATATATATATATATTATATATATATATATTATATATATATGTTATTATATATATATATATTGTATATATATATATTATATATATATTATATATAGTATACATTTTTATTCATACAAACATCATTGGTTACATATGTGCATACATGTTTCAGTTGTACTCTTCACAGAGAATCAACCTCTTCAGACCAAAGAAGACACTGGAGTTTCAACAGATTTAAATCTACAGAAACTAACACAATACGTGCTCTCTCTCTCTCTCTCTCTCTCTCTCTATATATATATATATATATATATATATATATATATATATATTTATATATATATATATATATTTATATATATATATATATATATATATATATATATATATATATATATATATATATATATATATATATATATCGTTATCATGGGGCAGTTCACTAGGATGTAGGGTGTATTGTTTAATTGGTGTTGCGTGCTATTAATTGTTGCCGCAGTGATGACCTTCGTAAGGCTTTCAGTATAACTGTGATGATCCTGTCGTTAAAGTGTTGGAAAGAGTGTGTTGCGTCTGTCTTGTCGAGGTTTTTAAATAGTGGGTGTGGCGTATCCATTAGTCTCCAGTAACTGCTGGAATGTCTTGCTGCGGATGGCCTTGGTGCATTAATTACGGATACAGGTTAACTCATTCCTACCATAGCCTATTTTAGTGATTTGAGGGAGGGCCGATCTGTAGTGTATGAACATGTCTCTACAGGCAGGCTCCCTGTAGAATTCAGTAGTTATGTTCCCTTCTTTAGCGATGTTAAAGCTGAAATCACGAAGTGCTAAGGATCCAAAACTGTCCGTATGTTCGGTTGTGAATACTATCTCTATCCATACATAAAATAGTTGAATGTGTTAGAGATTGTGTTGGCCTCCTGGGACGGTGAAAGAATGAGGATGTCGTCCACGTATCGTGTGAAGAAAATAGAGGAGTGACGTTCTGATTTATCCCTGAACGCGATGGCGAGCAATCCTGAGAGTCTGGACCTGATAGGCAGTCTTGTTATTTGTTTATATGTATTTTGATAGTATGTAAAATATGTGCTGTCTATTATTATGTGTTGGAGTTCATGTATATCCATAGCGATTAGGCCGAACGAATAGAAGTTACTTAAGGTGCAATGAGTAATTATTTCTACTTCCGGGCATGCGCGTACGGAGGTGTAGAGGGAGACGACATCAAGGCTGTAGGCATATCGGTTGTGTTTAAGTTGTTCCGGTGGTTGTTAATGTAACTTGCAGATGACTTCATCCGAGCTGCTGACGTGTCCGGGGAAGGGTTTACGTAGATGGAGGAGGATCCAGGAGATTTTGTAGAGTGGTCTTTCTATGCTGGATACTATTAGTCTGAGTTGTGTGGTGGTGCCGATCTTATGGATCTTGATGAGGCGATAGAAAGTATTTTATTTTATTATTAACGTTAAAAAAGGGTGAAAAAAGGAAACTTATACGCATATTCTAACATTGGTACGTCGATCTGGCATAGTCCAACAACAATTAATGGACCTCAATCAGCAAAACAATCTAGGAACCCAACCTTTTCTCATAAATAAATAGATAAATATTGAATAATCAAATTAAATGCTTTAAAATAGAACGGAATTCATGCCGCCAAAGAAATAATTCGGATGGAAAAAAAAAGTGTCTAGTCTGATTCATACAGTTTCACATCTCAATATTCTTTAATTTAGCACTTAAATAAATACTTAAGGCCCAATAAGCTTTAAGCCGAAAATATTCACCTCAGAATGATAATAATTTAGACTAAATAACAAAATATATCTCTTTCTCTCTCTCCTTATATATATATATATATATATATATATATATATATATATATATATATATATATATATATATATATATTATATACATACATACATATATATATATATATATATATATATATATATATATATATATATATATATGTATCGGATAAATGGTAAGTTAGACGCCGAGAGAGAGACAGTTGTATATATATATATATATATATATATATATATATATATATATATATATATATATACTTCTTTATAATATAGCAGGAAAAATCCCAGCAGAGTGCACGATTAATTAAGAATTAAAGTTAAAAATTCAAAATTAAGAGCGTAATATTTATTTATTTTGGTACAGAAAAATTATTACAACATTCGTACCGTCGGTTTCAAGCACAGAAGTACTTAGCCATCCAGCTACATGAGCTGAAGAGAGACGGATGACTAAGTTATTCTGTGCTTGAAACCAACGGTACGAATGTTGTACTAATTTTTCTCTACCAAAATAAATATATATATATATATATATATTTATTTATTTATTTTATACGTACATAAAAGTAATCCATGGACACGTGTTTCTGGCTCACAGCCGTCATCAGCATGGCTAACTTAGACTTCGATATTGATGTCTGTAGTCCAGCGTTCTACCACTGGACCAAGACGCTCCGTCTAGAAATATGTACGATTTTTATCACCTAAATATTTAATGTATTTTTATGTAATTATTTTTGTTGTTTATTGCAGCGTTCGTTGTTTTTTTTGCTCACTACGACTTCGATTGTCTCACTTCCTAAGTGATTAAGATGCAGAAAATTGAATTATTAGTCGCCCGTAACTTCAATAGGACGTATTTTTCGTTAATATATTTTTTTTTAATTAATTTTATATGTGCATAAAAGTAATCCATGGACACGTGTTTCTGGCTCACAGCCGTCGTCAGCATGACCAACTTAACGATCGAACCTTCGATATTGATGTCCAGCGTTTTACCATCGGACCAAGACGCCCTGTCTAGAAATATCTACGATTTTTATCACCTAAATATTTAATGTATTTTTATGTAATTATTTTTGTTGTTTATTGCAGCGTTCGTTGTTTTTTTTGCTCACTACGACTTCGATTGTCTCACTTCCTAAGTGATTAAGATGCAGAAAATTGCATTATTAGTCGCCCGTAACTTCAATAGGACGTATTTTTCGTTAATATATTTTTTTTTTATTAATTTTATATGTGCATAAAAGTAATCCATGGACACGTGTTTCTGGCTCACAGCCGTCGTCAGCATGACCAACTTAACGATCAAACCTTCGATATTGATGTCCAGCGTTTTACCATCGGACCAAGACGCCCTGTCTAGAAATATGTACGATTTTTATCACCTAAATATTTAATGTATTTTTATGTAATTATTTTTGTTGTTTACTGCAGCGTTCGTTTTTGTTTTTTGCTCACTACGACTTCGATTGTCTCACTTCCTAAGTGATTAAGATGCAGAAAATTGCATTATTAGTCGCCCGTAACTTCAATAGGACGTATTTTTCGTTAATATATTTTTTTTTTATTAATTTTATATGTGCATAAAAGTAATCCATGGACACGTGTTTCTGGCTCACAGCCGTCGTCAGCATGGCTAACTTAACGATCGAACCTTCGATATTGATGTCCAGCGTTTTACCATCGGACCAAGACGCCCTGTCTAGAAATATGTACGATTTTTATCACCTAAATATTTAATGTATTTTTATGTAATTATTTTTGTTGTTTATTGCAGCGTTCGTTGTTTTTTTTGCTCACTACGACTTCGATTGTCTCACTTCCTAAGTGATTAAGATGCAGAAAATTGAATTATTAGTCGCCCTTAATCACTTAGGAAGTGAGACAAGCGAAGAAGTAGTGGACAAAAGAACAACGAACGCTGCAATCACCAATACAAATAATTACATAAAAATACATTGAATATTCAGGTGATAAAAATCGTACATATTTCTAGACAGGGCGTCTTGGTCCGATGGTAAAACGCTGGACTACATACATCAATATCGACGGTTCGATTCTTGTTTAAGTTAGCCATGCTGATGACGACTGTGAGCCAGAAACATGTGTCCATGGATTAATAAAAATATATATCTAGGAATTAATGATATTCATTATGTGGGAATAATAGTAATTAAACTCAACCTCGAATACTTAATTAGAAAATAACTGAATTAAATAGCGAACATGAAACCAACTTAAACAGATCCCAGCTAATCAAGCCGAATTATCTCCCTTCCATCATCCGAAGAGTTCGAATGCAAAACGCGATAAATCCAATGGTTTTTAATTGAGACCATAAAATGACAAATATATTGAATCAAGATTTTGACTAAAGGTTTATTTTAATTGAAAGCAAAAATAAATTATACCGGGATCATCTTATATGAAAGGTGACTTTTGGCGGTGGATGAGTGTTGAAATGAAACGCTTTTTGTAGTGATTGTTTCGTAATTTTGAAAATGGCGTTTATCGCGATTGGCATTCGAACTCTCCAAATATAAAAATTCGTGATAACTTTATGCAGATACAGGCTATGAACGAATAGATTATAAACTTAAATAACATTTTAAAAATTATGAGATATACATCACTGAATAAAAAAATTAAATTAACGATTAACAATATTAATAATATTGACGTCGACACATTAATTTAAAAGAAATTAAAGAAAAAAATGTTCTCTTGTTTTTAGTTAAATGTCAAATAAATTTCATCTTTGAATTAAATTAAATTAAATTTTAATTTAAAAAGAATTTAAATTAAATACAGAATCTAAAATATAAATAATATTAACGTTGACACATAAATTTAAAAGAAATTAAAGAAAAAAAGGTTCTTTTGTTTTTAGTTAAATGTCAAATAAATTTCATCTTTGAATTAAATTAAATTAAATTTTAATTTAAAAAGAATTTAAATTAAATAAAGAATCTAAAATATTAATAATATTGACGTCGGCACATGAATTTAAAAGGTTTTAAAGAAAGAAATTACAAAAATAAAAATTATTTTTGTTTTTTATTTAAATGAGATTTTAAATTCATTTCATTTAACTGCGGTATAGCCTATAACAACGGTCTTCATATGTGCGTTAAAACTAGATTTGAACACACTAGGACGAGAGGAAGTGTTCCCGAAATATCATACCATGCGGAGCTTCCATCAGGCCATGCTGATATAGCTAGGACATAATATGATGTAAATAAGTACTATGTAAATATATTTTCTCTCTCTCTCTCTCTCTCTCTCTCTCTATATATATATATATATATATATATGTATATATATGTATATATATGTATATATATGTATATATATATATGTGTATATATGTATATATATGCATATATGTATATATATGTATATATACATATATATACATATATATGTATATATATATATATATATATATATATATATATATATATATATACATTGTATTAATAAAAATAGTGCAACTACATAACTCGTTCAATCGTTATATGCTTGGACTTGATTCAGTTTGTGTCTATCCGTTAAACCTCTACATCGTATTGCCTTCTACGAATCATCTTTAATTATACACATTAAACAATGCTTCAAGAAAACTACATAAACCGCTTATATATATAAATACTTATATATAAATTAGGTATTATATATATATATATATATTATTTTATTTAAACTGACATGCACAAAATGTGCGACACTGGCATGTCGATGTTATCGATCAACAGCTGTTATAAAATGAGATCTCATCAGGCAGAGTTAAAATCCAATCTAAACCTAAAAGCATATATATATATATATATATATATATATATATATATATATATATATATATATATATTATTATTATTATTATTATTATTAATTTAAATTTTATACATTTTACTTTTTTATTTTTTATTTATTTAATTTCACGCTTGAAGAACATCGCTCAGATAGCCTGATCTCATTTTAGGTCTTGTTTTGACAAATGCACATATACATACACACACACACACACACACGAGGCACGCACACTGCACAACAGTAACACCCGTACGCAAAACCAGATTGAATTACGAAGTTCTACATACGCATATCAATGAGCCTCCATACACACTGCAACACATAAAAAGATAGATTGATAGAGACATACATACATACATACATACATACATACATACATACATACATACATACATACATATGAACAACGTGATAGATATGTCG
>OY744518.1:203791600-203816600 GCA_963556195.1 Sepiola atlantica
TTCTAGTTTGACGCATTATTTTATCTGGTCTGTGACTCTTTAAGTTTTAAATGATATTTTCTTGTGTATGTCACGCTTATGATTGAAACATCATTTTGCTCTCGCCTGCCACACTTTAGTTTCGCAGAGTATATTCTTTGCTCTATTACGCTTAAGTTTGAAATGGCAATTTCGTGGGTCTGTCACGCTTAAGTTTTAAATATCATTTACTTTTGACTGTGACGTTTACGTTTCTCTTGTCTTTTACGCCTAACTTTGAAATATCAATTTTCGTTGGTCTGTGACGCTTAAGTTTTAAATAGAATTTTCGTTCGTCTGTGACGCTTAAGTTTTAAATAGAATTTTCGTTGGTCTGTGACGCTTAAGTTTTAAATAGAATTTTCGTTCGTCTGTGACGCTTAAGTCTTGAATAAAATTTTCGTTGGTCTGTGACGCTTAAGTTTTAAATAGAATTTTCGTTCGTCTGTGACGCTTAAGTTTTGAATAGAATTTTCGTTGGTCTGTGACGCTTAAGTTTTAAATAGAATTTTCGTTGGTCTGTGACGCTTAAGTTTTGAATAGAATTTTCGTTGGTCTGTGACGCTTAAGTTTTAAATAGAATTTTCGTTCGTCTGTGACGCTTAAGTTTTGAATAGAATTTTCGTTCGTCTGTGACGCTTAAGTTTTAAATAGAATGTTCGTTGGTCTGTGACGCTTAAGTTTGGAATAGAATTTTCGTTCGTCTGTGACGCTTAAGTTTAGAATAGAATTTTCGTTGGTCTGTGACGCTTAAGTTTTAAATAGAATTTTCGTTGGTCTGTGACGCTTAAGTTTTGAATAGAATTTCCGTTGGTCTGTGACGCTTAAGTTTTAAATAGAATTTCGTTCGTCTGTGACGCTTAAGTTTAGAATAGAATTATCGTTGGTCTGTGACGCTTAAGTTTTGAATAGAATTTTCGTTGGTCTGTGACGCTTAAGTTTTAAATAGAATTTTCGTTGGTCTGTGACGCTTAAGTTTTGAATAGAATTTTCGTTGGTCTGTGACGCTTAAGTTTTAAATAGAATTTTCGTTGGTCTGTGACGCTTAAGTTTTAAATAGAATTTTCGTTGGTCTGTGACGCTTAAGTTTTGAATAGAATTTTCGTTGGTCTGTGACGCTTAAGTTTTCAATAGAATATCCGTTGGTCTGTGACGCTTAAGTTTTGAATAGAACTTTCGTTGGTTTGCCATACTTGAGTTTGACATAACATTTTCTTTGCTCTGTCACGCTTAAGTTCGAAACAACATTTTAGGGGTATGTGGCACTTAACTTTGACATAAGTTATACTACATTGCCCCCAAAGAGGAGGTAATGCCTGGGTGGATAGTATCATAACGAATGTAGATATACTAAACAACCCCGATAAGAAGGTAACAGATATTACACTAACCCTCAAATTAGGAGGTAATCCCTGGGAGGATTGTTTTATAGCAACAGAACAAATACTACACTACCTCCAAAAACGAATAGGTAATGCCTGGAGGGATGGTATCATGGCCACAGAACAGATACTACACTACGCCCCACCCCAAAGGAGGAAATTCATGGGATGATTGTATCATGACAATTGATCAGATACTACACTCCCTTGAATTTAGCATAAATAGTATAGTAAAGTGAATTGGGCATTTAACGATAGTAATAGTATAGTTTCGGCTTCAGATATAATGTAATAGTATAGTTTCGGCTTCAGACAGACATATACAATATCTCTATAAATAATAGATTAGTACTTGTATTATTATTATTATTACTTTTATCTTACAAGTAATCTCGTTATATTTTCACAAAGTTTCAGGTGTTTATTTCGGCGGCCTTCTTCGGCTTCTCTTTCTCCTGTATTCAGTAACTTTAGTTTAGTCTCTGGTGAAGAGAACTTCAGACAAATATAACTGATGTTAGTTATTTAGAGCCGCCCACATCAGTTGATTAAATAAAGGCGTTGGCTTAAAATAGTTATGGGGCAAATCTAAGTTATCTTCACAGAATCATTACTTGCCAACGATAGAATGAACTTTTATTTCCGATGACAAATAAAATTGCACCCAACGTAAGGCATTTAGAAAACCAGACTCAGACACTTTCTGGGCTGTGGACTATAACTGAATGGACGTGTTCTACCCCACATCTACGTGTTTATATAGTTTCCGCTAGATCATAAGATTTGGATTTGGGGCAATGAAGACGTGACCCTCAAACAGCTAGTTATTTCAGCGAGGCACCGTTTTACTAGTTGCAGAATTCTTAGCTGAATAGTTCCCAGATATTATTAACGTAAGTTGTATTTACTTTACTCATCCTATGCATTCTCTATAATGTTTTGCCCTTGGCAATACATGCATTTCGATTATGTTCGGGACAATTACGTAGAATTGCCTTTAGTAATAATAATTGTTGTTCGCACCGATTAATTACATCATGTGTCACTCTTACGTTTGCATATATATATATATATATATATATATATATATATATATATATATACATATGTATATTTAACATTTATGCACTGAAGATATCGTAAGCATGAAACATCGATGTCTGTAGGTAATAAATAATTAATATTTATTTATAAATATTATCATACAGCCCCCTTTACTAAGACTGGGTACTCTTAGTGAATTTAATAACAAGCAGTACTACTAGCTTCATTGCGAGTTCCAACACGATTTGTTGTTGTGGTTGTTGATCACTCTTCGCCGCTTGCTGTGAATACCCGCCGACTTGGTATTTACAAAGTTAAATTCCTCCTAAATTTCAAGCTAATTTCTGGTGGCCAACTGGTAAGTCTCTTGATTGCAAATCAGTGGTGATTTATGATCGGGGTTCACGCCCGTCGACCGTCGGGAATTAACTTCCTGCACTGAAGATTGCATAAGCATGAAACATCAATGTCTGTAGGTAATAAATAATTAATATTCATTTATAAATATTATTACATTGTTATTCCGGCAACAATGTTGAGGGTAGTTTACACGACTCGAACCTTTTTCTCTTCTTTTCATAGGGATGTTTTGCCAGCCATTCAAAAGAATTCTGTAGTTTATAAATTCATGTGTCAGTCTGGAGCTGACTACGTTGGCAAGACATCCCAAAGATTAGAATTTAGAATATCCCAACACATACCACGTGATATTCGCCTATACAAGGTTTCGAGATCATCCGAGAACTTCCAGGCACAGGAATCAGCCATCGGTAATCACCTCGTTAGTACAAATAGTTGTTCTGACAGGTATTCCGATGGGTGGTTTTCTGTTTTACACAGTGCCAGGTCGAACTACCATCTCAATATTCTTGAGGCGTTAGTCATTAACAACTCTCGACCTAGCCTGTGTAGACAAAAGATTTTGAAACATCAGTTGGAGATCTTTAATGATTCAAAGCCACCATAACGTTGAGATATTTACCTTTTTTTTTCTTTTTTTTTCTCTCAATCGTTTCCTCCAACTGAAATAAGTTTTTTTTCCCCCTCATTTCTCATTCGACTTTTAGTTTTTAATTTACCATTCTGACGTTTCCTCCCAGAGGGTCAGACGACAAGGCCTTAAGGTAATTTTAACAATTTTCCTTTTTTTTCCACTCATCTGTTTCATTGATTTTAATAATGCTTCCTCTAAAATATATATATATAGATAGATAGATAGATAGATAGATAGATAGATAGATATATAGATAGATAGATAGATAGATAGATAGATAGATAGATAGATAGATAGATAGATAGATAGATAGATATAATGCAACTATATCTTATGTCTAGAATCCTCCAATTTCGATCAAATCCATTAAATGATTTTGATTCTAAAAAATGTCTAAAATTTAAGACTGAAACTGAGGGGATCTGAAGAAGAAATTGAAATTAAGAGAATCTTAATAATGACTATTGATCAAATTTAACCAATTTAAGCGTCATAGACCTGATCAAGGAAAATACCATGTCGAACTGAAACGTCATAGACAAAAAAAAATCTTATTTCAAAAAACTTTATTTAAAATCTATGCATTACAGCATATGTTTTGGTTTCATCGATCTGGTCATACTAGATCTATCGTAGAATCAGGTTGTAAGGAACCAGATCGATTCTTCAGCACCTTTCAACGTATATTATATTAGCTCTTGAAGAACCTACGATTGAGCACTGTATGTTTTTTCAACTAACTTGTAATATATATATATATATATATATATATATATATATATATATATATATATATATATATATATATATATAAGGGTGGGGAAGCAAAATTTACACTATTCTGAGGCAGAGATTGAAAGATAGTGTATGACAAATTACTTTATTGAAAGCCATGAGAATTTATTCGCCACAAGAACATTTACATAATAGAAAATGTTTTCATTCTATGTGTCGTTCTTCTTTCTCAAGTGTTTCTTAAATATTCGGAGACAACTTCTGCTATTTTTCTTTAATAGTATCTTTAAGAGAGTCGACATTGCTGTGTGATGTTCTATCAATAGCATGTTCTAATTATAATACATAACCGGAAAGTTTAAATTAGGGTTAGTAGATGGCCATAAACATGATTCCCAAAAATTGCTAAAGGAGGATTTTCAGAAATCTTGTATTTTTCTAGCTGTGTGAGCTGGGGCACGATCTTGTGTCCATACATAATTACCATAAGGGTAGGTTGCTTTTAGACTCTTGTAGTAAGTAGTAGAATTTCATAAGCATTTTCTTTTCCATCGAAAATAAAACTAATGTAAACAGACATCTAGCTGCGCAGCTCCCAATTTTAGTTGACCCCCCAAACCTTTTCCCTTTTTTCTCAGTATCCCCTTACGTCTACAGTGGCGTCCTGCCTTGTTTGGGGTGAACTATGTTAAAAAAAAAATTTTTTCAAAAAACAACAACACCAAAAGCCATAACTTGAGCAGGATGTTTTGTGCTCAATGTCACCTTAACCCCAGTTGTCGATTTTGCGATAAATCTGTCATTTCTGCGGTTCAGAACATCGAGATTGAAGATCTTTTCATCTGACAAAATCGTTACAATGGAATACTTTTTCTTTGACCATATAATAATTTCATTGCACCTTTCCAATTTTTTTTTCTTTCGCGGCTGTTGTCAACAAGTGTTTTTGGTGTTTGCGTAAGATTTTAACTTCAAATCATATTTTACTGCATTTCTAATTGTCTTGTTGCCAACAAGTGTTTTGGTGTTTGCGTAAGATTTTAACTTCAAATCATATTTTACTGCATTTCTAATGGTGTTGTTGTATACCTTAAGTTCAATTGCCATTTTCCTCATGGAAAGTAAGAAAAGAACAAAAAGATGTGAATAGTCCATTATAAACAAAAGGGAATATCGCCACAAGCAGTGATTTTAGTTAGCCGGTAGTTGTAGAGGAAAAGAATGAAAGAGAACAAGAGAACAAGAGAGAGATACATATAGTGAGCAGAAATATATTTTTTATTTATTTATATTTAACTGGCTTTGCCAACTCACATTTTCCTTATTCAGAAAATTTTAATCGAGCCTACAGGGTGACCCAACGGTTCAGACTTTTCTAGTATTACTATTAAAGCTGCTAAGAACAGTTGTAAATAGAAATACATTTTTAAAAATATCAAAACACGGATTGTGTGCTACGTTATTCATATCTATTACAGAAGAAGAAAGGCATAAGAAAATGTAGTATAGTTTACAGTGCAAAAATAGGGTGGATATACAACTAATAACTGTAACCAAACACTAGAAAATTAAATTTTCAATCGACCTGCATAGTTTTAATCTATTGAAACTATTCGCCAGTTTTGTTATTTCAAAGTTTGTTTCGTAACTTTCACTTATCCGAATTCGTCAATCATGAATGGTGGTCGATTTTTCGGTGGTAGCTAATTTCAGGCTTAAAATATAGTTAAAAAAGGTATACGCTGCCACTAACCCTATGTTGGGGTAGTTTGCAGTTTTGTTAGGATAAGCTTTTGTTCTCTTTTAAACCTGAAATTAGCGGCAAACTAAAAAGAACCGACCGACATTTTTGATTGACGAATTCGCTGCGAACTATACTACACTTTTACCAAGACACTAACTTTCCAGCCAATACAGACACCACGCTAGCATCATCACAACAACTCTCCAAGTATGTGATGTACACAACACAGCTGTTTACGCACGCCGGCCGGCCGGCCGGCTTATTTCCTGGGATCTGCAAATTCTCGACGGTAATGAAACATTGAAACGTAATAAAAAGTTGAAAAGAATAAATAAAGAAAAGAAGGCAGTAAGGAAACAATATGGCGTCTGTTGTTTTCAGACTGCTGGTGATAACGCCATAACCAAAATCATGATTTTCATTTTCTGCTTATTGGCGTCTACAGCCATGCCCAAGTCTGGATATTTTCTGACAAATCAAAACTAATATTCTATATAATTGTTCTACATTGTTTTCTTCACCATGAAGAAGTCTTTCAATAAAGACGAAACGTTGATGAATACATAAATAACATAATTTTTGCTTTCTTTTTTCATTTTTTATATATATATATATATATATATACGTATACATGTATACGTATACTATAGATATGTGTAACACAGCATGACGTCACTAGCTTTAAATGCATCGTTCCTTAAAAAAGTAGAACGCTCTCCGAAGCCGCCGATAAAGTGTTAAAATTATCACCGTTTATTCATTTAAAATTGGCCGTGTGGTTAAGGCATCGGATTTGAGTTGCAAAATACTCGTAATACGGGGTTTCGAATCGCATGACTGGTAGTGAATAGTCACATCTCTATGCTGATGAGTCCCGATTAATAAAAAGGACGAAACGTATACGTACATAGATTATAAACAATAACAAATATATATATATATATATATATATATATATATACATATATACGTATATTATACATATATATGTATGTATATATATATATATATATATATATATATATATATATATGTGTGTGTGTGTGTGTGTACTTATAGGCAAATATATTTAAATGAAATAGCAAAAGAAGAATGAAATTCAAAACACTCCTGGGCAACGTCGTGTATGCACAGCTAGCTGATAACAAAAGGTGCAATTTAAAAGTTATGATTTCCTATTTTATATCTCATTAAAAATAAATCATTCTTTGTTTCATTTGGAAATGTGCACATAATCTTGATTGTGATGTTAATATTGGCCGCGGCGAGCTGCGAGCAATATGAATTTAACAAAACAATTATTGCATTATCGTCTTGATAATTGGTAGAGATGCACACAGAGACCGACTTTTCTCCAGTGAAAGAAAGAGGAAGAAAAAATGTGTATAATAATGGAAGGAGTGAATGACTTCAATAATATTAAGAAAGAAAGAAAGAAAGAAAGAAATAATAAATAGAAGAAAAGAAGGAAAAAAGAAAGAGAGAAAAAAAGGAAAGAAAGAAAGAAAGAAAGAACGAAGGAAAGAAGGAAAGAATAAATTGAAAGAAAGAAAGAAAGAAGTAAAGAACGAAAGAAAGAAAGAAAAAAAGAAGGAAAGAAAGAAAGAAGGAAAGAAAGAAAGAAAGAAAGAAAAGAAAGAAAGAAAGAAAGAAGTAAAGAACGAAAGAAAGAAAGAAAAAAAGAAGGAAAGAAAGAAAGAAGGAAAGAAAGAAAGAAAGAAAGAAAGAAAAGAAATTAGGAAAGAAGGAAAGAAAGAAGGAAAGAAAGAAAGAAGGAATAAAAGAAAGAAAAAAAAATGGAAAGAAAGAAAGAAAGATGGAAAGAAAGAAAGAAAGAAGGAAAGAAAAAATGGAAAGAAAGAAAGAAAGATGAAAAGAAAGAAAGATGAAAAGAAAGAACGAATAAATGGAAAGAAAGAAAGAAAGAAAGAAGGAAAGAAAGAAATAAAGAAGGAAAGAAAAAATGGAAAGAAAGAAAGAAAGAAAGAAGGAAAAAATGGAAAGAAAGAAAGAAGGAAAGAAAGAAAGAAAGAAAGAAAGAAGGAAATAAAGAAGGAAAGAATAAATGGAAAGAATAAAGTCCGCAATAATCAAAAGAGAAAATAAAAAGGTAGATTTTACTAAAATGAAAGAAAGATAAATGTAAAAAATAAGAAAAACCGCAGTAATTGAAAAATGGAAGTAGGAAATAATGGAAAGAAAAACGAATTAATGTCTTCAATAATATAAAGATATAATAAATAAAAGTAAAAGAAAGAAACAATGGAATAAAAGGAAATCTGCAATAAGTGAAATAAAAAAAGAAAATTCTTTAAATGAAAGCAAGAATGATCGCATAAGAATTAACTTGGTAAATGTTAAATAAAGAAAGGAAAAAAAGGAAAAATGGAAAGTGGAAAAGAAGCAAAAAGAACAATAAAAGAATAAGGCATAGAAAACAAATTAAATGATAATAAGAAAACAATGGTGAAGGAAAAGAAGAAAAACGATGGGAAGGATTAAGAGAAATAAAGGAAGAAAAAACGAAAGAACAAAAAACTCGTAAAAGGAATGAAAGAAAAAAAACGAGAGAAAAATGATCAAAACAAAGAAAAATGTGCGAACAAAAAATGGAAGAATTAAAAAAATGAGAAAGAAAAAATGAAATAAAGAGAAAGAAAAAAACATATTTAAAACAAAAAGAATGAATGAAGCAAACAAAAAAAAACGAGAGAAAGTGCTGAAATGAACGAAAGAAAAACGAAATAACGACAGAAAATAGCGAAAAAAAATTTTTTAAAGAAACGAAAGAAAAATGGTAAAAATAGAAAGACGGAAAGAACAATATTTAAAAAAAAAAAAAAAGAATGAAAAATGATAAAAAATAAAGAAAAACGAAAGAATAAAAGAAAAATATGTTAAACAAGAAAGAATGAAAAAAATATGAAGGAAATTTTTTAAAACGAAAGAACGAAAACAAAATGATAAAAAAAGAAAAAACGAAAGAAAATTTGTTAAAAGAACGAAAGAAAGTCGAAAAAATGAGGGAAATATCGAAAAAAAGTCAGCCAGTCAGAAACCAAAATGGCGACGGCTGTTTTCGTTAAACGGGTTAAAATGATGTTATTTGATCATAAAAAAAGATCTTTCCTCCAAAAAGAAACGAAAACAAGCGACGAACATTAAGAAGCCGAAGGGAAGAAAAAGAATAAAAGAAATTAATAAATAAAATAACATTTATGGAATTTTCATTATTTTTTCTTTTTTTCGTTTAGCGTTAGTTTTCGCTATTTTTTTTTGTCAAATCCAATTCGACGTCGAAGCAACGGACCATAAAGATCAAAAAGAAAATGAAAAATACCAAGAAAAATAGCAAAAAGCAACAATGGCGGGTGTCAGTGAGAAAATAGAAAATGAATGCCATTTACTCTGCTGTCGTGTGCACAAAGGATCGTCTTGCATGGAGGGAAGTGCAAAAGTGCAGGTTTAGGGTTAGTGTAGGGGAGGGGAAGTTTTTGGAGGAAATGATTTTTGTCATGCGGGGGTGGAGAGAGCGTCGGGGTTGGGGAATATGGCTGTCGGGGTAGGTTTGGGGTTGGAGAAGATGCGAGAAAAGATGAATGAACGAGCAATATAATTAGAACGAAGAATATTTCCCTCTGATTTGTAAGGAATTAATCACGTCTTTGTTTTGGAGACGTTTTTTTTTTTCGTCGAGACATAAAACTCTTCGTCTTCTCTCCTGTACTGTCCGCCCCCGCTAAACCATCTCCAACGTAAGCACACACCAACACCGCCCTGCCAACATAAACGTAAGCGACAGCCGGAGAAAAACATAAAAAAGAAATAAAACATATTTTTTAACATCGTTTACTTATTTATGGTGGCTTATAAAAATTGGCAAGAATAACTCGATAGAAAACAATAAAGATAAAAAAGCCGAAAAATAAAACTTGAATTGGCAAAATGGCCTTGGGGCTTTCAAAAGGTGACAGAGAGAGAGAGAGAGGAAGAGAGATGGAGAGATAAATACTCGAATATGGAGAGTATAAGAAATTATTAGAAAGAAAAAGAGGGGTAAATAAAGAGAGATAATTATGCTTTATTTTAAGTAAAATTCCTTGTGCGAACAATAAAACAAATGACAATGAATTTCGAAAGAGAGTTTAATACCCAAAGCGACGAAAATCCAACGGAAATTTTGAGCACGCTAATAAACAATAAAATGGCGTTTGATCTAAATGAAAAGAAAAACACATTTTACGGTTTGTTTACTACTAAACTAGCTGACCCTACCCCAAGTTACCCGGGAGTCGTTTTTATTTTCATTTTTGTTTTATCTTATTTCTAAATCGCATAAATACTTTCGAGTTTTTATTCTCGATTTGTTAAAGTACATTGTTTGTTTTGTATAGAAAAGTTTAAAAAATACTATTAATGAAGTTAATTGCTGAGAAAAAACGCAGCAATCAGCAATTGGTCAACACTTTACAAATTAATCGACATTAGCTAATGAAAACGCTTGAAAAATGAATTTACCGGTGAATGTCGAAATATTGTCTATTATAAAGTTGTTACCGATGTTCATGAGTTACAATGGGAGTAGATCTGAGTGTAAGAGTATAACTCGGTATAAAACAATTAAAAAAAACTGAATTGGAAACTAGCCGTAGGGCTTTCTGTTGTAGACCCGTGCTAGGGGTCACAAAGATAACAACCACAAATTGTGACAGGTTAAAATATACAATGTATTTATTCATAGCAATACAGTAACGCCACTAAATGTGGTAGGAGATGACCGGATTCCTACCATGCGGTAAAACAGGAATAGGAATGTCCTCTATATTTAACACCTACCCACTATAGGAGTATGTGACACAAGGTCGAAAAGTGGGATTTGAAAAGCCAGCGCCCGAGAGGTGAGCGCTTTAGCCACTAAAAATTGCCTGGGCAGCCCCGTCGGCATTCCCCGGTAGGGGCGCCTCAGGCAGTAAGCTATCAACTAACTCCTCCCCAAAGAGGAGAGGCAAAGCCTGGGAGGGTGGACCTCCTAGAACTGCACAGGACAGACCCATAGACCGGCGGAATCATGCCCCGAAGGCCAAGACAACACCGGTCTATAGGGTGTAGTATCCATCGGAACAGATACCACACGTGGTACGAGGACTCTCACATAATAGGAATATCCTCGATATTTAACACCTACCCACGTTAGGAGTATGTGACACAAGGTCGGAAAGTGGGATTTGAAAAGCCAGCGCCCGAGAACGTGAGCGCTTTAGCCATTAAAAATTGCCTGGACAGCCCCGTCGGCATTCTACGGTGGGGGCGCCTCAGGCAGTAAGCTATCAACTTACTCCTCCCCAAAGAGGAGAGGTAAAGCCTGGGAGGGTGGACCTCCTAGAACTGCACAGGACAGACCCATAGACCGGCGGAATCATGCCCCGAAGGCCAAGACAACACCGGTCTATAGGGTGTAGTATCCATCGGAACAGATACCACACGTGGACACTCACATGATAGGAGTGTGCTCTGTTTGAGTCTTTGCAACCATGGTATTTATTATAGATGGTTGCTTCCATTAGTTCTTCAATAGGGGTGATTTGTACCCCACAACACCCCCCTCCCGAGCTTTTCATTCCCCTGGAATGATCGTATAGCTCTTTTTTCTGGGATTGATCTCTATGGGATCGATCCTTTTTCTTTCTCTGGAAGATCGGCGTTGTCCGGCTGCTTGTGGTGTTACCAGGTCGAACGTGTCATATATATGGTCCATTACTTCTTCTTGTTCAACAGGAGGTTGTCTGTCGTCATCAGTGACACGTTTCCGAATTTGGTTCAAATGCTTCTTGTGAGTGAATTTTGGACCTTCGATTATGTAAACCATCCGCCCGATCCTCTGCTTGACCTTTCCTAGTTCCCACATCATACTATTATTTTTATGTACCTGGAAAAATATCTTTTCCCCAGGTAAATACCTCTTTTTAGGAACTGTAGTATTCGGCGGTTTTTTGAATATTGGTTTTGCTTCATCCAGCAATTCGAATCTCGCTTTTATTTTCGTGCAGCATCCAAGCTTTTCAGAAAAAACACTTGGAAAAAAATGTTTTAGATCTTTTTTTAGTTTGACGGCTTCGGACGTTAAATTTTCGACTTTTTGACAAAAATCACTCATTGGCGAGTCCCATAATTCAAATTCTTGGATCCAGTCAGATCCAAATAAATTTGATGTCTTCCTAAGAACGAATACTTTTAACTTTTTTGTCTTTCTTTTTAGTGAAACATTAATAATTAATTCACCTTCAAAATGTATCTTTTCACCAGTTACCGATCTTGCGATTTTATTCGTCTTCATCATCGTCGGCTTACCTAATTTCTTCCACGTGTGAACATTTATAATCGATATATCCGACCCTGAATCGAGTTGCAGATTTACTTCTCTATTTCCGATTCTCACCGTAACATATTTCCTTATGTTCTCTGTTGGTGAAGGGTCCCTTTTTGCAGTTTTTATGTAGTTCTTTTTTCCTACTTTTGCTCTGCAATATGAGGCCTTGTGCCCTGCTCGTTTGCATAGGTCACACGTTATTTTCTTATGGTACCAACATGCATTGTACCCATGAGGTCCTCCACATTTACTACAAGGGGTCCTAGGCTTTTGTCTATCCTGATAATTTTGTGAAGGGTTCTTTTTGCCTCTTAGTTGGTAATAGCTGGCGGGTGAGTGTCCTTTATTTTTGGAGCGTATCTTTTTAATGTGAGCGATACCTGCTTCCTCTATGTTTCGGGAATCTTGTTTCACTGCCACGAACCGTTGACAATCTTCAGCCAGTTTCTGAAGCGTTAAATCAGGTTCTAATTCCAGTTTATTTAGAGCACGACGTCTTATATCGGCGTCTTTTGTGGCTATCAAACCTTGTGTGAATATTAGGCATCTAAAATTATCTGCCGTTAATGATGACAACTTGAAGTCGTCACAGTTTTTATTAACTATAGACGCAAAAGTCGTATAATCCTGATTTTCCTTATGTGTAATATTCATACATTTCCATCTTTTATGGAAAAGGCTTGTCTTTGGACAGTATAACTCCATTAGCAGTTTGACTGCCTCGTCAAACGATAATTCGTTGGTTTTTCTTGGCAAAATATAATCCACGAATTTGTTATGTTCGGATGCAACCAACTTCCGTAGTAATAAACGAACCTTCTTTTGATCCGTCCATGAACCACAATCAATCTTGAATAAGTCTTCAAATCTTCTGAAGTATGTTTCAAACGTTAGGTCTTCCTCAGGAGCATAGCGAAATGTATCAATGGCTGACCAGATCGCATTTTGCGAAAAAGCCGTACTGTTTTCCTGTCCGTTGTCCTTATTCATTAAAACTTGCGTTAACAAATCCATTTTTTTATCTGATTGGTGTTGATGCTCTAAATGTAATTTTTTCAATTCCAATATTTGTTCGTTCATTTCTTTCTTTTCTTCCGCGGCGTATTTCATCATTTCTTTATTTTCTCTTCCCTGTTTTTCCTCGAAGTATTTCATTAAACTTAACCGCTTCTCGTCATTTTGTTTCTGTACTATCAATTGTTCTTCTCGAAACCTATTTTTAAGTTCTAATTGTTGATTTTGTTGAAGTTTTATAATTTCCAAAATCTGTTTTGAAAAATTCTCCATTTTTTTTTTTATGACCAAAAAACGCGTTTTCAGAAACAAACCAATTCTTTTTCTATAGTACCAACTCTACAAACAAACTTTTACAATTTTTGTATCTGGTTATATTGATGAGTATTTCCTTAATTTATTTTTTTCTTTGTGTGGCAATTTTCCACTAGAAAATAATTCAGCGTTTGTGTTTATACAGAAAAAAATTTTGACCTTTTTTTTTTTTCTTCAATTTTCTTTTCGTAACGTGTAAGTATTTAGTTCAAATCCTTGTTGAACGTACACTTTTTTTTCTTTTATAAAGAATTAGTTTGTTTTTTTTGTGAAAAAAAAACGAGTTCATAGCATTTATTTAAATATTGGCCATAATTTCCGCTTAAAGTGCGTAACAGAATATCATATTTTCTCATTAAAACAAAGTGTTATGCCGTACCTGCTTGTCGAAAGTGTTTGTATTTTCAACGTGCCAGTCAGTCAGAGAAAAATTTATTTTAATCGGAAAAATCCGACGTAACTTTTTAATTTTGTTTTTCAATGCTAATGCCTTTTTAAAACAATCTTTTTAGAACGAACAATTTTTTTTTTTTACTTACTGAAACTTTGAGTCGTTTTTTTTTTTTCAGTTGTCGTAAATCCACGCCATTTATGAGTTCCGTTTTAACTCGTAGTTTAGGCTTCTTGTGGCTTTTTTTTTCCAACAGCAAGATAAGACTTTTTTGACGACGTCTTTTGTTGTTTGACGTTTTCTTTTGTTTTTTTTTTTCAAATAAATCCTTGCCCGAATCTTCGTTATTCAGTGTTTTGTCGAATGATCCGGTAACTTTCTTGAGTAATCCTGGTAGCCAGTATTCGTGACTGGTATAAAATCAAAATCCTCACGTATGTTCTTTACTAAATTTCTCGTCGCCAGTGTTGTAGACCCGTGCTAGGGGTCACAAAGATAACAACCACAAATTGTGACAGGTTAAAATATACAATGTATTTATTCAGTAACGCCACTAAATGTGGTAGGAGATGACCGGATTCCTACCATGCGGTAAAACAGGAATAGGAATGTCCTCTATATTTAACACCTACCCACTATAGGAGTATGTGACACAAGGTCGGAAAGTGGGATTTGAAAAGCCAGCGCCCGAGAGGTGAGCGCTTTAGCCACTAAAAATTGCCTGGGCAGCCCCGTCGGCATTCCCCGGTAGGGGCGCCTCAGGCAGTAAGCTATCAACTTACTCCTCCCCAAAGAGGAGAGGCAAAGCCTGGGAGGGTGGACCTCCTAGAACTGCACAGGACAGACCCATAGACCGGCAGAATCATGCCCCGAAGGCCAAGACAACACCGGTCTATAGGGTGTAGTATCCATCGGAACAGATACCACACGTGGACACTCACATGATAGGAATGTCCTCGATATTTAACACCTACCCACTATAGGAGTATGTGACACAAGGTCGGAAAGTGGGATTTGAAAAGCCAGCGCCCGAGAGGTGAGCGCTTTAGCCACTAAAAATTGCCTGGGCAGCCCCGTCGGCATTCCCCGGTAGGGGCGCCTCAGGCAGTAAGCTATCAACTTACTCCTCCCCAAAGAGGAGAGGCAAAGCCTGGGAGGGTGGACCTCCTAGAACTGCACAGGACAGACCCATAGACCGGCAGAATCATGCCCCGAAGGCCAAGACAACACCGGTCTATAGGGTGTAGTATCCATCGGAACAGATACCACACGTGGACACTCACATGATAGGAATGTCCTCGATATTTAACACCTACCCACATTAGGAGTATGTGACACAAGGTCGGAAAGTGGGATTTGAAAAGCCAGCGCCCGAGAACGTGAGCGCTTTAGCCATTAAAAATTGCCTGGACAGCCCCGTCGGCATTCCCCGGTAGGGGCGCCTCAGGCAGTAAGCTATCAACTTACTCCTCCCCAAAGAGGAGAGGCAAAGCCTGGGAGGGTGGACCTCCTAGAACTGCACAGGACAGACCCATAGACCGGCGGAATCATGCCCCGAAGGCCAAGACAACACCGGTCTATAGGGTGTAGTATCCATCGGAACAGATACCACACGTGGACACTCACATGATAGGAGTGTGCTCTGTTTGAGTCTTTGCAACCATGGTATTTATTATAGATGGTTGCTTCCATTAGTTCTTCAATAGGGGTGATTTGTATCCCACAACACTTTCACAACGTGACAGAGATAGATAGAGAGAGAGCGACGGAGAAGGAAATACTGGAAGAGAATGATAAATAATGAGAGAGAGATAGAAAGAAAGAAGAAGCTAGAAAAAGAGAGGTAAAGAAAGACAAATAATTATGCTTTATTTTCAGTAAAACACATTACAATGAATTTCGCAAGTGTTTTAATACCAAAAACGACTTAAATCCAACGGTAATTTCGAGAACGCTAATAAGCACCAAAATGATGTTTGATCTAAATTATTAAAAGAAAAGCAGATCATACGGTTTGTTTACTATTAAACTTACTGACCTTACCCGACGTTGCTTAAGAATATTTTTATTTTCATTTTTTGATTATTTTCTTTGTAAATCACATTTATAGAGTCAATTGCAGACGAAAAAACACAGCGATCAGCGATTGGTCAACACTATCACAAATTAATCGGCATTAGCCAATGAAACCGCTTTGAAAATGAATTTACTGGTGAGTGTCCAAATATTGTTATTTTAAATGTGTTACCGGTGTTAATGAGTTACAGTGGGACTAGACCTTAGTAAGAGAGTAAACAAATGTCAAGCTTTCTTTTATATCTGACTAATCAGAAATAAAATATCCATGCGGATTAAACATTAAAACATCAAAATTGATAGGAAATACAATTTTCATGTTTAAGTACGCGGGCGAGTATTTGCCATAGATTACTGGCGAAAGACAATTTAATATGTACTTTGTATAAAAAATAAAACTATTAATCACAAAGACATGTGAAAAACAACAGCTCTACTTAAATGCTAAGAGTCATTGTTAACAAATTAGCAAGCCGGGCGATAGAGAGAATGTGAGTGCTGATTATGTAACATAATCTGCGCTCACATCCTCAGTATCGCCTTGGAAAACGAGCCACATACATATTGTCTGGCGTATGAAAACGGGAGAAGATAAGGAAGACATATTAAGTATTAGCCCCTCTCCCTTCTCTCTCTCTCTTTCTCTCCCCCTTTCTCTCTCTGTCTCTGTCTCTGTCTCTGTCTCTGTCTCTGTCTGTCTGTCTGTCTGTCTGTCTGTCTGTCTGTCTGTCTGTCTGTCTCTCTCTCTCTCTCTCTCACTCTCTCTCTCTTTGTTATGTAGTAGATAACGTTTTTTTTTATCTCGCTTCATTTTAGAGCAGACAAAAGTAGTTGGTTTCATTATGTTTTTTTTAACAAAAAAACAACGGCGTGGAGTCGTATTTGAAATATTCGCTCTTTACTTCTCTAAAGTCGTTGGCTTCATGAGGGGTTAGGGTTAGGGTTAGGGTTTAATAAAAAAAGAATAACAACGACGTGGAGTCATGTTTGAAATTTTGGCTCCACCACCGGACTTACAGTCCTCTTTATAAATGTTAGTGGTTTGGCTTCCGGCTAGCGACCTGTCCCTGTAAAATATTCTTGATACGAAAACAGTCAAAAGTATGCCAAATTCAAATTCTTATGAATGCGATGGATCAATTTGACTGCCTCATAGGGCATGGGACTACCTAAGTCTAAGATCATTTTACTGTGGTACGATGAAGCCCTATTTATTTATCTACCTCCCACAAGGTAAGATGTGACACAAGGTCGGGAAAATGGGATTAGATAAGCCAGCGCTCGAAAGGTGAGCATTCTGGCCATTTAAAAATTGCCTGGGAAGCCCCGTCGGCATTCTCCGGTAGGGGCGCCTCAGACAGTAAGCAATAAGCTTACTTCTCCCCAAAAACGGGAGGCAAAGCCTGGGATGGTGCACCTCCTAGAACTGCACAGGGCCGGCAACCCCCAATAGACAGGCGTAAATCCAGTCCCAAAGGCCCGGACATACCGGTCTATAGGGTGGGGAAGCCTAAAGCCCTAATGTTATGTTTGTCTCGTTAATCGCAAGTTTCAGATTCAAGTGAACTAATTGAATTCACTTTCTCATATCTCGGATGAGCAAAGTAACATCCCTTGGTATAAAAACTATGACAGTTTTTTTTATAAAACGGATTCTTTTATTTCTTAGTTAAATTCATTTACAAATAAAAAAATACCGGTGTTGGACTTGCGTCGATTGTGTCACACTGACTCTCTTTTCTTCTCAACGAGTCCGTTCGATAAAGTTTGACAGCAGAGATTTTCTTTTAGCGTGGATTGGTTTAAATAATGTGAATAGGTTAAAAGTATGGTTGTAATCTAACATGCAGGCGAAAAGGGCGTTTTTGTAATCGTTTATTTTAAAGAGTACTTTTATGCTTGTATATTATTTTCTCTAAACTACGTCTCCCTCACTTACACTAATCAGTAGTATTCCCATTATAATTTCTCTTAGTTTCGTGACTAAAGAGAGAGTATACTGGTAAGATAAATGACTACTGCCCAATCGTTTGGATTTCAAATATGAGCTTGAAAAACTCACTATTTCTAGCCACGATGACGAAAAAGCTTTTTAAAAAAAAACGTTTTTTTTATTTCACAAAGTCTGATTAAGTGTCAATGTAAAAGTTTTGGCTTAAGGAAGGAAAATACATTTATTTTATTTAAAAACACCTTGGTTTGAACAATTGAGAATGTATTTTTACAATCTTTGTTCTCATCGTTTACACACACAAAGACACATATATATATATATATATATATATATATATATATATAATATTTTTGAAGTAAATATTAATGATTTATTTCACTTTCTAAGTGATAAAGATGCGGAAGATTGTATTATTAGTCGCTCTTAACTTTACAGGACGTATTTTTTGTTTATATATATATTAGTTGTAAACGTACACAAAAGTAATCCATTGAAACGTGTTTCTGACTCACAGCTGTCATCAGCATGGCTAACTTGGACAAGGATCGAACCTTCGATATTGATGTTTATAGTCTGGCGTTTTACCTTCGAACTATGACGACCTGCCTAGAAATATGTACGATGTTTATCACCTAAATATATAGTTTTTATTAGTGATTGTAGCGTTTGTTGCTTTTAGTAATATGCTACTATATGGATTGTTTAACTTCCGAAGTGATAAAGATGCAGAAGATTGCATTATTAGTCGCTCTTAACTTTATAGGACGTATTTTTCGTTTATATATATATATATATATATATATATATATATATATATATATATATATATATATATATATATATATATATATATATATATACATACATAAATATATATATATGGTATATAGAAATGTAATATTTAGAAGGCAATACAATGCAGAGGTGTGACGGATAGACACAAGTTGGAGCAAATTTGCTCCAACTTGTGTCTATCCGTCACACCTCTGCATTGTATTGCCTTCTAAATATCACATTTCTATATATATAAATATATATATATATAAATATATATATATATAAATATATTTATACATATAAAAATATATATAAATGTATATATATATAAATATATTTATATATGTAAATATATATATATAAATATATTTATATATGTAAATATATATATATATATATAAATATATTTATGTATGTAAATATATATATATATATATAAATATATTTATATATATATATATATATATATATATATATATATATATATATATATATATATATACTAAATCCAACCTGAACTGGGTGGGCGTGTTGATCTGTCAGAATCTTGAGCTTAACCATTCCGTTAAGGTTGAAGTCACGGCCAAAATAGAGGAGACTAAGCCACTTCAGTTCTCGCCAGACATCACATCAACGCGTGATTCTAGCAAGTCTTTAACCATTATCCTCGAGTGGCCTTTGGGCCTTGATAAGTATATATATATATATATATATATATAATAGAATTAATGATAAGTGAAGTATCGTAAAGTAATCTATCGTGATGAAGTAAAGCTCAATACGTTGAAGAGTTTATCTTTGAAAAGCCATGGTTTAAGGATTAGTGTAACTCTTTGCATCTGAACTTTCGATGTAATAAAATTTGTATCAATTTTATGCAATTTTATGCAATTTTTTATCTTCATCTTTCCTTTATTAATATATATATATATATATATATATATATATATATATATATATATATATATATATATATATATATATATATATATATATATATATATGCGGCAGGTTTTTTATTGTGGCCACACTATATTAGTACGTTACTGAACAAAAAATTGATCTATTTGATTTCTGCGGTATCTATTACACAAATTGAGCAACTTCCAGACAGACAGACAGACATCCGGATAAACAGACAGACAGGCGCAGGCATATCATAACTCAAGGAGGTAATAGTTATAACTTTACAATTCAGTTAAGTAAGGTTATGCATGAGTGATAGTTTTATGTGCTGTGAAGTGTTTACGGTTTAACTACTCTCGTGTCTTGGTAGCGACTACATCAACGCCAATTCAACACGTCTTTTTCACTAATGAAGAATTAAACATTACAACGAAGGATAGTAAAAGTAAAGGTCGCCTTCATTTTGTGTCAATCGCTTTCGATTGATTCCCCTTAATGACAAGTGGACACTAAGATTTAATTGAGTGTCAAAATGACCAACAGTCAGTCACTTACAGAGAGGAGAACACGGCGAGTGCTAGTATGTCCGATGACCAATCTTTAAATACTAAAAGATAACTCTCGAATATTCGCGCGTCGTTCAATTTTATTACGCATCCATTTTGATTATCAAGACGATGATAAAGTAATTTTATTATGTGACTCAAGATTTGATAATACCTTCAGAATGTGGCATCTTCGCGGTAGAACGTTTATCTACACGGGCATGGCAGAAGTAAATAGACATCCATTTAAATTGAGACGTTTATTTTATTATTTTTTTTTTCAAGGAAATCGCTCCAGACAATGCATGAAGCGCTTTAATGTAATGAACTAACAAGAACGAAATATGATTATCGCAAAGACAAGATATGCCTATTGGCCTTAGTCGTGAAAAGGCCAATGCTATAGATAAGAGGAAAACCGTCAGCAGGAAGAGAGTTCCACGAGCATGCAGTTCTTGGAAAGAACCTGCTGGAATAAGAAACAGTATTACAATGAGGTATCAAAACAGCGAATTGATGGGCACTACTAGACCAACGAATCAAGCGAGTTGGAACAAAAGAAGCCGGGAATAGGTCACACAATTTCGAAGAACACATGTCATCATAGTATTTATAGAAAAGACTGAGACTAGCGACATTGCGTCTGTGAGAGAGAGAGGGTGCAGAGCAGAAGAAAGGGTGGAGCCAATAAAATTACAAATACGTTTCTGCACCTTATCAGGAACCCTCGAATGGGGCAGAGATTCACCAGACCAAATATGACAACAGTATGCCATACATGATTTGATGGTAGATTTGTAGAAAGGAAGAATATCCTCAGGTGTGAGAAAGTATTTGAAGCGATAGAGAAAACCGAGTTTACGAGAAGCAGAAAGAACAATCGATCTAATGCATGAACTTCAAGAAAGATTTGATGAGAGAGAGAGAGTGAGAAAGAGAGAGACAGGGAGAGAGAGAGACGGAGAGACCAAAACGTTTCAGAATCGATTTCTGCTCAAGAACAGAGCCTTCCATGAGAATCTCAGGTAGAAAAGGGGCACGCCTACGATTGAAAATCATATTTAAAATGCTTCGAAATTTTTTAGATAAGGATTGATAATATCGATTATTTTGATTATTTGAACTACTTTTCTTAGCTTGGATGTTATTCTCACAATATTTCGGTCGATGTAACTCCCGACTTTCTTCAGGGGCGTCTCGTCAAACTCGGGAATCTGAATGCTAACTCCGAAATCTGTTCGCCATTTCGACCGGAACCCTTTATTTAATCCACGAGGATAGCTTTATTTAAATGTCGGTGTGGTTCCGAATACGTTGGTAGGAGACGGTGCAACGGTTTGAATCCTGAATAAAACAACTCTCACCCTTCAATACACAAGGACCGAGTAAACAATTAAAATCGTTTAGTCAACACATCTGGGTTCAGCTATTGCCCAACACCTCATAAATAGCGCCGAAGGTACGTCGCTTACACTAGTGATAGTTTCTCTGTTATAAGTAGATCACATTCGTGGTTCCTTCGTAAGTCTAGGTAGCGATTAATGTTAAGTTATTAAAAACCTTCTTTATGTAAGAAAATGAGGGGCTTCTAGGGCTTAATGTGATCCACTTGTGACACCCCACCATTTTACTCCTAAACTTGTAATTTCACTATGTTAGTTTACTTACAATCGCAGTACATTAACCCGCCTTTCACGATATATACTCTGATGAGTGTAAACGAAAGCCGACTCAGAAGATTCATGCAATTATAACATTTGCTTACGTTTTTACATGTTTTAATTCCCCAAAACTGAAACGAATGTAACACTTGTTATTATTCTTTGCCGTAATTATATATATATATATATATATATATATATATATATATATATATATATATATATATATATATATATATATATATATATTTCTGGTACCTAAGGTACTTAAGCTTTATTTTTTATTTTTTATTTATTTATTTTTTAATGCAACTTTAATTCCTATATAATTTTATTGCTAGCTACCATATTGCAGAATGGTTTTTGGGTGTAGTGTTTAGATAGTATTATTATTATTATTATTATTATTATTATTATTATTATTATTATTATTATTATTATTATTATTATTGTTATAATTAATGTTGTTTGATATGCAAATTGCCATATCATACGGTAGTCTTAAGGGGAATATATTATTATTATTATTTTATTATTATTATTATTATTTATTTATTTATTTATTTATTTATTTATTTATTTATAAGTGAAATTTTAAGCTGAATTATTTCGACACTTGATTATTGGGGAAATGGTAGTTTAATTAGTACCATTGGACAGCCATGAATATTATAACTGTCCTGTTATTAAATCTCCGAAACAGTTACATGGTAAACATTTGATGATCACCGTGTTAATATTAGACGCTTAAGGTCTCCTGTTTTTGTTTCACTGTTAGATACTTAACCCCCCCCCCTTTCTTCCTTTTTTTTAATGAATTTTCCAACGAATGTTAAGTCTGCAATATATTGGATTTAGTTAGTTTCTCTGGGAAATGTGTGTGTGTGGGGGGGGGGGATAAGGTAAACGATAAGTCATGAAAATGAAATGCCGTGGTAGACAAAATGTTTGAAAAAAACGACAAACGGAAAACAGGTTAGAATGCAGGAGAAAAACGAAAACAAAAGATTTGACCGGTTTCGTTCGTATTATCTTCTTTATTATCGTCTTTAAGACGTTCGATAATACGACCGTTGAAAATTAGCTTCCTGCACTGAAGATTGCGTTAGCATGAAACATCGATGTCTGTAGGTATTAAAATAATTAATATTTATTTATAAATATTATTATTAGCCTCCTTCACCAAAGGCCGGGCACTCTTGAGTGACTTTAATAACAAGCAGTACTAATAGCTGCATGCACATTCCGAATACGTTTGTAGATCACTCTGACTGCTTGGGTAAATCCAGCCGCCGATAATTGTATATGGCCGAGGGGTTAAGACTCTTGATTACGAATCAGTGGCGATTTGTGATCGGAGTTCGCGCCCGCCGACCGTTGAGAATTAGCTTCCTGCACTGAAGATTGCGTTAGCATGAAACATCGATGTCTGTAGGTATTAAAATAATTAATATTTATTTATAAATATTATATATATATATATAAATGAATAAATGCGAATTTTTTTTTCAATCTATCCTTACTATATTAACAAAATAAACGGTTATGCCCCTTACGTCTACAGTGGCTGCCTGCTTTGTTTAGGGTGAACTATGTTAAAAAAAAAATAGGACATACATGTATATCGATTCCACTTTTTTTAATGTAGCTTTAACCACATGAGCTCATTTAATAACCAAAGCAAAAAATACCATCAATCGCTTACAACTCTTATTAAAAAACTCGACAACAAAAATATCCTATGTATTTTGGAGTCATCTACTTTCAGAGAAAATCAGACTTATATAAACCTGGGTCTAAGACCTGTGAATCTCTGAAGTATCCACGGAAAGTCAGAGTCAGCCACGCTGATGAGTTGTTAACGACGAAACACGTTTACGTAGATAATTAAATTTTAGAAATATATATGTGTAACTCCTTATCTTGGGCCTCACATTGATAAAGAGAAAATCATCCCAACTAGCATTAAGGTAAAATGCTTTTCCGTACTAATAATTGAATTCGTACAAAAGTATCGCAAACAAAATAAACAAATAATTAGCATCTATAAAAAAGCGATATATTCCAGCACTATTAGAGATTGGCTGAGTAGTAGAGCTTCAGGCTTTAGACTCTGGGGGTCTGCTTTCGAATGTTGCTAGCTTCAGCCACACTGATGAGTGGTAAACGACGAAGCACATGTCAGTGGATAATCAAAAAATATATATGTCGCAGCTTCAGCCACACTGATGAGTGGTAAACGACGAAGCACATGTCCGTGGATAATAAAAATATATATATATGTCGCAGCTTCAGCCACACTGATGAGTGGTAAACGACGAAGCACATGTCCGTGGATAATCAAAAAATATATATGTCGCAGCTTCAGCCACACTGATGAGTGGTAAACGACGAAGCACATGTCCGTGGATAATCAAAAAATATATATGTCGCAGCTTCAGCCACACTGATGAGTGGTAAACGACGAAGCACATGTCAGTGGATAATCAAAAAATATATATGTCGCAGCTTCAGCCACACTGATGAGTGGTAAACGACGAAGCACATGTCCGTGGATAATCAAAAAATATATATGTCGCAGCTTCAACCACACTGATGAGTGGTAAACGACGAAGCACATGTCCGTGGATAATCAAAAAATATATATGTCGCAGCTTCAGCCACACTGATGAGTGGTAAACGACGAAGCACATGTCCGTGGATAATCAAAAAATATATATGTCGCAGCTTCAGCCACACTGATGAGTGGTAAACGACGAAGCACATGTCCGTAGATAATCAAAAAATATATATGTCGCAGCTTCAGCCATACTGATGAGTGGTAAACGACGAAGCACATGTCCGGGGATAATCAAAAAATATATATGTCGCAGCTTCAGCCACACTGATGAGTGGTAAACGACGAAGCACATGTCCGTGGATAATCAAAAAATATATATGTCGCAGCTTCAGCCACACTGATGAGTGGTAAACGACGAAGCACATGTCCGTGGATAATCAAAAAATATATATGTCGCAGCTTCAGCCACACTGATGAGTGGTAAACGACGAAGCACATGTCCGTGGATAATCAAAAA
>OY744518.1:203824100-203826600 GCA_963556195.1 Sepiola atlantica
TTCTAAAAAAGTAAAAATGTAAAAAAAAAAAATGGCTGTAGATTCGATGTTGAACACGCATGCGTCAAATGGAATCACAAAGAAGCTTTTAAGCCAATCAGATTGATGATCTGCCTTCCTTTTGTGATCGGGTTTGCGCCTGCGCATGAGTAAGTGGCAATGACTCCTTTTGAACTGGATTCCCCAGGGGTTGCTCGTGTCGGCGTGGACTGATTGGTGGACAGATGGTTGGCTGGATGGTGTTATTCTTGCGAATGGAAGAAACGTTTGTGGTGTATTTCGTCAGCGACAATTAATGAGCAGAAAAGGCAAGAAAAATATTAATATAGTAGAGAGAAAAGGGTCGTACAATAAGAAAGAACGTGTAAAGAAGAGGAAGAAAGAGAAAATAAAGGAAAAAGACAGTAGAGAAGAAAAGAAAAGATGGGGAAAAACTAGGAAAAGAAAAAGGAAAACTTACAGAAAGATAAGATAGAAAACAAAGCAGAGAGAAATTATGGAAAGAAAAAAAGGGAGAAAAAAAATAAAATTAGAGTAAAACTGGATGAAAAGCGAAAGGAGAAAAGAATGAAAAGACTAAAATAAAGAAAGAAAGAAAGATGGCAGAGAGAGAGAGAGAGAGATAGAGAGAGAGATTGAAACCAAACAAAAAAGAGTGAATGGTAAAAATAGATAGATAGATAGATAGATAAAGACTGGTTCGATAGATAGATAGATAGATAGATAGATAGATAGATAGATAGATAGATAGATGAAAGCTGGGTAGGATAGATAGATAGATAGATAGATAGATAGATAGATAGATAGATAGATAGATAGATAGATAGATAGATAGATAGATAAAAGCTGGGTAGGTTAGTTAGATAGATAGATAGATAGATAGATAGATAGATAGATAGATAGATAGATAGATAGATAGATAGATAGATAGATAGATAAATGAATAGATAGATAGATAGATAGATAGATAGATAGATAGATAGATAGATAGATAGATAGATAGATAGATAGATAGATAGATGAAAGCTGGGTAGGATAGATAGATAGATAGATAGATAGATAGATAGATAGATAGATAGATAGATAGATAGATAGATAGATAGATAGATGAAAGCTGGGTAGGATATATATATATAGATAGATAGATAGATAGATAGATAGATAGATAGATAGATAGATAGATAGATAGATAGATAGATAGATAGATAAAGACTGGCTGGATAGATAGATAGATAGATAGATAGATAGATAGATAGATAGATAGATAGATAGATAGATAGATAGATAAATGAATAGATAGATAGATAGATAGATAGATAGATAGATAGATAGATAGATAGATAGATAGATAGATAGATAGATGAAAGCTGGGTAGGATAGATTGATTGATAGATAGATAGATAGATAGATAGATAGATAGATAGATAGATAGATAGATAGATAGATAGATAGATAGATAGATAAAAGCTGGGTAGGATAGATAGATAGATAGATAGATAGATAGATAGATAGATAGATAGATAGATAGATAGATAGATAGATAGATAGATAGATAGATAGATAGATAGATAGATAGATGAAAGCTGGGTAGGATAGATAGATAGATAGATAAATAGATAGATAGATAGATAGATAGATAGATAGATAGATAGATAGATAGATAGATAGATAGATAGATAGATAGATAGATGAAAGTTGGGTAGGATATAGATAGATAGATAGATAGATAGATAGATAGATAGATAGATAGATAGATAGATAGATAGATAGATAGATAGATAGATAGATAAAGACTCAAAAGGGAAAAAGATGATTAGCTGAGAAAAAGCTGGAGAAAAATAATACAAAAAGACAGAAAAGCAAAGAAAAAAGAAAAAAATGGGGAGAGAAAGAAAACGACCCTTAATTAGGGTTTCCATTGTTTAATGAGTTTCTGTGTGAAGAGATCCGAATAATGACCCTGGAGGTGGTCAGCCACAGAATAGATGAAGGGATGACATCCATCCTCATCTCTGACCCCTCTTTTAATGCGACGGCTGCAAAAATAAAAACTATTTAATAAAAGAGATACGTGTGACTGGGTGAGAGACGACTATATCTACCCAATCAACCTCGGAGTTTTCTCCGGATAAAGAAAGGACACTGAAGCCGCAACCACCATTGGAAATTGATTTACAAAATTAACCGTTCATCAAAACCGGACCCGTTGTTCCCCGAAGAGTCTTGCGACCGTCGTCGCTTGATGTGACCTGCTTCTAAGATGGCTTCTTTGTCTGTCTGTCTGTCTGTCTGTCTGTCTGTGCGGGGGAGGGAGCAGAGGTGGCGATGTCTGCCAGGACAAAAATGTCCAGACTTGGCAAATGAACACATTTCTTTTGTCGTAATATCATAATGACCCCCTCCAAGTAGAAGGTTCTATTTATCTTCCCCCCACAAGGTAAGATGTGACACAAGGTCGGGAAAGTGGGAAAAAAACAGCGCTCGAGAATTTGAGCACTCT
>OY744518.1:203831600-203844100 GCA_963556195.1 Sepiola atlantica
TTCGTCAAGTTTACATTTCATGTGTTTATCTTGAAATCTTTCTGTCCAGATCGATTTTCTTTGATGTATTTTGCCTCAATATTTCAACATTTGTCAATACTTCAGTCATTGTAACCTTCTATGGCTTTGCCACTACAATATATTCAATTCTTCCGGTACATTTTTCTTTCTTCTTGTGTTTTATATGGGTTATTTTTGTTTTGATTCGGTAGATCTTTTTTCATTTCTTGATTTACTTTTTTATTTCTATTTTCTATTTTCTTTGTTTTCTTTATTATTTTGCCAACTCTTTTAATAAAAACGGCAATAGTGTTAAAAAACGGAAATTTTAACATTCTTTTTAAAAATAATTTAATTACGAAACTAAACCCACCAGAATGCATTTCGGTTTCTTCGTGAAAACTAACAGAACGAACAGAAATCCAAGGCTAATGTGTAAATAATTGATGTTATCCAGCGTTTTGATTTAATTTTGTATTAATTTTATTTAATTTATTTTTTATTCATTTTATTTATTTACTTTATTTATCTTTATTTATTTATTTTATTCTTATTTTTATTTATTTTTAAAAAATGTTATTGATTTTATTACATTTATTTTTATTATTTATTTATTGATTTTATTTATTTTGTGTTTATTTTATTTTATTTATTTTTTGTTTATTTTATTTATTAATTTTTTATTTTTTTATTTTTTTATTTTTTATTTTTATCGATTTCATTTATTTTTTATTTTTATTGATTTTTTCATTTGTTTTTATTTATTTTTATTTATTTATTTATTTATTTATTTAATTTATTTGTTATTTTCCTATTTATTATTTATTTAATGTTTATTCATTCAGCATTTATTAATTTTATTTTTGCATAAATTATTAATAAAATTATACGATAACTTCTCGTGTGTCTGTGCATGTGAGTGAGTGTTCCCGGCCTTTACGTGACTTATATTTACTATTAATCAAAAAATGCAATAAAATGTAAACATCCTATTTAAAAAAAATATTTAATTACGAAACAAACTTCGCCATCATGCTTTTCAGTTCCTTTGTAAACAAGTCAACAATTTTGTAACTTTAGTTAATAGTTTAAAATTAAAGAATTAATTGCTTCGTGACCAATCAGCATTTGAAAGGAATTTGGAAACATTTAATCTGTCGACGAGAAAGTCATTGTTGCATAACACCGCTCCTGCCTTGACCGCGACACCAAAAGGGGATTGTTACATAACGCTTGTGAATTAAAATTAAAGTGGTGTACATGTTTTGTGGGCAAATTCTGTTTTCATGCACGGAGACAAAAATATTCGAAGACGAGACTTTTTGAGAGAGAGTTCTATTTTTTTATTTCACACTTCCATCGGAGAGATTTCCATTCGTCGGTTCGTTCATTCAAACTCTGTCTTTCTTTCATACTGTTGTGTGGAAATGTGACGGATGCAATCGGCTATTTTCTTCTACATATTAGCTCATATCTGGCGATGTCACCCAGACTACGCATTGCAGAGCTCAGTTTATGGACGTCTGTCCATGACGCGCTTCCATGGTGAACTCACTCGAAAGCTAATTTCTCACCAGGGATCTGTGACGTAAGAGCCCTTTGACCTTTCAACGAATGTCATAACAGAACTCAATAACGCTTTTGTGTCTAACCTTTTGATCCGAGCGTTTCCTCTCGGCCAGTATGTTATGATTCCCAGAATGACTCACTATGAGACATGTCGGTTTGTCCCAAATCACATATGCACTTAATTTATACTGAATCCTGTTTCTTTCACCCAGTTCATAATTCATACTAGCTACTTTATTCGTTTTCAAAATACAGGGCCCGTCCTAATGTAACACATTAGCTTTAAAATTCTTCGCAAATCTTCGTAAATCGAAAGTTTAGGAAGTTATTTACATTCAGTTTATAGAGATTAAAATGAGATTGCTTCAAGAAAATTTATTTGGGGGATTATTATAATTATTATTATTATTATTATTATTATTATTATTATTATTATTATTATTATTATTATTATTTACTCAATTGCTTACCGACAACCGGTGGTATTTCCTGTAGTCTGAGTGACAACAAGTCTCCCCAGATTTCCAGTACTCCCCACCTCTTTTCGATAGCCACTGCAAATAAACTTGCAGTATCACAACAACCGTTTACCATTGATTTCTCGCTGGTAAGGACCATTGGTCTACTCTGAGATTTGGGTGACAATAAGCCTCCCCAAGGTCCCAGCAGTCTCTGCACTTCCAGTGGAGGTCTGGTTTGTGCTGTCCCTCCTCGGTCTTCTCGTCCTCCCTGACTCTATGCAAATATTTTGTGTGGTGTCAGCCTAGGCTGGTACCATTTTGTTTTTTTCATTTTAAATTATTTTTTAATTTTAATTTTTTTTTTTAATTTATTTTTGGGGACGGGGAGCTGATGGTGTTTCTTGCTATTTCTGTTCATTGGTCGTGTCAGTTGCGGTCGGTGTAATTTATTGGGGGGGGGGGAGATTTATAAAGTGATGTTTCTTGCATTTTCTGTTTCTTTGTTTGTGATGTGTTCTTTCTGTGGTGTTGTTTTCTTCCTATAGTAGATTCCGTGTGACCCTTCGTAGCTTATGCGGGTTGGTTTCCGCATTCAATGATGTTTCTTAAGATTGTATCTGTTTTGATCATTGCCGTCCTTTGTATACTTCCAATGACCCCTTTGATTCCAATTTCTCCTAGTCTTTTTTCCAGTTTTTTGGGGGGATTGTTCCTAGTGCTCCTACGATTATTGGTATTACACTGGCTTTCTTCATGCTCCATATTCCTTTCAGTTCTCTGGCTAGTTCCGTGTATTTGCTTCGTTTTTCCGTTTCTTTGATGTTGACTCTGTGGTTTGCTGGAACGGCGAAGTCTACGATTGTGCAAGATTTTTCCATCTTGTTTTTTTGTTTTTATTATTATTATTATTATTATTATTATTATTATTATTATTATTTGGCGGGGAGGAGACCGTCGGCATTCGCCGGTGTGAGCGCCCCAGGCAAATTTTTTTTTGGGGGGGGAGAGTCTCGGCATTCGCTAGTGGGACGCCTCAGGCGAAATTTGCGGGGGAGGGGTCGACATTCGCCGGTGTGAGCGCCTCAGGCCAAATTTTTTTATGGGGGGTGTCGGCATTCGCCGCTGGTAGCGCCTCAGGCCAAAATATTTAATCGGTGTTCGGCCTAGGTCATTTCATCTAACATACACAAACATGAAAGAAGTAAATAGACACCATTATCATAATTAACAATGAAGACTGCTGTCAGAGGGTCCTGATCGACCTAGGTTATTTTATCTAACATACATAGACATGTAGAAGTAAATAAACACTCTAATTAACATTAATAATGAAAATAAATATGGTACTTTTAATAGAAATGTTACATTTTTTCTCCAGGGTGAATTGGCAACCAGGTACGTGACATCTTTTGCTCCTGGCAACTGTAGAAGAAGGTGAAACTAACGAGGGCAACTTTGGCCGAGGGCAACGGGTGTAGTGTCCAATGGGGTGAAGGAGGGCGACTGGAGAACAGTGATAGGTACGTATATAGTATGTGCACCAGGGCGGCAATAAGTACGTATATAGTATGTGCACCGGGCGGAGATAAATACCTATATAGAAGGCGCAGACAGAGGTAGTATTATTTATAGAAATATGTCATACTTTTGCCCTGGTCAACGGAAGAGGAATGGTGTGGAAGTGACAGCTTTCGCAAAAGGCAAATGGAGAAAGTAGCAGTGAAATGTGGCGACCAGGGAAGAGAAAGATAGAAAGATAAAGAGACGGCTATAGAGAGAAGGAGAGAAATAGAAGTATGAATATAAAGATGTTACACAAGCGATTTTACTTCAATTATGTGTTTTTATGACTCCAAGCAACGAAAGTAAGGGACCGAACCGAAATTGGGGGACCGAAACGAAAGTCAGGGACCAAACCGAAAGGGGGGGGGACCGAAACGACAGTCAGGGACAAAACCGAAAGTGGGGGACCGAACCTAAAGTGGGGGAACAAACCTAAAGTGGGGGACCGAACCTAAAGTTGGGGAACAAACCTAAACAGAGGGACCCAACCGAAAGTGGGGGGGGGGGACCGAACCTAAAGTGGGGGACCGAACCGAAAGTGGGGGACCGAACCTAAAGTGGGGGACCGAACTGAAAGTGGGGGACCGACCCTAAAGTGAGGGACCGAACCGAAAGTAGGGGGACCGAACCTAAAGAGGGGGACCGAACTGAAAGTGGGGGACCGACCCTAAAGTGAAGGACCAAACATAAAGTGGGGGACCGAATCGAAAGAGGGGACCGAACTGAAAGTGGAGGGGACCGAACCGAAAGAGGGGGACAGAACAAAAAGTCAGGGACCGAATCGAAAGTGAGGGGACCGAACTGAAAGTGAGTGACCGAACCTAAAGTAAGGGACCGAACCTAAAGTGGGGGACCAAACCGAGAGTGGGAGGGACCGAACCTAAAGTGGGGGACCGTACCTAAAGTGCGGGACCGAACCGAAAGTGGGGGACCGAACCTAAATGATGGACCGAACAAGAAGTGGGAGGGACCGAACCTAAAGTGAGGGACCGAACCTAAAGTGGGGGACCGAACCGAGAGTGGGGGACCGAACTGAAAGTGAGGGACCGAACCTAAAGCGGGGGACCGACCCTAAAGTGAGGGACCAAACATAAAGTGGGGGACCGAATCGAAAGAGGGGACCGAACCTAAAAAGGGGGATCGAACCGAAAATCAGGGACTGAACCGAAAGTGAGGGACCGAATTGAAAGAGGGGGACCGAACTGAAAGTGGGGGACCGAACCTAAAGTGGGGGACCGAACTGAAAGTCAGGGACCGAACTGAAAGAGGGGACCGAACTGAAAGTGGAGGGGACCGAACCGAAAGAGGGGGACAGAACAAAAAGTCAGGGACCAAATCGAAAGTGAGGGGACCGAACTGAAAGTGAGTGACCGAACCTAAAGTAAGGGACCGAACCTAAAGTGGGGGACCAAACCGAGAGTGGGAGGGACCGAACCTAAAGTGGGGGACCGAACCTAAAGTGCGGGACCGAACCGAAAGTGAGGGGACCGAACCTAAATGATGGACCGAACAAGAAGTGGGAGGGACCGAACCTAAAGTGAGGGACCGAACCTAAAGTGGGGGACCGAACCGAGAGTGGGGGACAGAACTGAAAGTGAGGGACCGAACCTAAAGCGGGGGACCGACCCTAAAGTGAGGGACCAAACATAAAGTGGGGGACCGAATCGAAAGAGGGGACCGAACTGAAAGTGAGGGACCGAACCTAAAGTAAGGGACCGATTCGAAAGAGGGGGACCGAACCTAAAGAGGGGGACCGAACCGAAAATCAGGGACTGAACCGAAAGTCAGGGACCGAACCAAAAGTCAGGGACCGAATTGAAAGAGGGGGACCGAACTGAAAGTGGGGGACCGAACCTAAAGTGGGGGACCAACCCGAGAGTGGGAGGGACCAAACCGAAAGTCAGGGACCGAACCAAAAGTCAGGGACCGAATTGAAAGAGGAGGACCGAACTGAAAGTGGGGGACCGAACTAAAAGTGGGGGACCGAACCTAAAGTGGGGGACCGAACTGAAAGTCAGGGACCGAACCAAAAGTCAGGGACCGAACTGAAAGTGGGGGACCGAACTGAAAGTGGGGGACCGAACCTAAAGTGGGGGACCAAACCGAGAGTGAGAGGGACCGAACCTAAAGTCAGGGACCGAACCAAAAGTCAGGGACCGAATTGAAATAGGGGGACCGAACTGAAAGTGGGGGACCGAACTGAAAGTGGGGGACCGAACCGAAAGTCAGGGACCGAACCAAAAGTCAGGGACCGAATTGAAAGAGGAGGACCGAACTGAAAGTGGGGGACCGAACCGAGAGTGGGAGGGACCGAACCTAAAGTCAGGGACCGAACCAAAAGTCAGGGACCGAATTGAAAGAGGGGGACCGAACTGAAAGTGGGGGACCGGACCTAAAGTGGGGGACCAAACCGAGAGTGGGAGGGACCGAACCTAAAGTGGGGGACCGAACCTAAAGTGCGGGACCGAACCGAAAGATGGGGACCGAACCTAAATGATGGACCGAACCAGAAGTGGGAGGGACCGAACCTAAAGTGAGGGACCGAACCAAAAGTCAGGGACCGAACCGAGAGTGGGGGACCGAACTGAAAGTGAGGGACCGAACTTAAAATGGGGTACCGAACCTAAAGTAGGGGACCGAATCGAAACAGGGGGACCAACTGAAAGTGGGGGACCGAACATAAAGTGAGGGACCGAACTTAAAATGGGGTACCGAACCTAAAGTAGGGGACCGAATCGAAACAGGGGGACCAACTGAAAGTGGGGGACCGAACATAAAGTGAGGGACCGAACTTAAAATGGGGTACCGAACCTAAAGTAGGGGACCGAATCGAAACAGGGGGACCAACTGAAAGTGGGGGACCGAACCTAAAGTGAGGGACTGAATCGAAAGTGGGGTACCGAACCTAAAGTGAGGGACCGAATCGAAAGAGGGGGACCGAATCGAAAGAGGGGGACCGAACCTAAAGAGGGGAAAGAAGGAGGGAATTCAGGAACGAAAGAGAGAAGGAGGGAAGGAGAGAGAGAGAGAGAGAGAATGTAAGAGAGAGAGAGAACGAGAGAGGAGAAACTAGCGAGTGAGAGAGAGATAGTAAACGAAAGAGAGAGCAATGTTTATTATATGTTAGATAATAACAAACAGGATATTATATTTGGGACAGTGAGAATTTATATTTTAAGGTATACTGCAATGATTAAATGATGACTAGGACATCAATATATATATATATATAATTATTCACGGATACGTGTTTCGTCGTATGAAACTCATCAGTGTCATTTGATATATATATATATATATATATATATATATATATATATATATATATATATATTCTTCAAATGGGCAGAAACAATTGTTTGTAAACAAAGTGATTTTGAAAGAAATAAGTACTGTTTCTTTGAATACCTAATATTTATACGATGTTAAATGATATATATATATATATATATATATATATATATATATATATATATATATATATATATATATATATATATTGATATATATACATGAACAGATCGAGTAGATAGATAGATAGATAGATAGATAGATAGATAGATAGATAGATAGATAGATAGATAGATAGATAGATAGATAAAAGAACTGGATATATCCAGATAAGGTGAAGAAAGACAAATAGAATCATAATAGGATAAAAGTCAATATGGCCGTCGGGAATAAAATGGCGTCCCATCGATTGATTAAAGTTAACCTTAGGCCGGAGATCTGAGCAGGAAACGTGTTTCAAATCATTTTTTTTCCCCATAGAAAAAAAAAATTGAATCGTACTTTTCCATTCGTCACAAATCATCTCTATTCAAATCACGTTGCGAAATTCGATGGCGTTCATTCTGTTTCCCTTTCCGAATTCTCGGAAAGAAAAGAAAAAAAAAATAGAATTCGTGAAGTAGGTAAGTAAATGTTGAAGATATATATATATAAAAAAAAAGCGTTACCAATTTTAGCTTTGCAGGTGTTCAGAATGCTTCTTTGTGTAGAGTGCGCATGACCGGAGTTTTAAGACGATTTTCATATCGGAAATGATCAGGTCGTTTGAGTTGTCTTTCCTTTCCTTCCAGAAGATGCAATTCTGCAAAACCCGCGTATTTAGATACGCCCACTTCCGGTCGATCTGTCCGTCAATCTATCACGCTTCGGTTTGATTCATTACAAGAATACAAACGCTCCACAGTTTCGCCAAAACGTAATAAAGATGGAACGTAATAAAGGTTCTATTTCACCGTTTTCTTTGATTTAATCGATGACGTCATCATTTCGTGCATTGTTAACTCCAATCTGTTTTAAATATATGACGTTATCATTTTGTGACGTAATCATTAATGATTTATTCCGTTGAATGTAATCCATTGTGCAAGAGAAAAAACAAAGTTATTTATATACCTCCCACAAGGTAAGATGTGACACAAGGTCGGGAAAGTGGGATTAGATAAGCCAGCGCTCGAGAGGTGAGCACTCTGGTCATTTAAAAATTGTCTGGGCAGCCCCGTCGGCATTCCCCGGTAGGGGCGCCTTAGACAGTAAGCAATAAACTTACTCCTCCCCAAAGAGGGGAGTCAAAGCCTGGAAGGGTGCACCTCCTAGAACTGCACAGGATCAGCAACCCCCAATAGACCGGCGTAAATCCAAACCCAAAGGCCTGGACTATACCGGTTTATTAGGTGGGGTAAAAAACCCTGGTTGAATCTTCTATTTCACCTCTTTCTTTGATTTAATCGATGACGTCATCATTTCGTGCATTGTTAACTCCCATCTGTTTTAATATATGACGTTATCCTTTTGTGACGTAATCATTAATGACTTATTCTGTTATGAAGTAATCCATTGTGCAAGGGAAAAAACAAACACACCACGATAACAAGATAACTATATCCACAGTTTTTTTTTTAGTTTTTTTTTAAATTTATTTATCTTCCTCCCACAATGGAAAGATGTGACACAAGGTCGGGAAAGAGGGATCTGAAAAGCCAGCGCCCGAGAAGGTGAGAACTCTGGCCTACAAATAATGCCTGGGCAGCTACCGTCGGCATTCCCCGGTAGGGGCGCCTCAAGCAGTAAGCAATAAACTTACTCCTCCCCAAAAGAGGGGAGGCAAAGCCTGGGAGGGTGGACCTCCTAGAACTGCACAGGACAAACCCACAGACCAGCGGAAATCAGACCCCGAAAGCCAAGACGATACTGGTCTGTAGGGTGCAATATCCACCGGAACAGATACTACACTTTGCTTTTGGCCAAAAGGCCGAGAATAAAATAACAATATCCAGAGTTGTTATTTTTAGTACATAAATATATACATAGACATAGATAGATTTATATAAGAGGGTGAGGTAGTTTTCTTGAAGCGTTGTATGTAATGATTATATATATATATATATATATATATATATATATATATATATATATATATATATATATACATATATATATATACATATATATATATATATATATATATATATATATATATAAAGGTAAAAAAATAATTTACTTTAAAGACACATCTTTATTTGGCTTCCTAAATTTCAATTCAAATTCGAAACGATGTTTCAAAGTGGAAATATTTATTTCATATTGAATTATCTCATCAGTGCAGAGAAGTGATGATTTCAGACAGTCACAAGGCGCAAACCCGGTTTACAGAGTCATCTTTGACTCTGCGCGCTTTCGCTCTATTCTGTCGACCATGGGAAATTGTAACGTGATACGGAGAGATTAAGTTATATTTATGCCAATTGCGGTTAGCGATAAACATCAAGACAATCTATAGGACTCAACGAACCACATCGGAGCCTCGCTTCGTAGCTTAGGTGAATGTCTATATTTACAGTGCCCAAATTTAACTTTGTTAAAGGGGCTTTTATTATAATATTCATGAGAACTATTAAATGATATTTACTTGCAGACAATGTTGTTTCGAGCTTAGGCTCCTATCATCAGTGATTTTGTTTTATATATATATATATATTCCATGATAAATGCCAGTAATACTGAAATCATATGCCCTTAATAGGGTTAAGACGAAAATTCATATACACTAAATGTACAAAAGCAATGAAATTCCCAAATCTTTACACTTTTATTGTCATTAAGGGTATGCGAGCACAACAGGGCTATGTATTTTACTGGTAGGAATTTTTCTTCAGCGCACCTCACACACTTTATCCACTCATGCATAGAGATTTATACTGTAGCGATGTGATAATGAAATGGTTTGGCTGATATGTAGTCATACTCTTAATGACAATAAAAGTGTAAAAATTTGGGAATTTCCTTGCTTTTGTACATTTAGTGTATATGAATTTTCATCTTAACCCTATTAAGAGCATATGATTTCAGTATACTGGCATTTATCATGGAATGTCACTACTTTTGTAAAGACTATGCCTCAAGACAATGGTAATTTTTAAGGTGTTTTTTTTTAATTTTCTGGAAAACGAAGGTATATGGTAAACTGAAATTAAAATGCCATCAACTAGACCCTAGAACCTCTATCTCTGCCAAAAATCAGCTGAATCCATCAAATAGTTGATGAGATACAGGGTGGCACACACGTACGTACGTACGTACGTACGTACGTACGTACATACGTACACACGGATTACACAAAATCACTCCTGACCTTTCTAGATCTCTGGGTTGCCTTGACTAATGATGCTGAAATTCTACACACTTATAGAACCTATCAAATGAAAATGTTGTGCAAAGTTTTAACTAATTTGGTTTATTGGTTTTTGAGTTATGACTGATCAAAGAAATGAGATTTCTAGCATAGGTCGTTTTTGAAGTCTATTAAGGGATAGAGCGCTATCGCGCCTCCCTTGATATATATATTAAGTATTTATCCGTCTGGGGGTTGTCATTATCTCCCTTTATCATTTATTTAAATTTTACATTAATATAAAATTGTATTTATTTGAAGAGTCTAGAGTTACGTCCCCTTGATAAAAACCGCTTTATTTTTAAATTGATTTATACTGATTTTGAAATTACGTCTCAGAGAGACAGGTACTCTTCGATTATAACATATGTTCATGGAATTTAAGCAAATTTCATCGATTATAAGATTACAATTCTTGAATGTATCCTAAGAAGAATTTATTTTGGTTTAATTTTGACTTTGAACTATTAACTTTTATATCATGAAAACGTATTTATATCTTAGATATTAATTCTTACTTGAAATAGTTTCATAATTGTTACTATATTTCTCAATGATGATTAAAATCTAAAATTTACAGTTTTCTCCGGTACTGACTAATAGTTGATAAGAACAAGTTTCGACAATTTCAATTTAAGAATGACTTGCATTTAAGTTTCACCTTCCATTGCTGTTTATTATAAGTTTTTTTCTCTTTTCTGATTTTTAGTTTATTGTTTTTTTGTAACAAGGCCCTTTTTCGATTTTTATCTATATGTTTGTTTTGATCAATATAGATATATGATACGCTCTATATAAAAAGAACAACATTTAACTAATTTAAAAAAGAATTATTTCACCCTTACTTCCCTTTTGTCGATATTTTTTCGTGAATTGTATTAAAGCCGAAACTATACTAAACTATACTAAACCTGTACTATTAGTTTTATTACTAATCGAGATTTGGTATATGTCTGAAGCTGAAACTATACTAAACTATACTAAATCTATCCTATTATTTATATTACTAATCGAGATTTGGTATCTGTCTGAAGCCGAACTATACTAAACTATACTAAATCTATACTATTATTTATATTACTAATCGAGATTTGGTATCTGTCTGAAGCCGAAACTATACTAAACAATACTAAATCTATACTATTATTTATATTACTAATCGAGATTTGGTATCTGTCTGAAGCCGAAACTATACTAAACTATACTAAATCTATACTATTATTTATATTACTAATCGAGATTTTATATCTGTCTGAAGACGAAACTATAGTAAACTATACTAAACCAGTACTATTACTTCTATTACTAATCGAGATTTGGTATCTGTCTGAAGCCGAACTATACTAAACTATACTAAACCAGTACTATTACTTCTATTACTAATCGAGATTTGGTATCTGTCTGAAGCCGAAACTATACTAAACAATACTAAATCTATACTATTATTTATATTACTAATCGAGATTTGGTATCTGTCTGAAGCCGAACTATACTAAACAATACTAAATCTATACTATTATTTATATTACTAATCGAGATTTGGTATCTGTCTGAAGCCGAAACTATACTAAACCAGTACTATTATTTATATTACTAATCGAGATTTGGTATCTGTCTGAAGACGAAACTATACTAAACTATACTAAACCAGTACTATTACTTCTATTACTAATCGAGATGTGGTATCTGTCTGAAGCCGAAACTATACTAAACTATACTAAATCTATACTATTATTTATATTACTAATCGAGATTTGGTATCTGTCTGAAGCCGAAACTATACTAAACTATACTAAACCAGTACTATTATTTATATTACTAATCGAGAATTGGTATCTGTCTGAAGCCGAAACTATACTATTACTTATATTAATTGTACTATTGTAGTATATTTTAATGCTCAATTCTATGAGAATAGTACAGTATCTATTCTGTTGTCATGATAACCTTATCCTAGACATTACTATAGGAGGAGCCGTGAAGTATATGCTCGTCCGTCATCATACCATCCTCCTCCCAGGTCAGCAAAAATATGGTACCAGAAAGATCATGTATTTACCCGTATATATGAGAAAAGTATGGGTTCAAGTCATGTCTTTTGGGCACTAATCACGGTATAGACATTACTTTTCCGGATGGCAAATTGTAACAGGAATTTTTTTTATTTATTTTCTGCGAAATTATTCGGACTCCTGAAAGGGTCGTTTATTTAAGTGGTCACTTCTATA
>OY744518.1:203849100-203879100 GCA_963556195.1 Sepiola atlantica
CGGTCATTGAACGGGGTCTATTGTGAAGCAAGGGTTGTGCAATTACTAACCGTGCCTCTCCTTTATCGGCGTTGCTTCAGTTCAGTTGCAAGGAATAGTAAAAAATGACTATGAAAAATGCCGGGATAAGCGGAGAAAGACTAGTGTTATTTCGGAGTTTTCCTTCTCCTAGACTAGTTGCATGAAAACGATTGAGAGTCTAGTCCATCCTACTATTTAATCGATAGCTGGAGGGAGTATATATGGATTCATACCTTTCCGAAGTTTATTAGCGAAGGTGATGAAGCAACCCCGACAGAACTCGAACCCGGAACGCCACTCTTATTAGCAATATTAATTTGTTTACTTAAAATAAACTTTATTTAATTATGGAAGTAAATGGGATATCTAGTCGACATAATGACTTTGAAATCCAGTTTTAATGAATAATTACCCGGATATTATCAATTTCTAAGTTTACTGTCTTATTCAGATAGCGCTAAGCAGAAGATTCGTGCATAGCTTTTATGAGGAAAAGACATTAACAAAATAATTAGCAAAATTGTATCAACGTAGTTGTGCCTCATGGGTCGATACTTGGCCCTATATTGTTCAGGATCTTCATAAACGACCTCCCCGATGCAATCGAGTCTGAGATGGTGTATTTGCTGATAACCACGCTCTATTTCCGGCGTAGGAGGGAGATCAAATACCCACACATGCAAGCAATGGTTGAATCATTAGAAAACTACCTTTAGTCTGTAGTAGAAAAGGACGAAAAGTGGATGGTCACATTTAATGCTATCGATGCAAGCTCCCTCCTTTTAACAATTCTAAGAAACTTTTCAAACCACCGATTGTCATGACCGACAGTACCCTTCCCGAGGGTCTAACCTTAAAACTCCTCGGCATGACATTCTCAGGTCACATGAAATCGAATAAGTACATAGAAGATGTTGCCAAGTCTGCTGCAAATTAGATAGTCTCCCTTTACCGGGCTAGAAAACATCTCACATTTGTCTTTATCTTATATCTCTATAAAGCCACCATTCGCCTGTGCATAGAATATTTTTGATACATCTGGGCTAGTGCACCAACCACTAGCCTCTTCTAGAGTGCACAAATAATTTCTAACCTAATATGTTTCGCACTGTCTGCTAAGCTCCAGCCCCTGTCGTATAAACGCAGTGTTACATCGCTGTGCTTGTTTTCCATGTACTTCCACGGAATGTGCCCTGTTAAACTTTCTGCACTTGTACCCCCTAAACAAAAATACCCCGACCCACCAGATGAGTGGCTAAATCCCACTCCTTCACTGTAGAAGTCCCTAGATGCAGGAAGATTTTTTTACATTGATAGTTTTTTTTCTTTGGAATTCCCTCCCTGCTCACTTTTCTCGGACTGTGCCAACATGCAGAAATTTAAATGTAATGTGAACAAACATCTTGCTGCACAACTTCCCAATTAGGATAACCCCTATAAAACTGATTCTTTAATCACATTAGCACTTTAAGTTTCAATTGCAACATGCCTTGTTTAGTAAAAGAAAAGAGAAGTTTACGCCCGAAATATCTGGCTTCTATCAAAGTTAACCCTTACCCCTCAGTGGCAATATGTATTGTTTAGGGTGCATAAAAGAAAATGATGCATTAAAAAAATTTATATTTCTATATGATTTTTTAAAAAATAATGTAATGTTTGTGGTGAACAGGGGTGCGATTCAAACGAACGCGATTGGCTTTAATAGACACCCTCTTTCGTTCTCCAGTTCGTTTTGATAGGCTCTCCTCTTCACTTCTCAAAAACAAATAAAGAGTTTTCACATGTTGTCGATAAATCAGAAGTGTCGACCAATAAGAATGAGCCCTGCTCGATTAAAACCCAATATATAGTAAGCCTGTGTGAAATCAGAAACCCCAATAAAAAGCGGAAAACTGAACAGGCAAAAGCAGAGATCGAAACCGAAACATAAATAACACTTCTAAACTCACGTAGAAGCTTCATCATCACGCGCATATACTCATTAACAAGAGGTCAGACGAACAGAAGCAAATTGTTACCCACTCACTCGCACTAGCAGAACAATTAGGCCTTCCCGCACACACAGTGCCACGCTGCCTAATACTCATTTACGTATATTACTCACTCACACATCTTCACACTGAACGCCGTTCGTAGATCACTCTAAACTGCTTGGGTAAATCTAGCCGCCGACTCGCTATTTACATTTAAATTCCTCTCTATTTACTAACTAATTGGCTATGGCCGATGGAATAAGACTCTCGACTACGAATCAGTAGCGATTTGTGATCGGGGTTCGCGCCCACCGACCGTTGAGAATTAGTTCCTACACTGAAGATTGCGTTAGCATTAAACATCGATGTCTGTAGCTATTAAAATATTTAATAAATATATATATATATATATATATATATATATATATATATATATATATATATATATATATATATATATGCGTACACATCCTTTGGTGCTTCTATAATAAAAAGCCGAAAAAAAGTTTTTCTTGTCTTTTTGTGTTGGAGAGGTAAATATAGGGCAGGTAACTCTTACCACGAATTTTAAACACGATTTTCCAGTAATCAAAACTGATGGCTTCAAATGGCGTTGCACATGTGGCTACTGTGCAAGGAGAACGTCGATTAGACATAAAAGGGTTAGGGTTTAGGGTTTAGGGTTAGGGTTAGGGTTAGGGTTTAGGGTTTAGGGTTAGGGTTAGAAAAATATTGTTCGAAAGCTAGAGCTGTTGTGAAGAGTTACCTGCCCCTTATTTACCTCTCCAACACTAAAGACAAGAAAAACTTTTTTTCGGCTTTTTATTATAGAAGCACCCATCCTTTTCCTACCAAATCACGGGTTTGCATAATCTTTCCCAAATTAATATTTTTATTCGTCATAACATAACTTTTATAGACATTTTATATTAATTGTCGGTGCCGTTCTTTGTAAATTCCCAAAGACGCCATCATCGACCAAAATAACCCTACAAGACCATGGACCACACCATACGTTTTCCTCCGAAGTACGGATACGTTAACTAGTTGTTATAACAGCTTTTCTTTAAAACTGTTTAACATGAGAGCAATGGGCAAAGGCAATCATAATTAGCGTTGGGCTATAACGATGTTCGCTGATAATCCCACCGATCAAATTTCCAAATATTATTGATATCTCAGGGGTCAAACGCACTTGTATTTGACCCCGTAGTAACCGCAAGTATTCTGTCTTCTTCTTATCTCGCTAGATGTACACCAGAAACTGACACCTAGCGGTGAACATATGTGTTCCGTAAAGGCAAAGGGTGATAACTCGCGATGACTCTATGGCACTAACTATGCCTCGTTATCTCGCGTGTGTGTTTATCATAGATGCCAACTTCCTGGCAGGCGCTGGAAAAATAAGAGAACTTATAACAAAATTAGGTCTGACCAGTTTAATTTGATAAAAAAAAGATAAAAATTAGCATCAGTTTTAGTTATAATCTTGACGTTTTCTTTTTCGACGGTATGTGTAGGTGGATGGGTGATTTTATTTTATTGTGATGTAGGTGTGATGAGATGTTATTTATTTTCTGGTAGATGTAGGTTGGTGAGTGATTTTCTTTTTTTTCGTGTGTATTAAATGACCTTCTGCCATCCTTGATTGGTTCGAGATAAAATGTAACACTTTTTTGTAAAGGAAACAACGGGCATCCCTTAGAGTATATTTTGCCGAATAAGGCTTACTTCAAAAAGTCATCGTGAGCCTCAGCCACCGGACCTTAATCTAGAGCTCGCGGTCTTTCTGGTGTCCTTCAAGGGACACATAAACACCAGTTTGATCTGAGCAGTCAGCTCGTCGGTGTTGTTGTAGGTTGTACGGTTAATCTCATTCTCAACCGCGCCCCACACATAATAGTTCATGATGTTGAAATCGTGCGAGTTTAGGGTAAGATTTTTGGAGTAGTGAAGTCGTGGAAGTTCTCAGACAGACACTTCTGGGTTTTCCTGTAGGTGTGACATGGAGCTGAATCCTGCTGCAACACATATTGCCTTACGGCAACCACCCTCTCTACTCAGCACTTGGCAAAGGTGGACAGCAACTTAATATCTGAATTGATTCTGAGTCTCTTTTCGAAGATGTGGGGCGACATGGCGTGACCTTCGCTGGAAACACACCAAAAGATCATCACAGTTAAATATATAGTCCGTCCTCTATTAATTCGGTACTTTCCTCAAAAAGGAAACTTGAAAGAATTCACCAGACGATGATACCGGTGATCGTTGAATTCCATTTTCGTATCTGTCTTCATTGCATGAGTTGTCGAGGATTTGGGGTGGATTGTAACAGCCTTTTCGAATCAAGTAAACGGTTAATCCATGTCAATGAAACCATGGTACATCTCTGGAATATGTAACGTGCAGTTTTTAAATAAATAATTTGTATTTTAGCTCTCACATTCTTGCGATCTAGCACTTATATATATATATATATATATATATATATATATATATATATATATATATATATATATATATATATATGTGTGTGTGTGTGTGTGTGTGTATATCTAGGCAGACAAGTATTGTTGAATATAATACACAACTCATGTCTAGATATACTTTGGTAGATCCTTTCAATAGTCCGAATTAGGATCTTAGTTTCGGAGCGGAATTGGCTGATGAATTTGCCATAATTTGGATGTGTCTCCCAAGTACTTTCGGACCCATTTGGGTCCATCTTCGGGGGAATGAGGTATAGACCATGTGTCCGAAAGTACTTGGGAGACAAATCCAAATTATGGCAAATTCATCAGCCAATTCCACTCCGAAACTAAGATCCTAATTCGGACTATTGAAAGGATCTACCAAAGGATATCTAGACATGAGTTTTCTCTTATATTCAACAATATATATATATATATATATATATATATATATATATATATATATATATATATATATATATATATATATATATATATATATATATATATATATCAAGTAACAAAGTAATAAGTTTGTTTATTCTTGGTTTTGATTAAAAAAAAAAAATGACTCAATACTGGTCACCCCTGATGATGGAATTTTATTCCGAAATTAATAGGATTAATGTAAGAAAAAAAATTAATAAATTAATCTTGTATTGCCATTGGCTTATATTTTTATTAACTAACCCTGCAATATTTGAAACTGAACGAACAACCCACACCTTATATATATATATATATATATATATATATATATATATATATATATATATATATATGTATATATATATTATATATGTATGTATATATGTATATATATGTGTATATTTATATATATATGTATATATATATGTATATATATATATATGTATATATATGTATATTTATATATATATATGTATATATATATATGTATATATATGTATATTTATATATATATTGAGACACTAATTGGTCTAGCCGCACTGATGAGCTGTGAAACAGCGAAACAGTCTGTATGTGGATGACTATATAAAGCTCCCCTCCGGGTAGAGCTTATGTTTGTAAGGGTATCGCCAACTTCCATTAGCGTAAAAAAAGCAATGCTCATTAGGTAAACACTAATTCGAGCTCCGGCATTTGCAATGTTTACATTGAGATACAACAGTCAGTGTCGCATGATGGCGTAGGGGTTAACATCGCCGACTGTCAGCTCGACGGTTGCGTTTCGATCCCGGCTTGAGGCACTAACTGGTCTATCCGCACTGATGAGCTGTGGATGACTATATATATATGTATGTATGTATTACACTCAGCACTTGATAACAATGGACAGCACCTCAATGTAGCCATCTGAATTTAGTGTAGGTCTCTTTTCAAAGATCTAGGTCGGCCTGGTGTCGCCTGGTAACACACCTGAAAAGCATTGCAGTTTGAGGGAACTTAGTTTTCATGACGCACGGGATTTCGTATTTCGCTAGCCATGTATTGTTCTGCGCATTGAAAAAAAAACTTCCCCAGATCGACTGTTTTTTTTGTACCTTGTAACGCAGTTCTCTTCATCTATGGTGGTCAGTAGCTTCGAAGTATTCAAGGGTCACTGCATTGCAGCTAAAACCGATTCATCATCCGCTGGCAATCACCATGATACAGGTACTTTCAGTTCATCCATCGTCTCCTAGTTCTCGGATCCATCAACAGTACACAGAAACATCCATCCATCGCACTTTACCGTTATTAAATACTTCAACGGTTTCTGAAATTTAAAAAAAATCATAATATTATCAAATTTGTCTCGGACACCTCTGTATCAACAAGGGCGATAACTCCGAAATGGTCCAAGGGAGGTAATTGCGTTTTCTATATTTATCCTAACAGACACCTCTGTATAGCAGCCACGTGACCCTTTGCAAGCAGACTTGCGGTTGGCATAAAATATACTGTTGTTGCGTCATTTAACGGCCAAAACTGCTGGATTTATAATTTGAACTGAAGAAACGTGCGTTGTTATCTGAAACAAGAACAAGGTCCTTTTCTTTATCCAGGGCGTTTCTTAATCCGTTTCTTAATCCGTTTCTTAATCCGTAAATGCTTTTTGTTTAAAATATGACACATTCAAACAAAATGCCTATTTAATATAATAGTCAACGAAAATTTGCCAAACTGTAACTGGTTTCACATCTGTAACGAGCCTGTTGGCAAGTGTGAATAGGTATTAGTATGATGTTGCATCAGCACACCAGCTAAATAGGTAATCAGTATATTCGATGACAAAAACATTTTCAAACCAATATAAAAATATAAAACATTCAAGGGTTAGAAAGGAGATATTATATTTCATCGCCTTCTAAAGTAGGAGATCCACATGAATGCCAGGAGTAAGCTAACATTTCACGTTTTCTAGATTCCATGAATAAAAACGTTTTTTTTTAATCCAAGAATTTAAATAAAATTTAGTGCAATTTTTAGTTTACTATCAAAAGAAGTTTTTGAAAAATAAAAAACAATTGTATGTTTTAAAGTAACAACAATATATTCTAGTAGAAGAGGCATTATAAAAAGTAAATGACAAAGTCTATCCATACATAATATATCAACGTTTTTTACGCCTTGTAAGTGAGAGTTTAAAAAGAGTTCAAACGTTTAGACGAATAAAGCGTTTTATTGTCTGAATGTACATGGACTTATGAATGAGTTCGTCAGATTTAGAAGACAAACTGCCGCTATATGTAGAAGTAAATGTATGACTATGATTTGTGTAGTTTGGAAGAGATGCCAGTAGCCAGGGGCTACAGCCCGAGATCGTTTGCCCGCCAAGAGCATGTGTGGCAGTGTTATCACTCACAGGGTTCCTGTGGTAAGTTAGGGTTCTCGCTACATCTCTTTATATAGATAACGCGAACAGGTGGCCGGCTTAAAGAAGAGAGTCTTTTTGATTGGCTGAACAATCAACACTGAGTATTTCTATCCAATCAGTATTAAGTATTTCAACCAAGTAAACATCGATTATTTCAGAGATTGTTGTTGTTGTGTTCGCTGTTGGAACAGGGGTTCCACATATCTTTCTACGTAAAACAAATAGTCTGCAATTAGTGGCGTACGGCCCTTATAACAACATAAATAAACCAACATCCTGAATTTGACATGTATGGTCTATATTATGTTCGGTACTTTGAGAACTGACTGATCCGAATATCGGAAGCTTTTGTATAAAGTTACGTTTTGTGACTAATAAATATCAGAAGACCCTAATTATTGCATAATGTGTCTTAATTATAAAAATAACGGCAGTGGAAGAACATAGCATTATGCAAGCAACACGCGGCAAATCAGTTAACCAGCGTCGAATAGTATTACCTACTCACAATTTTAGACTAATTGTTAGATATTGAGCGGGTAGATATCCTAGTATATAATTTAGTTAGTTGAGAATGAAAGGAAATAGATACGCAGCTCAGTGGGTTGGACTGGGTCAACTTCATTATTTTGAGTTGAAAATTGCTTAGGCTGTGGGGAATGTACTAAAAACGGATATGACGTTACATGTCTCAAAGAGAGATAGTAATAAAAAAGAGAGCCCTTTGGAAGCACGCATCGACGTCATACATGTAACGACATGGGCTGACAAGATATAGCAAATTAGTGATTTCGATCCTCTCCCCCCACCCCGCCTGATCAATGATTTTGAACGAAGATGACGTTGAATAAATGGATCGGTGTCTTACATCAGTTTTGTTTCGATTTAGTCTTTTTGAACGTATGGATAAGAAGCTTTAATTAAACGACGACATTCTGTAGCGCAGAGCAGGAGAGGCAGCCGACTGCTGTTGACCAAGACCCTTGTCCGCGGCGGTCGAAGAGAAGACGGCTGGTGTGCTGCTTGTGCGGAGGAGAGCTGCGGGAGCGGACCCGGAAACGCCCATTCACGAAAAGTTGAATTTAATTTTTTTAAAGAGGAAACGGCGGCGGGCGAATTTGGCGTGCTCATTTGCGTATGCGAGATGTCGTTACTACAAGAAGCACGAAAAAAAACGTGATTTGGCGAGATTCGTTGGGAGGTGAGCGCAAACGAAAGAAGAAGAAGAAGAAGAAGAAGAAGAAGAAGAAGAAGAAGAAGAAGAAGAAGAAGAAGAAGAAGAAAAAAGTACCGAATTTATTTTTGTGAAAGCTTTGCATTGACTCGTTCACATTCCCTGAGTCTAAGAGTATTACGTAGAAGCAACCAAGGTATGAATGACTATTGTTAATTTTGATGTTTCTGGTTACGGCAACTGACGTTTGGAAGCATGCGAGATAATCGGACATGTAACGATATGGGCTGACAAGATATAACTACTTAGTGGTTTCGATCTCTCTTTCTGTCTTTCCCCTAAACTGCTCTGTGATTTTCAATGAACATCACGTTGAATAATTGACCACTGTCTTCCATCAGTTTTGTATCGAGTTAGTTTTATTAAGTATATACAGAAGAAGCCTTAATTGCAGGGCGGTCTGGGAGTATCACAGTGAAGCGTGTAAGAGAAGAACGACCGACAACAAGGTAAGATTAACTATTGTGAACTTTAATGTTCGTGTAATAATTACGACAACTTGGTTGCTACATGTGTGATACAAGGTTGAGAAATCAACATGAAGACGTCTGGCTACGACATTTTGAAAAAACATCCCTGCTTGCACGTGCTAATAGTGAAAGCCTTATGTATTATTAGAAACTCAGATTCTTCCCTATTTAATTGACCAGAATAACTTTCTTAATTGATTCTAATATTCAATCTTAATCGATATGTTATTTTTATTAGTTATGAATAGAGGGAGGGGGTAGTACTTACTCCAACATGCACATCTACTACGCCTGGCACCCATAACACCTGAAAGAAGTTTTACAAGATAACGTTTTTCTATATACACCGTTTGTTTGCTATTACTCTTCCTCGTCTTTGACTTCTCATCTACATTCAACTCTACAGAGAGAGAGAGAGGTAAAGAGAGGTAGAGGGAGAGAATGGGGTGAAGAAACACAGAAAGAAAAAAACAAGTGTGGTGTATGTGTTTACCAGTGCAAATAGCTCGTACCTGCTGTTGTGGGTGAATTGGTTAGCGCACCACCCTTAGAGACAAGGACTGTTAGTTCGAACTTAACCCGAAGCCTAATAATATTTTTACTATGATTTTTGTCTTAAAATGAAGTTAAATTGTTTATTGTTACTTTTATTGATTTTTTTTCTTGTGATTGACGGAAATTAGGACTCCGGGCCTTTCTAGTATTTTATAAAGCTGTGTTTTGTTTACTTTTCGTTACTGAAAAACTGAGTGTATAACACTTGTTGGTCTTATTGAAAGGTATTATGTGACATACTATTTCAGAAATGAAGTAGAAAAACAGTGTAACGTGCGTTGAATTGTATGCTTCTAATGTGCAGAAAGTCGAAATATACTGATCTATCGAATGTTGGTGGATTTTCAATGATCGGCATTCACGATGAAATAAGGTCGATGCTTATATATATATATATATATATATATATATATATATATATATATATATATATATTTCAAGTATACACGTATAATATTATAAGGTAATATAATATATTGTGTAAAGATGCGTGAGTAGAGCTTAGTTTTACATTATAAGAATAAATCTATGGCAATTAAGCTAGACATAGGCGTTCGCGTTTCATCCTCGTAGGAAATAGCCAGTATATATATATATATATATATATATATATATATATATATATATATATATATATATATGCATACTTTGCTGAACATCATGCTTTTAGCCATATGTTAACAATAGACTTTGTCACCTTCGTTAGGACTACGAGAGCGTGCATGTGACAATGATAATAAAGATTTATATATAAAAATCTGGAAGTTGCTCGTTGGTTGGTGTGCCCAATATCATCAACAGAACACGGGGTAAGGGATTCTCCAGTTCTAAACATCAGTATAATATAAGAAACAAAATAAACAAGCGAGAGACAACACGGAACAACCCAGTTACAATTTACATATAAATATTATTTAAATCATGTTTTGACAGTCTATAGAATAAAATGGTGAAAATACGGTAAGGGGAGAGAGTTCGCGGGAAATGGCACGTGCCTTTTTCTCTTCTTAGGAAGTCTCTCTTTTCTAATCCCTCACAGACTGTCTGGTTAAAAAGATCAACTATGACAAAATGCTTCCCTGCTCGTTCGAAATACAACTGATATAGCATTACAATGCTGATAAGCTCTATTGCTTACTGCCTGAGGCGCCCATACCGGGGATTGCCGACGGGGCTGCCCAGGCATTTTTTGTAGGCCAGAGTGCTCAAATTCTCGGACGCTGGCTTTTCAAATCCCACTTTCCGACCTTGTGTCACATCTTACTGCTGTGGGATGTAGATAAATAAAATAATTACGTTCGTAACTTCTTGGCCTTTTGGCCAAGATCAAAGTGTAGTATCTGTTCCGGTGTCGTCTTGGCCTCTGGGTCTTGATTCCGCCGGTTTGTGGGTTTGTCCTGTGCAGTTCTAGGAGGTCCACCCTCCCAGGCTTTGCATCCCCTCTTTGGGGAGGAGTAAGTTTATTGCTTACTGCCTGAGGTGCCCCTACCGGGGGCTTCCCAGGCATTTTTTGTAGGCCAGAGTGCTCAAATTCTCGGGCGCTGGCTTTTCAAATCCCACTTTCCGACCTTGTGTCACATCTTACCGCTGTGGGAGGTAGATAAATAAATAGCTCTATTTGCGGTTGTCAGCCTGCAGTCCGTTTTGACAATGTTTTATTTTTACCAGGAAGTGTCGCCGTCCTCCAACATACACCGCTTGTTATTCCTATACGGTTACCCATCTAGTATTGACCAGACTCAACGTCGCTTAACTTGGTTATATAACGGGACACGGTGTGTTGACGTGATTATGCCGTATATAAAAGGTCAATGCGTGTAATAAAAAAAGAAAAAACTCACGCAAAGAAAATTATGAAAAGCTAGCAATAAATACAAACAGAATGCAAGTAACAAAAAAGAAAGAGAAATAAAAATAGCAATATATATATATATACATATATATACATATATATATACATATGTATATATATATATATATATATATATATATATACATATGTATATATATATATATATATATATATATATATATATATATATGTATATATATATATATATATATATATATATTTGTTGGTGATTTTATTATTCCATTAATTGCGACAAAATATATCCTGTTTCATATATATATATATGTAAATTATATATATATATATAAGTAAATTTCGCGTACAATAAAATCGTAGGATAAATTTCAGAGGAAACATTTATTTTTAAATCAATGAACGGGCGGGTGGAAAAAAAAGAAAATTGCTAAAATTTTCCTTAAGGCCTTATCATCTTACCCTCTAAGATGGAAACGTCAGAATGATAAATTAAAAACTAAGAAAATCGAATGAGATATGAAGGGAAAAAATTGTTTAAGTTGGAGAAAACGATTGAGAAAAAAAAGTAAATCTCTCAACGTTATGGTGGATGTGAATCATTAAAGATCTCCAACTGATGCTTCAAAATCTTTTGTCTACACAGGCTAGGTCTAGAATTGTTAATAACTAAACGCCTCAATAATATTGAGATGGTAGTTCGACCTGGCACTGTGTAAAACAGAAAACCACCCATCGGAATAGTTGTCAGAACAACTATTTGTACTAACGAGGTGATTATCGATGGCTGATTCCTGTGCCTGGAAGTTCCCGGTTGATCTCGAAACCTTCTGTAAGCGAATATCACGTTGTATGTGTTGGGATATATATATATAATAAATATGAAACTAAAAGTAAACTTTTAGTAGAAAGAACCTATAGTGAAATGGTAAAAGCTCAATATACGAGATAGAGCAATTATAAGGATAGATGGACGAAGAGTGATAAACATGCACGAATGTCCAAATTTATATCAAACTTCGATTGTTCAATGCAAGGTATATCTGTAATAAAATAATGTGTATTATTCTTTCCTTAAGCCAAGGCTTTTCAAAGATCGAGATCTTATCATCAGAGGAATTATACAGATAGATAAGTTGGCATTGAAAAGCCAAAATTCAACATTTGAAAAATATTTAAAAAAATGATGGGTGAAAAAAGTTCGTGTAAAAAGATATTGGGTTTGTCCAGGTGGTAATTGTCTGCCGATAAGGTGTCCAATGGAAGAAAGTTTCGATGGAGAAGAAAAAGTTTCGTGGAGGCATTACAGAAAGGCGTTCAAAATGAAGTAAATCCAATAGTGAAAATTGAGTTCAAGTCGTAGATGGAGCGCACTTAAACGGAATTAAAATGAACAAATCTGGCCATTTAAAAACAATGCTTCGAATGTTTGATATTAATTTGGACATTCGTGCATGTTTATCACTCTTCGTCCATCTGTCTTTATATATATATATATATATATATATATATATATATATATATATTCTTTCTATTAATAGAAAAGAAAAAAGAACGGAATAAAGAAAAAAGAAAGAGTAAAAAGAACGCAAGAAAAATCAAACAAAACAAACAAGAAAAAATATGTATATACTAGTGTAAAAATGGCGAGAAAACTATGCTTCGCCAGTGTTCGCACTAATATTCATATAACATCATAGAATTGCGTCAATAATTTAATTTTTCATATATAAATTATCATTATAATTTCTGATGACACAAAGAAGAAAAACTCACTGTTGGCTTTTTTATTTAAAGTGGAACGTTTCTTTCAAAATACATTTCAGGCGGAGGGGGTTGTCTCATTTGCTATTTGTTTTCTCACTTCTCCTGATCAATTGAAAGGGTTTCGTCCGAGCTCTATATAAAGGCACTTTTTTTAACTCGCAAACTTTTAAGTGACGGGATTTTATATTACATTTACTTATATGCAAATAAATACGAAAGTTTAGTATGAAGTGAAGAATACAGTCACAAAGAAACAAATAAAAGAAAAGGAAAGTAATAACCAAAGACAAACGAGAGAAAAGAAAAACGCTACTCAGAAAGAGAACTAAAAAGGCAAGTAAGAAAGAAAAAAATTGAGAAAGTAAAAAAAAAGAATGCAAGAAAAAAAAGAAAAAATTGAGAAAGAAATATAAAGGAAAGATGAAAAAAAAAAGTAAAAAAGAAAGAAAAAATTGAGAAAGTAAAAAGTAAGAATGCAAGAGAAAAAGTTTTAAAAAAGTAAAAAATTTAGAATAAAAAAGAAAGAATGCAAAAAAGAAAGTAAAAAATCAAAAATTGAGAAAGACAGAAAAAAGAAAGAATGCAAGGAAAACATTTTTTTAAAAGTAAAACATTTAGAATAAAAAAGAATGTAAAAAAGAAAGTAAAAAAGAAAAATTGAGGTAGAAAGAAAAAAGAAAGAATGCAAGAAAAAAGTAAAAAATTAGACAGAAAGTAAAAAAAAAAGAATGCAAAAAAGAAAGTAAAAAATCAAAAATTGAGAAAGACAGGAAAAAGAAAGAATGCAAGGAAAACATTTTTTAAAAAGTAAAACATTTAGAATAAAAAAGAATGTAAAAAAGAAAGTAAAAAAGAAAAATTGAGGTAGAAAGAAAAAAGAAAGAATGCAAAAAAAAAGTAAAAAATTAGACAGAAAGTAAAAAAAAGAATGCAAAAAAGAAAGTAAAAAATCAAAAATTGAGAAAGACAGAAAAAAGAAAGAATGCAAGAAATAAAGTAAAAAGGAAAGAAAAAAATTGAGAAAGAAAAAAGAAAGAATGCAAGAAAAAAAGTAAGAAAGGAAGTAAAAAATTAGGAAAGAAAATAAAAAGAAATAATGCAAGAAAAAGAGAAAGTTGAGAAAGAACAAAGAAAGAATGCAAGAAAAAAAGTAAAAAAGAAAGAAAAAAAATTGAGAAAGAAAAAAGAAAGAATGCAAGAAAAAAAGTAAAAAAGAAAGAAAAAAAATTGAGAAAGAAAAAAGAAAGAATGCAAGAAAAAAAGTAAAAAAGAAAGAAAAAAATTGACAAAGAAAAAAGAAAGAATGCAAGAAAAATAGTAAAAAGGAAAAAAATTGAGAAAGAAAAAAGAAAGAATGCGAGAAAAAAAGTAAAAAAGAAAGAAAAAAATTGAGAAAGAAAAATGAAAGAATGCAAAAATGTAAGAATACAATTGATTAAAAAAATGAAAAAATAGCAAGAAAGAAAAGAGAAAGAAAATTAAAAAAAAAACGTAAGTCATAAAAAAGAAAAAAGAAAAAAGAAAATGAAACAACGCAAAAAGACAGAAAGCACAGAAAATAAAAGGAAAGAAAGGAAAATATAAATGGAGTACCATATTTACTGTGTGACAACCGGAAGTGGCCGTGTGTCGCCTGCAAAACTTTCGCTGTTTCAGCCGACGATTTCATTAATGAATAAATGAGGGTGCAAATAAAAAACCGTAAAAAACAAAAACAAAATGGCAGAGCAGAAAACACATAGGAAACAAGAAATGTAGCTGTTGTGTTGTTTAATTTTTTTGTCGTTGGCAGTCGAGTGGCTTTAAATGACGTCCTGTTAATGAATGGATATTTGGAATGGGGGGAATAAATGAGGCGTTGTTGAGCATCAAACGAGACAGTCGAGCAGATACTGTCGGGGAGGGAGAGAGTGGAAAGAGGGGAGATAATTACCAGTTTCGGCCTCGGCCTTCCCCTCTCACAGACGCTAATGCATGCGACACCAACCAAGCACGACATGCCGTTTTGTTGAACAAGTTGACAGAAAGTCGATATGTTCTCGCGTTTATATTTCTGCGTATGACGATAACAAAGAATAACAAAGAATAACAAACATATATATATATATATATATATATATATATATATATATATATATATATATATATATATAAAATTATTTCTACAGATCAAGCAAACTGATTGTAGAAATAATTATATATCATCTCACATGAAAAATCTAATATTAATTATTCGCTCGCTGTGTTAGCTTGTTGGGTGACATCGTTCTAGGGGGTATAACATCCTATTTGTGATACATCGGTCTGGTTTCTTCGTAGCTGGATGACTACATCCTTTGTCGAGAAGAGTGTGTACATCCCACAGCCGGCCTTGCCGCGGTTTGCTTGATCTGTGACATTAGAAGTAAGTGTAAGTGGTGTGATGGCTCAGGTGGTAGAATACGCGCCTGTATTTTACTGATGAACCCAAAGGTATGCGAAACTCCAGTCTATGGTTCCTGGTCTGTTGCTTTCATGATTTATGTAGGTAGGAAAGACAAATCATATCCTCCCCCCCCCCAAAAAAAAACAATAGCATTAAGTATTCGGAAGCAGCCTGACCACCTTGATCTCAGTTAAAAACTCAGAGATCCCCGGATACTTAATGTTATTGTTTTGGGGAGGAATCATTTGTCTTTTCTGCCCTTTTTTCCTGCACGTGAGTCTATTCTATACCCTTCTGAATTATCAGAGTTTTTATCAGATCTCGCCTTTTAAACCTCCCCTAGGTTTTGAAGCCCTCTCATCGTTTTCTCTTCTGTGTTTTTTTTACTTCTGCGTTAGGACTGTATATTGGGAGTGACGGATAGACTTTCAAACTGTAATTTCGTTCTATCCACCAAGAAACACGTGTAGGTATCCTAATAGATTAACATAAGAAAAATTGATGGTTTTAGGTTGTAAGACGAAAATGTAAATGATAAATCTCGACTGAAGTTCGGAAATAAAGAATTGAAGAAACTGATGTAAATTATGTATTTAGATTGCTTTTTACATGGTGTTTGGAATTGAATTAATAAAATGTGTATATATATATATATATATATATATATATATATATATATATATATATATATATATATATATATATATATATGTGTGTGTATTTATTTATTTTGGTACAGAAAAATTAGTGCAACATTCGTACCGTCGGTTTCAAGCACAGGACTTAGCCATCAAGCTCTCTTCAGCTTCTGTCATCATATATATATATATATATATATATATATATATATATATATATATATATATATATATATATATATAGTAATCTATGAAAATATATTTATGGCAATTAAGCTACACAGAGCCTCTCGCGTTTCATCCCCGGGGGGGAATCTTCAGGTTTTAACCTGAAGATTCCCCCCCGGGGATAAAACGCGGGAGGCTCTGTGTAGCTTAATTGTCAAATATATTTTCATAGATTACTACCTAGCTCTACTTACGTATCGAGCACTGTTAAAGTAAATACTGAACATTGATACATAAAAAAACTATATCTCTTTATAAAATTTTATGTGGATACATGAAATACTAATATATATATATATATATATGAACGTATATTTCGTTGTATACGGAAGGACAAAGTGTAAATGTTCTCACATCCATAAACAAAACTTTTAACACTGTCACATTTATCAGTCAATTGCAGAAAAATTCCACAAAACTCGACACCATAAATTATTTAAACGCATCCCAATCTGTGCGTTATAATTTGAGGCCGGTTTTGAAGGGCGTTACGTTTCGATGCTTCCTTATGTGCCAGGAGGCCATCTCTAGTGGGGTAACTCATAGGCGTTTGACTACAGACATGAAAAGCATTTTTCGCCGGAGACAACGATCTTTCTTCTTCGATTTGGTAAACCATTCCTCCCCTGCTCGCTGCTCCTAGCAGGCGTTAAAAACTTCAGAAACGTTCGGCTTCGATCAAAATTACACATTCTTCAATGTTATTCTTATATCATTCCTCACACTTTTACGATGGAATCGCCACAAGGAGATACACGCTCAAAACGTACATATATGTGCTGAGCGTATTTATATTGTTGCAAGCCGGAGCAAACGACATGAGTTATTGGCTTGCTAAACTACTGTATTTCCTTCTGTTCCAGTGTTTTCTACTTGCAGAGCAGGTTCCGGCAGCATATTCTTAATGACAATGAGTGGAATGTTGTCAGGACCCGTTGCTTTGCTGGCATCAAGGTTTATGGTGAGTCCGGTAGTATCACTTAGAATATGTTCAAGTGTGAGACCCAGAAGTTGCTAGCCAAGTAGAGATCACAAATGCTACTAGTAATGAACACCATCTCCTTCATGGACGTAAACTAACGGTCCAACGACTGAAGTTAAAGAGAAGCTTCCTCAGCCATGTCGAACCCCTAACAACATCTCAGGAAGAGACTAGACTACTGACGTGAAAATCCCGCCTTCTGAGGCCTTCCATCCCGGTTCAGAGGAACCCTAACTGTAGTGGAAAACACCCAATCGCCTCGGAACGGAAATGGGGCGATCAAAAGTTGCTATGAGTAGAAAGGGCTACAAAACTGTCCCAACCATCTGTGAATGTGGAGAGGAGGGCCATACGATCTAACACGGCTACTTCTCCCCAACCGATACAGCTTGAAAAGTCTTGAAGAGTTCAACAATGATGCAAAGGACTTCGTAAAAAATAGGAAACTGTCGTATGACCACATGCTTGAAAGAAGTGTTTTCTTCATCCTTCTTTTTTCTGTTCTCTTTTTCACCTTCTTTTGTCGTGCTAATAGCAACGCGCTCGAGAAATGAAAATTCGAGATACTCCTGTACCCTGATACCGCATTCACCCTGGGCCATGGGAGTCCCAAGCGGTCCCCAGTCGCATGTATATCCTGGTTAGGGAAGATAACGACGTAAGGTTTGTGCATTTCTTGCAAGGAGATGTCGATATCCTCCCACATACAGCGCCTGGTATTCCAAAATGGTCACCCATCTGGCACTGACCAGGCTCAACGTTGCTTAACTTTGCTTAACTTTGGTGGTCTAATGACAACGTGTGTTAACGTGATTATGCCGTATAAAATTGAAGATACACAAAACAATCAGTCGCAATTAGCTCGCCATAAACAGAATAATAACTGAATGTTGATTAATTAATCTAAAAGCTTCCAACGTAAGTCAACGCAACAAGTCTACATATACATGAATCAAATCGAAAGGACTCACGAACAAAGACAGAAAAATTGAACAAGAAACCCACGGAACCTACATGCACCAATTTGACCGAAATACTTAAAACTATTCGGAAAATTGAAAAAAGTTTTTTAAAAAATCCTTTTAAGCAAGAACACTCCATGTTGTTTAAGAATGTTTACCTAAATGAAAATATGCTGTCTAAATACATACAGTATATATATATATATATATATATATATATATATATATATATATATAAGTTCATTTATATACCGTAAGACTAGATTTTTTTTTATATAAAACATTTTCAAAACAGATACATTTCAGTGCAAATGAAATATGCTGTCTAAATACACACACATACACACAATATATATATATATATATATATATATATATATAAGCTAAGTTCATCTATATTCCGAAAGACTAGATTTCTTTGATTTTTCTTACAAAACATTTTCAAAACAGATACATTTCAGTGCAAAGTATTTAACGAAACATTATTATGTCAATATTAAATCAAATCGAAAGTACTCGCGAAAAATAGAACAAGAAACTCACGGAACTTACGTACACAGATTTGACCGAAATATTAAATGAACCATTCGGAAAATTCAAAAAAATTTTAAAATCTTATCAAGCAAAAACACTGCGTGTTATTTAATAATGTTTCCCTAAATAAAAATATACTGCCTTAATTCACAAAGTATATATATATATATATATATATATATATATATATATATATATATATATATATATATATGCAAACACACACATTCTAGCTGTGACACAGCGAAACCGTCTGTATGTAGATGACCACATACACACATTATATATATATATATATATATATATATATATATATATATATATATATATTTATGCTTATTTTTATTTACACAGACATTTACAAAATCTGCGACACTGTCATGTCGATGTTATCGATCAAGGTTAAGATCGTATTCTAATTCTGCCTGATGAGATCTCAGTTTATAATAACTGTTGATCGATAACATCGACATGCCAGTGTCGCAGATTTTGTACATGTCTGTGTAAATAAAAAAAATAATCATATATAAAAGCTCTATTTAATATTGAGCACTTTTTATAAACCCGGTTGAAATTCTTTGGATTACTACCCTGTGGATGTTTTACCTGGATTATATATATATATATATATATATATATATATATATATATATATATATATATCGCGAAACATAGAATTGAAAGCTAAAGAAAAACAATGAAATGAAGTGAGAGACACACAGAAAGGAATCCGATACGTATGATGTCAGGCAAATCGGATACCGTCTCTCCACCGAATTCCATTATCACACGAATGGGGCTTCTAAAACCTTTCCGAATAACGAATGATGTATAAACCAATAAACATGGGAACGGCGCCTTCATGTTCAGATTGTCGACATAACTCCGGCTATTGAAATACCTTCAAATAAAAGCGACCCTTTTCTTCCATCCATCCGTTCCCTTTTATCCCACCCACGTGCACACCCGAAACCCCGATCGCCGTCCTCAAGCTCGTCTTTTATCAGCATCTCAGCGTCAAAAAGAATAACTGAAAAACGATCTTTCTAAAACTTTTTCTAACGCGTATTTACTTTCAACATTCTGGGTAAACCCATTTATATACGCTAAAGCACTTTCAGTATCATCAGATTCCACTCCCCTTTTTTTAAAGATGGGATCGCTCAATCGTCGAAGATTCAATGATAAAAGCATTTTCTTTTTTTTTAATTTCATCCGATGACACTGTTGTGTTTAGCTTGAAACTCAAACTAAATTACACTATCTTGGCCTTTGGGCTGAGATCAAAGTGTAGTATGCGTTGTCCAATGTTTGTCACATTCACGCATACAGTTTGTGGAGAAAACAAACAAAAAACAGAAAGTAGACAACACTTACGAGCGATCCCCTCTACCGCCAATGTGATGACAGAATGAGATACAGATATATATATATGTTAAATAATTAATACCTACAGACGCTAGCGTTCCAAGCTTATTGCTCTCATCAGTGCAGGAATGTAACAAGGTTCACAGTCAACCTAGAATCTGCAAGCATTCGCCATATCCACTCGGCCAACGAAAACTTTCACGTAACAAAGAGGAATTAAGATATATATGTACCTAGAAGCGGGTACAGATAGAAGACTAGTCGAGTGTTCGACGAACGTATTCGGAACTTTGCATTAGAGCTTTTTGACAGTCTATGTTTAACATCCCCGAGAGTGCTCGAGTTTAATTTCTTAAAGGGGCTTAGAATATATATATCTATATATATATATATATATATATATATATATATATATATATATATATATAACTTTTATTACTATTTCATGTATACGTATACACATAAAATTTTATAAGGATATATAATTTTTTATGTATCAATTTTCAGTATTTACTTCAACAGTGCTCGATAGTATATATATATATATATATATATATATATATATATATATATATATATATATATATATATATATATATTGATGCATGTTTGATTAAACAACAGGGACAATTACTGTTTCTTTCTTTTTTGATCCATCTTTTCGTGTTGACGGACTAATGATCTAATATTCTGTTCGACATATATATATATATATATATATATATATATATATATATATATATATATATATATATATATATATATATATATATATATGTAGTAAAGATTTCATTAAATGGCCTGTCGACTTTGCTCGGGACAAAAAGGTCACATCAGAAGATTCTGATTTTGAAAAAGAGAGAAATTAATTCGTTAGGTAGGGGAACATAAAGAATTACCAAAACTTTCTTAATTCCAAAGATATAAATGAATTGTTTTAATAAAAAGATAGGACATTTATTTAGAAAAATGTCGCTTCATTCGATACGTTTATTGTCAACGATTTCTATCCTGCCAACTGGCACAAACGCACACCATTAGAAAAGCATTTTTTTTTTCATTATCAATGGCACGTTCAATTGTCAGATTACGATTTGAAAAGTCATTTTTCACGGGTGCAAATGGCAGCGAAAATGCACATGTTTTCAATTAACTGAATTGTCAATTAAATGATAATGGTGTTCACTTACAATTTAACAAGTCATATTTATTAGTACAAAATTTGTTTCGGACTAACACAGATGACTAGAAACAGCTCACCTGCTACACTGACGATAATTTCAAAGCAATAAATTTCAATCATTATTTGAAATACTCAAAATATCCAGCCATTAAATAAATTAGCTTTATGATTTTAAAATTTTACGAAGTGAACCTGTTATATCCGATAAGATACTACGTAATGTGACTTGACTGGATTATCCTCCTACATGTGTGAAACGAACGTTTTCATTGACTGACCAGTCGTAGAATAGCAAGCAATGCAAAACCGTCTATGATTGGTTTGCCAATAAGAATAATCGCTTCAAGTGAAATTTCTTAATAAAATAACTAACTTTGAATGGTTTCGCAGACAGTCAGTCAGTCAGTCCGAGACAGACTGAGAGGAAGTGAGATAGGGTTAGGGTTAGAGTTAGAGTTGCATCAGTACCAATATGCTGCGGATGTAAAACACACACACATATATATATATATATATATATATATATATATATATATATATATATATATATATATATATATATATGTGTAGTTGTGGATAGAAAATCATATGTAAGAAAGCGAAATGCATATGCAGAACAAGAATAAAGTTAGATAAAGAAAAAAAACTCAATCCAATATTTTCAAACATTTGCACTATAATTTATTTCGCCTGAATTGGCTGGACAGGCGCTCTTGGCTCGGTTTTCACTCGTCTACTTACAGGATAAGAGGCTTACACCGTATTGGGAATATCGGGGGAAGCATGGATGAAGGGGGAAGAAAATCTATATTAATTCCTATAGGGAAAACTAAGTTCAATGAGACAGCAATGGAAGCCAGCTAGTACCCAATCTAACCTCTAGTACCATGTTATCATCCGAGCTCTGGTAACATAGTTGATCTCGACATGTCTTACAGTTGTCCTGACTTAAAACCTGTTTATATTTATTAGCATGACATCGTTGAATCTTATTAGCATATTAAACTGCTAAATGAAAATCGAGTTCAAGAAGAATTTAAAAATTAGATGCGGTTTTATCGATAAAGTCGAATTATAATAACAAATCCATTCACAAATACAAATAAATCTATAAATTAAATAGTATAACTATGAACCAATTAAGTATCAAAATAGATTAAGTATAAAATAAATGTATTATAATAACACATCCATAACTTATAGAAACAAATTTATTTAAGCTTTATTACAATGTTATCTATTTAGCTCTGGCAATATTTTTCACTAAGGTTTTGGGACATAAAGTTAATATACCTTGTATATCTTCATGTGGGGATGGAGAAGTAAAGAGTAGAATGCTCAAAGGGGATACATATATAGTGACCGATAGTAGATATGTAGTAGGGAGATGTTCTAACTCGCTTCCCTACCCCTCTCTACACAAAAATATACAAAGTATATTCACCCCATGTCTCAATACCTTTGTGAAGAATATAACCAGAGCTAAATAGATAAAAAATTGTTATAAAAAATAAATGTATTGGTTAATATAAGCTATAGATTTTTTATTATAATATTTTTATTTTATACTTAATTTATTTTAATATATAATATTTTAAATTTTGATATATAATCGGTTCATAGTTATAATATTTAATTTATAATTAATATTTTAATATATAATTTATTTATAAAGATAATAATAAAAAAAAATAATTTACATAGATTACACGACTTTAGTTTATATACGAAGTGCTCTGATTTATATTTTGACGGTTAAAATCAGCGCGCGGCCATTTGCAATCTTAGACGTTTTCCGCATGAGATTAAAACAACACTTTAATTAACAACATTGTAAATAGTTTGTACACTTGGAAAAACTACTTATTAGTATGATAATCAAGTAATATTAAGTGCAGAAATGAATATGCGAATATTTATGTGAGAAGTAATGTGATTGTTTATCTGATAACGAATATATATAAGAAATGATGAAATGTTGATTTTTCTTTTAAGGGCATTAGTGAAGAATGTGCCCATCTATAAAAAATGTTCCGGGTCGGAATAATTCATTTTGTAAAGAATCCTAAACGAAGTATCAGTTTTAGGTCACATTACATGGTACAGCAACAAAAAGCAAAGATTGACTAGTCAGAATCAAATATCGATATGTCAGCTTAACAATAGCTATAATTAAAAGGGGCTTTGGTTAATAGACTTTATTCAATGCTCAATACTTAAAAATATTATTAAAGCTTACAACGACATGTCAAGTTTTCGATCTCTTGTTTTATCAGAACCCTCCTCTCTGTCTCTATCTCGTACACACTCTCTCTCTTTCTCTCTCTCTCTCTCTCTCTCTCTCTCTCTTGCACACACACACACTCTTTCTTTTTCTCTCTCTCTCTCTATCTCTCTCTCTATATATATATCTATCTCTCTATCTTTCTATCTCTCTCTCTCTCTCTCTCTCTCTCTCTCTCTCTCGCTCTCTCTCTCTCTCTAAGTTAATTGAAATGGTATGCATCGTCCTGAACATAACGTAATCTCCAACCGGAGGCAAATCTCTTCAGATGTTGAACTCTCGCGGGATTTAACCCAGACCTCTGCTGGTGCCTTCCAATCTCCACCCGTCCCTTCTCGCCTTAGTCTATCGCATTTTGCCGGTGGCTATCGAAGCCGAGCGCATGTGTCCCGGCTTTTAAGCCTTACAATGACAATGCGATTGTCGCTGGGTAAATAAAGCGTGCGGACATTAGACAGAGAAGAGACTTAAACAGAACGTACGAGGGTGGCAGCGAGGGAAAGTTACAGCCGTTGGCTTGGTAGATCGAGGGTGTCGCATTGGACGGATCGGGGTGCCGGTTGCAGAACGACGTTTACAAACAAAAGCGGACATTTGAGCGGGGGGGGGGGTAAATGAACGCTGATTCCCCCCGTTAAAGCGCCGTTTACGCAATCGTCTCCGTTTTTTAAATTCCTTTTTTTGTGTTTGAAAGCAAAACAGATTTTGTTTGGATTCGAGTTTACCAATTCTTTTATTTGTCTCGCCTCAAAAGTCTCTAAGTCACTTTCATGTCGCCATTTTGGCGAGACAATGGCACCACCATTTTCAACGGAATCCATCGCGATCCAATATCAAAGAATCGGATGTAAGATCAAGTTGAAAATAACCAGAACCTTTACTCTTAAAATAATCCGTACTCGCACATTTCTCTTTTTATTTATTTATTTACTTTATCATTTGTTTTGTTGATGTGAGTATTTTTTAGGGAGGGGAGGGGGGTTCATTTTGTTTTCTTTTTGTTTTCTTTAGATGTGTCGTTTGTCTGTCGGTTCATCGCTCGGTCGGTCTGTTAGTTGTTGTTTTTTTGTCACGTTTCAGTTTCTAATCTTGTGTAAAAGCCCCCCCCCCCAAAAAAAAATACCCCCGCCACCCCAAAACAGACAAAGTGAGTGTTGTGGTTAAGAACCGTTTTTATTAGTTCCTCAAGAAGACGGAATCCATTCATGCCATTAAGTGTTTACATAATCGATCGCTTCTTTACATTTCTCACATAAACTCACACAGACAGCTTTCCACCATTCCGCAATGCGTTCCACCGTAGCCTTTATTTTGTATTTTGTACAGTCTGATTCGTATCTAATCCTAGCCATAACTCGACACATGTCTAGACAGGAGTCACAAAAGTAGGTCAACAGCGCGTGCTTTCACTGCGCATTACTGCCGGTATTATATATTTTGCAAAACTTATTTCTCCATCAGTGTCGCTGCTCTTCTACAAAACGCGCCGATTAATTTAGCGCATTTTTTAGTTGCGCCACAGCACCTGTCGAAGCAGAACCGTCGGTCGGTAATTTACGTTTAACTTTCAAATAGAATCTCTGTCGGTCTGTCACGCTTAAGTCTGAAATTGGCATTTCCTTCGCTAAAACTGTAGATGTATCTTATTTTAGAGACATCTAAGCAATTCTATAAGAGGTTATACCATTCGGTCGTCTGTCACGCTTAAGTTTGAAATATTGTTCCCTGTGTATGTCAAGTATCAGCTTCAAATAAAATTGTTTTACTCTTTCACACTTCGGTTCGAAAACGCACCTTCGTCGGTCTGTCACGCTTAAGTTTTAAGAGAATTTTCATCGCTAAGCGTGTAGATTAAATGGACGTTATTCTTTTCTGGTTTGATTAACTCCCATAGTTACACATTGTTGTTCGCCTTTTGAATTATTTGTTTTTTTACTATAACTCTGTCGGCAAATATACCAATGCCGATATATATATATATATATATATATATATATATATATATATATATATATATATATATATATATATATATATAATAAATTGATAATATAAAAATAAAACATCATATTAGATCTTATCGAGGTACGCTGAAGCTCAATATAGTAAGTAGATCGTTTATATACGCATAATGAAGCAATGAAATAGATCAAATTTGCATAGTTTACAAGTTTATTAACTCATCAAGTGTTCAAACAAGAAATACAAATACAAAATGACCTTTAAGTCATGGCTTTTCAAAGATAACGCTCTTATCGTCAGAAGATCTGACAAATAATAATTGAGTATTAATTAATTATTACAGGTAAATATCTGGAAAATGCAAAAGTGAACATCTTTGTGGGGAAAAACGTTGCAGGGAAAAATGTCTCAATATTAGTTCTGAAACAGATTAAACACGAGTTGTATCAAATTTAAATGATCCAAACTGTTTAAACAGTCCAAACAAAGAAGCCGAACAATGTCCTATATTATTTCGAAACATTGAGTGCTCCAAGAAATGGTATTTTATGGGCACAGATAATCCCGGACATTTAGGTCCGAATGATACTTGAAAATTACTCAGAGAACAATAAAATTATGTGGAAATCTGTGGTTCAGAGGAAATAGACGTTAATATTTTATTTCAAATTCAGAATTAACGTAGCAGTAAATGGAATTAATCTCAAAAGGCCGCTTATACAAATATAAATTATGAGCTCGAATAGATGGTGGCAGTGGGAGTGGCAGTATATATATATATATATATATATATATATATATATATATATATATATATATATATATATATATATGTCAAATTTTATATGAAAAGAAATCAAATAAAGTGTTAAGTTAAGAACAGAAGTCCGAATAATCCAAAAAAATGCAAATTATTTTGAGAATAACATTCAAAATCAGATAACCCTTTAGTGACAGAGACCACGTGATTGGGACTGCGAACGGTGTCGGAATCGAGCACCGAATTCGTACGTAGACAACAAGTGAACGATCACGGTGTCTGAAATCAGTACTCTGAGCCCGACCAAATAAAAACATATGTCCAACCGAGCACAAACAGTCAATTCCATTAAGGCCCAAAAGTCCATCTCTCTCTAAGAACTACATAAAAAACCCAACTGGTACCCTTTCTCTCATCCTGCTGGAATATATATATATATATATATATATATATATTGAAAGTGAAAAGAAAAAACAAAAGTATTATTTATGTATTTATCAACGTTGAGGCTTTTATTTCAAGACTTCCAAGTACAAATATTTTTTAAAGATTTGGTCTGTTTGTGACGTAAAGTATCAGTAGGAGGAATTAAGCCCAAAAGGCCGCTCATGAGAAGATAAATTATGAGGTCAAATAGATTGTAGCAGTGGGAGAAATTAAGTTAACTTTGGCTGGTGTGGAAGGAGAAATTGGTAGCAGTCGGAGTTACACATAGATAGATAGATAGATAGATAGATTAACGTTTGTGTAACTAGTGGTAGACCATCCAATCATCTACTTTCAAATCATGAGCAATGTTGTCTATGGACATAAAAACTTACTACCAAGGAGGTCTTGCATCTAGAGGTGCATTAATTTTTCCAAGACTGAAGTGATTGATAATCATAGCATGGAACCTCGTATCCAAGAAGACATTACTATTTTAAAGGTTAGCCCATCATTTGGGCGGTCTCTCTTCTCTTAGCCAAATATTTCTCTCATTGCAGGTCCGTCGTCTGCATATAATTCACACTATGCCCCCCACTAAACTGCAGCATTGTATACGCTTACACTTCGTCCTCAAATTGAAAAGGTGTTGCAGCAGAAATTAAGAAATAGAAAACAAGAACGGTGTTGTTTTATAGCTTACAATGAATTGCATGTAGAATGTTGACATTCAACTCCTCAAAGACCAACTGGGGGAGCAAAAGCGAAACGTCTACTGACTTCGCTCGTCAAGTCTCTCATGGTCTTTCTCGATCGATGACGTACGTCTGCAGTTGTTTTTAAAACATTCCTCAGTCGACACTCTTCAGAATAAAAACAATCTAATATTTAGAATTTAAATTTTAATCTCAACCTTGCAATTATCAAAACAATCACAGTCGCATCCAACCCGTCTGATCTGCATCTAGTTACCATCTATATTGTCATTTCTATTCGCTATCCTCTTATTTCCGATCACCCCGCGGTAATATCGTTACCGTAAAACAGATAAACCAAACTTATATTGCATCATTTGGATTATCCGGACTATTGTTCTCATCTTTGATGTTATGCTCACTAAGTTTCGGCCGATGTAACCTTCAACCATTTTCAGGTGTTTCTTGTCAAACTCGGGAATCTTTATGTCGAACTCGGTAACCTATACGGAATTTCAAACAGAACCATTTATTTAATCCACGGGGTGGATTGTTCTCGTTCCGTCAGCCATGACTAGGTAGAAGTTTTAAGTAATTATTGATTATATATTCTCAGTATCGCCTGTACTGAGGATCGAACCATAAACCTCCAACAGATAAAGCGCTAAATAGTAAACAATTCTAGTGACAATGTTCTTGTTTGTCACCTTTTTTTGCTCAAAGCGTGTATGTTTAACGTTGTCCCCATGTTCTTTACTGGTCAATAAACTCAAAAGGTCTTTCAACAGAACCGAAGAAATGGAAAACATGTGTGTGTGGGGGTGGGGGTGGGTGGGTGTGGGTGTGGGTGTGTGTATAGCTTACACGTTATTGCAAGTAGAATGCTGACATTCCTGTTGCCACTCCTCGCTTCATAGTCAACTCCCCAATTCCAGCTTTGAGGGAGCAAAAGGCGGAACGTCTACCTACCTCGTTCTGTTCTGCTGTTTCCCCCGCCCTCTCTCCATCGGTGACGTAACTCTACAATTGTTTAATAGATTGCTCAGTTCGCATGCTTCAAAATAAAAACAATCTAATTCACATTTCCGTTTCAACTTTGAAATTGTCAAAATAATCATAGTCGCATTCAAAACCCGACGTCTACCCACAGCCCTGACCTACATCACGTTACCATATAGGTTATAATTTCTATTCAATATCCTGCTTTTTCCGATCACCCCGGGGTGATCTTGTTACATATCCTCACCTCCGTGAGTTGAGCTCTTTTGTAAGTAAGATCGCTGGCGGTTACCAGAAAAGAATAAAGCTCTCTCGGTTGTTGAAAATTATTGATATAAGCATTTAGATTTCACTTACTGTAGTAAGGCTGTACGAATACCGCAGTGGATAAAACGTCGACCAGTTGTCTCAGCTTAAAGTACTTACTTGTCTAGACACACTAAATGGCTGCCATATGACTGATATCGTTATGGATAAGACGCCTGCTTGTGGTAAAGCACTTGGGTTTCGATTTCAACTTAGAGTACTTGCTTGCCTAGCCATCACACTGAATGACTGTGATATAGCGAAACAGTTAGACTGTAGATGACTACTCAACTTCTGGTATGTGAGATCGCCGGTGATTATAATGCATAATTCGTCGTAAAAGAATAGAGCACTCTCGGCTATTGAAAATGCATAATATAATAATTTAGATATCACACACTTTGTGCTTGTATCGTAGTTGATAAGACGCCTGGATGTTGTCAAAACATTCGGGTTTCGATCTCGTCTTTAAGTACTTGCTTGTCTCGCCACCACACTTCACCATCACCACCATCAGGGGTTTTGATCACTCTTGGAGGAAGAACCCTCCATTGGTTTCCATCCACCTTATTAGTGACTGTCATTCAGGTTTATTTGCCATAATCGCCACGCTAGGCACTGCGGGTTTGCGACGCTATTTTGCCCATAGCTAGGTGCATCTAAATGCTACCATACTTAAGAGCTGTGATATAGCGAAACAGTAGAGTTGTGAATAACTACATATGCCTCCCACTTTGAGGGGAGGTAAGAATTCTGGTAAGTTAGATAGCCGAGAGTGCTCTATTCTTTTACGAATAGATATGCATTATCTCCGATGACCATTAGCGATAAGGCAACGCTCTTCGTAAAAGAATAGAGCGCTCTCGGCTATTGAAAATGCATAGTATATTTATTTAGATTTCACACACTTTTTTTTTTTACATGTTTATCTCCCTCCCACAGCGGTAAGATGTGACACAAGGTCGGATAGTGGGATGGAAAAGCCAGCGCCCTAGAGGAAGAGCACTCTGGCCTACAAAAAATGCCTGAGCAGCCCCGTCGGCATTCCGACATCGTAAGGGATAAGACGCCTACAGGTTCTCAAAACAGTTGT
>OY744518.1:203886600-203891600 GCA_963556195.1 Sepiola atlantica
CATCATCATCGTCTCTCTCTCTCTCTCTCTCTTCTTTATCAACCCTATCTCACCCTTCGTTTCCTATAATGATCAGGCCAAGTTATCATTACAAATCCGATGTAATAACGATTTGATTACATGACTGATTCGCTAATCCCTGCCCATTCGCGCCACTCAATAAAAAATGTCTTTCAACCGTCGACTTTTACGACCGCATAAAAAAAAGTGTGAAAAACAAAAGAAAAGTAAATACAAAAAAATAAAGCCGCCAAAAGTGACTGCCATCCATTTATGGTTTCTCCTCGCTCGACGCAATCGTTTAATACGTACACTCTGATTTTCCCGCCATTGCCTCCATTTTTTTCGCTTACTATCTTTTCGAAGCCGTTTATTAAATGACCTGAGCTGCGCGTCACAAATACATGCCGGATGCGTTTCCCGCCTACAATTTTACATCGGAAGCAGACACCGATTTCGTTCAGTGCATTTCCTTTCAAAATGACTGAAGAAAAAAAATCGAAGTCATCAATACGTTGCACAGTCCTAGTTATATAAACGGTTTTATTTGTTACTGAAATTGTAACTTTCTTGATTTTTAGCCGTTTTCTTTTTCTTTTATTGTGTTAATTTATGTGCTTTCGATAGTTCTTGTTAAAAGCGATTTTAAAAGGGGGAAGCCTTTAAAATGGATGAATACACAGAACGCGTCAGTGCGCAATACCGAATCCGAATGCAGACAAAATGACTATGTTAGTAACGAAAGTAAAACAGAAAACATTTCAAAAAGTCAATTTGGAAATGCAACTAAAATTATCGTCTTCAGAGAATTGACAAATGGAAAAGAAACTCGCTGGGAAATAAAAAGGAAATAATCAAAAGAAGTTAAAAATTATTTGGTGGACAAAATGGCGGCTTCCATTTAGGTGTTTCACACATTCGCGCCATTCAATACGGTTTGTGATTTTAAAGTGACAATTTTAGATATTTCAATCGATCACGCTAACATATCGCCTTGGATAATTATTGAAAAAATGTACTAACCTGTATATATCCTCCATAATAAAGACTAATGCATATTTATATATATATATATATATATATATATATATATGTATATATATATATATGTATATATATATGTGAAACTAAAAGTATACTTTTAGTAGGTAGAACCTATAGTGAAATGTTTTAAGTTCAATAGGCGAGATAGAGCAATTATAAGATAGACGAAAGAAGAGGGATAAACATGTACGAATGACAAATTTATTTCAACTTCGATTGTTCAATGCTAGGTGTACTCGGTAAAAAACATGTTTATTATTTTTCCTTAAGCCAAGGCTTTTCAAAGATTAAAATCTGATCGTCAGAGGAATTGCATAGATAGATAAGTTGGCAGTGGAAAAGCCAAAATTCAAAATTTGAAACAATATTAAGTAATGGAGAGTGAGAATGTACGTGTAAAAAGGTATGGGGTTTGTCCAGTTGATAAATGTCCGTTGATAAGGTGTCCAGTGAAAGGAGATTTAAAGATGGAAAAGAAGGGTTTTTGTGAAGGGTTTTCCTTTCACTGGATACCTTATCTTTTTACACACACATTATTTGTTAAGGTAGATAAATTAGACAAATCGCGATTTTTTTTCCGATACTGCATGACTCTCATAACTAGTGAAGAACGTCCAGCCATCCGTAATAACTGGCCGAAAATGAAACGCAAAAAGCAGAATCAGCTCTTAAGATAACAGAAATAATTGGCTCTGTGTCATGTGGAAGAGCAAGTCTAAGTCTTCACCCACAGCTTTGGTGGCCCAAATAATCCACAGTAAAAACAATAGGAAATTTGTTTTGAAAAAAGTCCATCTTATTGAGGAAGCCACGCGCATTAGTACAACCGTAGGTCAAAGTAAACAGGTCGAATAGACCAAGTGGAAGAATACAACATACAGTCTAAGATATCTTACTACACCTGTTAACTTACATGTCTGAGGGTTAAATACATCCGACCGATGCACAGCATGTAGAAAAACTGCCAGCCTAAAACATATTCTCATTGGATGCAAGAATGCTCTGAGAAGCTACACGCGGACACACAATGAAGCATTGGAGATTGTTGCGAAGGCTTCCAGGTAATATTGTCAGACTGCCAATAAAGCTCTCAATGTAACCAGTAAATCAGTGTATTTCATTAAAAATGGAAATAGTTCAAAGTCTTTGTGTAAGAATAGGCAGCGATTGTTATTGTCTGAAGGGGTCACTGACTGTCACGTTTTATTCGACTTAGTACACCGGCTTGTATTTCCAACTGAAAAATAATTAACGGATTATTATCATTTTGTTCATTAGTTTGAGAAAGTTTTCGTCTTTGGATTAACGGTTCCATTTGAGGAAAATATTGACTGGGCACACCAGCGCAAGTTGGAATAATATTAAGAACAATTTAAACGAGAATAATTGATTGTTATTGTCTGAAGGGGTCACTAGCTGGCACGTTGTATTCGATTTAGAACACCGGCTTGTATTTCCAACTGAAACAAAAATTAACGGATTATTGTCATTTTGTTCATTAGTTTGAGAAATTTTACGTCTTTGGATAAACGGTTCCATTTGAGGAAAATATTGACTGGACACACCAGCGCAAGTTGGAATAATATTAAGAACAATTTAAACGAGAACAATTTGTCAGAAATGGCTGGAAAATCGGGGTGGTATACCGATGTTTTATTGCCAACTCAACCTCCGCATTCTTAACTAATATTGGCTTTTAACAATCAAACAAGAGGAAATACATAAAGAATATACATTGCAAGGCTATAACTGCATCAGCGTGGATATGGCAATCCTACAGAGTGACAACAACCTAACATAGTGTGATAATATCGTGAGATACAACTGGGGCGCTCTGGGCTAGTAGCAATAGTGATGGTGAGAGCAAAGAAAAGCGATTCCCCCTTCGGTTCCATGCAATTCAGTTGGCTTTTTTCTCTTACTCCGCTTCATCCCTTTCCCTTTTTTGTTTGGCTCTAAAGGTAACTTCATGTACATTTATTTGTAACGTTATCCGTCGACCTATCACCCTTGAAGATGTGTCGACCGAAAGGCGCCTCGAGTTCTAGTTTTCTAGCTTTTAGTCGAACGTTTTTTTTGTTTATATTTTTACTATAATTATTTTTATTCCTTAAACTTTTAGGTATTAGTCGAATAGTCTTTTCACTATTAAATATAAGCACACAAAGTTTTATTTTTGTTTTTGCTTTTTCATTCTGTTTCCCTCCTTGTTGTCCCCCAATTCACTATGACTCTGTTTATTTCTTTAAAACCTTAATTTAATATTATATAACCAAACAAAAATCTTATATATATATATATATATATATATATATATATATGTATTTAACCTCCGCATAGGCAGAGGAAAATAAGATATAGCGAGGGGAAAGTAATATATATATGTTTTAAAAGTTCATACTTTTTTTTTTAAATCTGAATGAAATTTAGTAAAAAGGAGTGAGGTAAATAAACTACCACCAAAGGATGCGATATTTATTTTATAAGAAAAGAAAAATCGAAACCGATTTAAAACAAATTTTTTTATAAACTTTCATTTATAACCAGTAGTGTTGAAAACAAAAATTGGTTATATACGAAATGATTGATTCTATCTGTTATTTCCCTTTGAGGGGTATAAGTTTAGTGTCTGGGTGGGGGTTGGAAACTTCTATTTTATTGACGGTGTGTTAATAATATTAATATTTTGTGTATTTCAGAAAATTTATTAAATTCTTTATCTTATTATTTTATTAGACTCCACTCGTACGCGTACTTCCCTCCATGCGCACCGGCAAATAAACTTATATACACATATGTGCATGGAACCGCATACATGTCTATATACAACATCCGCACGCATATGCGTATGCACGCACGTACACACATCTACACCCACATGTACAGGGGGGTTATTAATTTTATTTTTTGTGTTTTTGTTTTGTTATTAATTTAATGTTTTATTTATTTTATTAATATTATTTCATGTTTTCTATTTATTAATAATATGCACCTATACATACACACGCGCACACACGTGCGTGTACATACACACGGACGTATACACACGCATGTACACTCATCTTCATTTATACAGGGGTGGGCGGGTGATTTGAGAATCTATTATATGGACTGTATGAAGCGGGGGGTCTTTAGGTGTCAACAATTATTTCGTTCTGTGGGGTATCTGTATTCCTGGGAGTTTAAAGGGGTTTCATGTATTTACCGTGATAGGAGGGTCACGTGGAGATGGGGTAGCTGCTTATAAATGTATAAGCGAGGTGGATCGGGTTAGTTTTAGTATGGATGGTGTGATTTTCTGTGGTGAAAGAGTGGGGTGTTTATTGATGAATGGTTTATCTGTCATCAACAAAATAGCAATGACCCTAGCAGCAAATCTCAAAATTGATTACAGAGCCAACCAGTTAACCCCAAATGGGGCCTTCCTTACCTTAAAAGATCACAAACCAAACTTCGGCAACCGACCCACATGCAGACTCATAAACCCAGCAAAAAGAGAAATTGGCTTAGCCAGTAAAAGTATACTTAGAAATATTAATGATTATATTAAAAAAAACATACAGACTTTCGCCTTTGGACCAATTCACAAGCAACCATTGATTGGTTCAAGGCCACCCCAGATAAAAAAAAAACAATGCCGTTTCACACAATTTTATATCGCTCATTTCTACCCTCCATTAATAGGGAAGTCCTCGACAAGGCCCTATCATTTGCCAAAACATTCGTGGAAATAAGCGACCTCGAAATTAACACCATCCTCCATTTCCTCTTTTCTTCAACAATCAAACATGGGTTAAAAAATCCTACCCTGAAGACCGTTTTGATGTTCTCATGAGGTCTACGACAGCGCAGATATATGCGAACTGATTGGGCTTTTCATCCTACACTTCTTACAAAATAAATTCCATGACCAAGAGTTCGGCCTCTACCGAGACGACGGCCTATGCCTATCCCGC
>OY744518.1:203896600-203931600 GCA_963556195.1 Sepiola atlantica
ATTAAAAACGTCACTTTAAGCATTTCCATAAATTTTACCTTAAATAGACATTGTTTTTTTTTAGTTTTTTTTAATATCCAAGTTGCTTTCTATTGGCAAATTAGCGAAATAAATTTTTAAAAACACCCCCAAAAAGCATTTGTCATCTAAATTTACAAATTCAAAATCCCAACATAATACCATCTTTAATAAGGCTCATGTCATCTTATCTTCGCTCATTAACTTTGTCAACAAGGAAAAAAAACACATAAATAAACAAAATATTTCTACCCACGTTTTATTCTTTTTCTTTCAATTATCGTTATAAAAATTCCGCAGTCTAGAAGGATTTCTTGTTCACTGACATAAGAGAACAGAATAAGTTGTTCTGTATCATAACACTTAGTAAAAATACAAATAAACAAAAAAAGTAGAAATTAATTGTAAAATCGACAAATAGTTAAATAGATGTAAATAATCAAAAAAATAAAAATGGCCGCAGTTTAGAAGGATTTCCCCCTTACTGATCGAGAAGAGAAGAAATTAAGTCAATTAAATGTTATGGTTATAGTAAGTTAAAAAGTTATAGTAAGTAAATAAAGAGCGATAGAACACGCACACACACATACACACACAATCATATACATATTTTGAGTTTATTTATTTTTTAAATTTTGTTCACCCCAAACAAGGCACATTGCCACTGTGACGTAATGAGCAACTGTTGACGTTACATCCTATATCCTGTTCTATTGTTCTGTTTTCTATACGTTAACCTATATCCTGTTTTCTTTGTTGTGTCAATATAATGGGTGAATTTATTGTTTGTATAAATTACATTTACATATTTGTATCTTGGTACAATCAGGGAAACAGGAAGAAGGGGGGGGGAATTCCAAAGGCTAGCAGTTCGAGGACGGAAGCTATTAAAGTATAAAGCCCTCCGGCATCTTATACAGTGAAGGGGTGGGATTTTACTGACTGAAGAGTTAGTCGGTGGTATTTACGTCGGGAGAGCACCAGTGCAGTAAGTTTATCTGAGCATATTACATTAAATTACTTGTTAAAAAGACACAGAGATGCAACATTGCGGCGAGGGGACAGGTGCTAGAGCTTGTTAGATAGTGCGGGACCTATTAGATTTTTCTTGGACCCTGTTTAAGAAGAAACTAGTGGTTGGTGCACTAGCTCAGATGTGACAATACTCCATGCATAGGCGAATGATAACTGTGTTAAAATATATAATGCTGACAGGTGTGAGAATGTTTCTAGCACGGTAGTGGGAGCCCACCTGCCTTGCAGCATATGTGCGTGTGGTGTGTGTGCGTGTGTGTGCACGTGTGTGCACGTGTGTGTATGTCTGGGTGTGTGTTTGTGTTTTGTGACCATCAGTCACAATAAGAAGCCGCTATAAAGACACGTTACACCTTTATTTTTGCCCTTTTTTTGTCACTCTGTGTACATCTTAGCGATGGTATCGTTGCCCTAGCCACCTACAACCCGGACAACCTCATCTCACAAACGCCACCCTCTCAACCTCTATCTTTTGTCCAGTACCTCCCCCCCCCATCCCCCGGGTCTCTTAAAACATGTTCTCTATGTGTCTCCCTCGTTATTGCACGTCATTCGGTTATAATGACGCGAGTGCAGACCTGACGGTGCCCCGAGGAAGCGCCGAAATAAACAGAGAAAGGACGGACCTAATGATGTCAGTTTTGCGGGGGCGTCAGTTGTGGGGTGGGGAGACCGGGCGTGGGATTAACGTTGTTTAAAAGGGAGGGGAAGCAAAACGGCGCGAAAAATAGACAAAAGGCAGAAGCAAAAAATGAGTAAATATGAGGCGGGAGTAAAGTTAAGAAAGACGAGGAGGGGAGATGGGGGCTACTGGTAAGGGGGCATGGAGGACTAAGGGATGGGTTTGGAGAGGCGAGGTGAAGAATGTCCTTAAGTGAATGGAAAACAAACCTAGACGAAAGAAAGTATAAAAAAAAGGGTTAGAAAATGTTGGGAAAGAGATCGAATAAGACGGGGGAAAGAGGAAAATGAGAGAGTGTTTTCTAAGTCTTAAAAAGGAAACTAAAATCTGGTTAGAAGACAAAAGGGAAAGTGAAAGTAGAAAATGGCGGGAAACGAGGCAAAAAAGAGCGGGAAAATGGAGGATGGTGTGATTCGTTTGATAATGAGTGAGGGAGGATTGGAGACGGCCTGATAAGATTGAAGATGCAGACACCAATTTATGAATGACTAGTAAATCATTGAGAAACGCGCGTAGGCACATCGACACGCGCACCTGCAGTGGCACGGGGGTGAGTCGATGGGCATAGATGAGGGTGGGGCTGCCCATGCAAAAGGACAGATGCGCCGGGCGATTTATTTTTGAAGCGTATGAATAAACCGTTCTTGTCACGTACACAAATACACACAATTACCGACATCTTCGCAGACTCCAGCTATTAAATATTTCTGTCTCCGATTAAATTGAAATATGCAAGACTAGTTTAAAGGTGTCACTCACGTGGTCTTTAATGCTTGCCTCTGCGGAGCGGTTCTTCTGTAATAATATTTAGATGCGGGTGTGTAAAGATAGGGTTATTATGGTAAATTTTCACGTAAGGTTAAAAAAATTAGGTAGAGTTGAATTTTACCAAGTAAAAGACGTAAGGGGTACGTGTTCTGGCAGTGACGTCACAGAGACAGGAAATCGCTAATCTGACGTGGCGAATGAGCAGAAGGGATCTTTCTTTTTTGATTTAAACGACACAAAGAGAGCGTAGTGGGTTTGATAGCTGCAGCCTGATCATAGAGGAGGCGGATTAGGTGTTTTATGCGTATACATGTATGCTATAAGGAAAAAATAAAACCACATAGATTTTTTAAACACAATTTCATTCGTCGAAGTTTCTTTATTAATAAATGAAAGCTGTTATTGAGAAGACAAGGATAAAGAGAAGAGATGGAAACTTCGGCTGCCACAAATACAAACTCAAAATAATTTTAGGTATTTTTGTAACAGTATATAAATAAGTTTAAAGAGTATTAGTTTAAGTAAGATTCTTAACACTTTCTCTGTTCTAATCGCAGTCCCGTCTTGAAATTTCGTTCTACTTTATTTATACTATAGCCAAAATAGTCTCCCTACGGTCGTCTATTTTTGCTAGGCTGCCGCATCAGAAATCAACGCTCACCCGTAAAACGATGGAGCCCCAGTCATATTTATTGGGTGGCTAGACACTGATTTTCTTTGTTTCTAACCAAGAAAATTTTTAGTTAAAAAAACAAAACACACATTTTTTACACCCCCACATTTGTTTTACCCATGAATACTAATATTTTCAGTTCAAAAAAGTTTTTTTTTTAAATTTATCCCCCCGCAAAAATTTTTTTTTTACCCTTCCCCATGAATAGTAATATTTTCAGTTAAAAAATTAAAAAATAAATAAATAAACAATTTTTTAACCTCCCAACCCCCAAATTTTACAAATATTATGAACGCTGACTTGAAAAAATTAATTAATTAATTAGTAATTACCAGGCTCCTTGCCCCCCCCTCTTAGGTTAACAAAAATTCTCGCCGACGGACAGACAGAGAACCTGTTCGTTGTATTAATCTTTCAAACATGACTGGAGATTGCTGGTGGTGGTTAGCGTTTATTTTACAAGCAAAATCAGCAAACCAATGGTATCATGTTGATTTGACCTGATGTTCTGTAACACCATAAATAAATAAATATTATGCTCTTATTATTAAATAATTGAGCACTCTGTTGGATTTCTTTTTTTGGGCTACATATATGCATACATGTTTCAGCTACGACCTTATTCAAAGTCTAGCTTGATCAGGCTACCGACAGAAAATTAAGCAAAGACGAGTGAACTTTATGATAACAACGGTATCTAAAATTTGTGTTAAAGAAATTCCTGATGACATTTCATGCAAAAAAAAAATTGCTGTTTTGCAACTTTGCCTCTCAACGTTGCCACAAAGATGACATCAAATCTAAAACCCAGGTGACAAAAAGTCTTCAAAAAACGAAGGTGACGCACTATACTGAAAAAAGACCCAGCTGTGATACACTTGGGTGTTCGATCCATACGACTAAAAATCCTAATTGTTACATAGTAAGCAAGTACGTTTGCTAATATTCATTTCGTGATTTTAATTGACGGGCCTAGATCGCCACGTACACAGATCATCGAATTAACGAGTGCATTAAAATGTCATCTCGACCCTAGGTGTCCTGAGAAGAATGGATGCGACGTCAGCTGGGGGAAGAGAAAGGAAGGGGCAGTCACGTGGAAGATTTTGTGAGGCGACGACGTGCGAGAATGTCTGGACATCGACGATAGTTAAATCAACGACCCGTAGCCCGGGAATGCGGTCCCCTCCGCCGCTGGCAGAATTAAGGGCCCATCAATGCTGTCAATAAAGGTTCTTTCTTCGGATCGATGAATTCTTTGTTATTCGTTGTTGAGAAACAATTAAGTGCAGGTGTCATCAGTCATTGACAGGAGAACAGACGACGCGGCAGGATTGCGGTAGGCACACGATAAAAAGGTACGTTATGAACCCGGACATTAAATTGATTGGGAACTTTTTTTTAACATATTTCACCCCAAACAAGACATACCGGCACTGTAGACGTAAGGGGCTACTGATAATTAGGGTGTAGGTTTTGGGTGTCACCCTAAGTTGGGAGCAGTGTAGCGAGATGTCTGTATACATTAGTTTTAAACCCTGCAGGGGGAAATAGAGAGCAGGGGGGAGTTCCAAAGGTCGGCAGCACGAGGAAAGAAGCTATTGGAGTAGAAGGCTCCCCAGCATCTGGGGACCTCCACGGTGAATGGATTGGGATTTAGCTGATTGTCGTGTTGGTCTAGTTTATTTACGTCGAGGAGACACCAGAGTAGACAGTTCATCGGAGCACAAGCCATCTAAGTATTTGTAAAACAAGCACAATGATGCAACATTGCGGCGATGGGAACTATGAGGCGTTTGGCCTCCGATAAGAGGGGCGGTATGCAAGATAGTGTGTAATGATCATTGGAAAAGAAAGAAAAGAAAAGATCAAGAAGGCTTGCAAAATGTCCGTCGGTATCAGGTATGCGAGTGGGTTTGTCGACAATTTAGGTCTGTTCATTGGCAAAGAAAAATTCTTACAGAACCTTCCTTAATTATCAGTTTTGTTGGAATGGACTGCTCATTCAACAGGGTGGACATTAAAGTCACAGATGTGGATGTTGGCAGAAAGATAGATGGACAGGATCTTGTCAATTCTTTCTGAGATTCATTCCTTCGTTGTGGCGATAAACAGCAAAGATGAACAAGACTATGTATAAGAGAAAACGCAGAAATGGCAACTCAGAGTCTTCATTGGAAATGTCTCTACCACATCGAAAACCGTCCCTGATGTAACGGCATGGCGGTCTATAGAGTCGCGCTTTGAAGTCTTGGTAGAATAGCCAATAATTTTAGAAATCATCATTTGAACTAGACAAGCCAATACCGGTTTCACACAGGAACATAAAGTCACGTTTAATCTCTTATAAATGAAGTTTAACCCCTGTATGGTTTGAACGAAGATCCTTCATGTTAGAAAAAGAGACCTAATAGTAGGAGTGCAAGTTTGGTTTACACTTGTATTTAGTTTTTGAATTTTTCATAATGGAATTAGATAATGTGCAAAAGGTCGATAGAAGTGTTAAAAGCAGAACTCAAAAAAGTACACAGACTATATTTGTAAACAATGGAAGAAAGAAAATTCGTAACAGTTCCCACTAATATGGTGTCGAGAGGCCCCAGCGGGAAACTAGTGCTTTGTCCATTCAACAAATGGCAATACAGCAGCCCCAGTATAATTCACTGATCTTTGTAAGTTATTACTAGGGCCGGGTCTTTGGACTATCGAGAGATTAGGGTTAGTTTGGATGAAAACGTTTACCTTTAGCATCCAAGGCAGAAAAAAATAAAAGGAAAATGACGAGGCAGAAAAGAGATAACAAGAAAATGACGAGGCATAAAAATAAAAGGAAAATGACGAGGCAGAAAAGAAATAAAAGGTAAAATGACAAGGCAGAAAGGGAGATAACAAGAAAATGACGAGGCATAAAAGTAAAAGGAAAATGACGAGGCAGAAAAGAAATAAAATGTAAGTGACAAGGCAGAAAAGAGATAACAATAAAAATTACGAGGCATAAAAATAAAAGGAAAATGACGAGGCGGAAAAGAAATAAAATGTAAATGACGAGGCAGAAAAGAAATAAAAGGAAAATGACAAGGCAGAAAAGAAATAAAAGGAAAATGACGAGGCAGAAAAGAAATAAAAGGAAAATGACGAGGCAGTAAAGAGATAAAAAGAAAATTACGAGGCAGAAAAGAGATAAAAAGAAAATGACAAGGCGGAAAAGAAATAAAAAGAAAACGACAAGGCAGAAAAGAAATGAAAGGAAATTGACGAGGCAGAAAAAAAATTTACCTTAGGCTAACGATACATAAATAAATAAATAAACAAATAAGTAAAAGAAACTAAACTAAACAAAAACCTAACAATTTAAAAATTAAAACCTAAAATAAAAATACAAGGAACCAAAAAAATTCACCCATTATATTGATACAACAAAGGAAACAGGATATAAGCCAATCTATAGAAAACAGAATAATAGAACAGGATATAGGAAGTAACACTAACAATAATTGGCTGAGAGAACAACAAAGATTCGGATTAGTTAACTAGCTAGCCGTGTATATAAAAACACCCGAAAAAAATAACTCCATGCATTTTAGCCTGAAGTCTCCCCCGGAGATGAAACGCGGGAGCCTCAGTGTAGTTTAATTGCAATAAATATGCTTTCACACCTTACTATATATATATATATATATATATATATATATATATATATATATATATATATATATATATATATATATATATTGATATTATGTTTTATAAATTGATCTGTATGTTTATATGTGAGAGGTATACATTATTGTCTTTCTTTTGTATTTTGATTTAATTTATATATCTACGCATGCATGTTTAAATTATTTGTCGTTTATTTTAATTTCTTGATTACAGAGTTATGACCCGTGATTTTTTTAAAGATGATATGGCGGTTATATGTGCTTTCTAATCTTCCACACTTATTGTTTATTTTGATGTACAATTGTTTTTAATTAATGGCAATTCCTGATGTATTCACGCGGAAGACTTTTTATAGGATTTGCTTCTGTTTTGGGTGAAACTTTAAACTTTGTGGACATGCATAGGGAATGTGTCTGTTTTTTTTTATTTTACTTACGATATTTATTGCTATGTTCTGATGAAGTCAGCATCAATAATTTTATAGAAAATTGTATAAATTAAAATAAATGTTGTTTTGAAACAGCTGTAAACGACAATGCTCCATTGATTTGGAACTTGGAAAATGTTCTTAATCGCCGAAATTTCTTTCTCTCTCACTCACTCTTTCTCTCTCTCTTACTCTCTCTGTCATTCACTCTTTCTCTCTCTCTCTCTTACTCTCTCTCTCACTTTTTCTCTCTCTCTTTCTCTGCCCCTCTCTTACTCTCTTTCTTTCTCTCTCTCTCTCTCTTTCTCTCTCTTTCTCTCTCTCTCTCTCTTTCTCTCTCTCTCTTTCTCTCACTCTCTTTCTCTCTCTCTTACTCTCTCTCTTTCTCTCTCTTTTTCTCTCTCTTTCTTTCTCTCTCTTACTCTCCCTTGCTCTTTTTTAGAGAGTCGTTGTTGTAAATATCCACATTGAATATGGTATTATGCAGTGCAAAGTGATTAATTCCAATAAAATTCAAAAATAAAAACTAAAAAGATAGAAGTTTACTCATTATTGTAACTTTTCTTGAACTATTTTTGCTATAAGCATATTTTAAAATAGTTTTCTTTAAGCATATCTTTTTTTTTTTAAATTAATACTAACCAATAATTAGCAATTTATTTGTTTTTCTTTCTCATGATGAGAGTAATTCTTTGAAAATCCATTTTATTACATTCCTTTATTAAAGACCTGATGATTACAATAAATTTGTAAGGCATGCCACTTTACCATATTTCATAATTTCAATATTTGGTATAATAATTCTCTAGCCTCAATATTGATCATGCCTTTACCACGATTGGATTTAATATAAAATAAGTATCGTTATATTGTTCATATATATATATAATCCCCGTTTTAATATTTCACGTTCAAGTTAAGGTCCCCTGTTTTCGTTTTTTACATTTTCTTTCTTTATTTAAAATGACTTAAAGCTTCTTTGGACTAAATATTGGGTATTTAGATCTTCATGGCTAGGTTTCCTCCCTCTTATCTACTTGCCTATCTGGTACCAAAGGTACTTAAGCTTTTTTTTTTGTTTGATGCAAATTTTATTCCTATATAATTTTATTGCTAGCTACCATATCGCAGAATAGTTCTTTGGTGTAGTGTGTGGATATTATTATTATTATTATTATTATTATTATTATTATTATTATTATTATTATTATTATTATTATTATTATTATCTGTACTCACTAGGAGTTCTCACACAGATCATCGTCAGTGATTGCTCACCGATAACAACCAGTGGTGTTCCCTGGAGTCTGAGTGACAACAAGCCTCTCCAGATTTCCAGTATTCTTCACCTCTTTTCGATAACGATACGGTATTGCAAGAACCTCTTACCATTGATTTCTCGCTGGTAAGGACAATTGGTCTTCTCTGGGATTTGGGTGGCAATAAGCATCCCCAAGGTCCCAGCATTCTCTGCACTTTTCCAGTGGTTTGTGCTGTCCCTCCTCGGTCTTCTCATACTCCTCGACCTTCTACAAATATTGTGTCTGGTGTCAGCCTAGGCCGGCACCATTTTAAAAATAAATAAATAAATATATAAATTAATAAAAATGAATTTTTTAATTAATTTAATTTTTTTTTTTTTTTTTCAATTTTTTTCCTTTTTTTCCTTTCAATTTCTTAATTTTTTTCCTTTTCTCTTTCCTTATTTAAAAAAAAATAATTTTTAATTCTTTTTAATTTAAAAAAAAAATTGGAGGGGGAGAAGGAGGAGTTTATGGTGTTTCTTGTAATTTCTGTTTCTTTGGTTCATTTTTGTGTAGTAATAGCTGAGGCCGATGTAATTTATTAGGGGGGGGGATTATGAAGTTCTGTTTCTTGCAGTTTCTGTTCCTAGGTTCTTGTTGGGGTGTTCTTCGTGTGGTTTTGTTTTATCCCTGCTGTAACTTCCTTGTGACTGGTTAGCCTTTGTAGCTTATGCGTGTTGGTTTCCGCATTCGAAGATTTTCCTTAAGATTGCAGCTGTTTTGATCATTGCCATTCTTTGAATAGTTTCGATTGTCCCTTTGATTCCAATTTCTCTCAGTCTCTTTTCCAGGTTTTTTGGGATTGTTCCTAGTGCTCCTATGATTCTTGGTATTATGCTAACTTTCTTCATGCTCCATATTCCTTTCAGTTCTCTGGCTAGTTCTGTGTATTTACTTCGTTTTTCCGTGTCTTTGATCTTCACTCTGTGGGCTGCTTGAACGGCGAAGTCTACGATTTTACCAGATTTTTCCTTTTTGTCTATTATAATAACATCAGGTCTCCTTGCTTGTATGAGTTTATCTGTTTTTATATCCATATCCCAGAGGATTTTGTGTTTTTCGTTTTCCAGTACTGTTTCTGGTTTATGTTTGTACCATTTGTCTGCATATTCGAAATTCAATTGTTTGCACAGTTCCCAGTTTATTACTTTCCCAACACAGTCATGTCTGTTCTTGTATTCTTTTTGGGCAAGTTTGCTACATTCACTTATTATATAATTTATTGTTTCGTCTCTTTGTCCACACAGTCTGCATTTATTGTTTTCCTGGGGTTTATCTATTTTAGCTTTAATGTAGTTTGTCCTAATCGCATTGTTCTGTGCAGCCATGAGTAAAGATTCCGTTTCTCTGTTCAAGTTTCTTTTTCTTAGCCATGTCCAGCTATTTGCGTTGGGTTCTTCTCTTGTGAGTCTTATGAAGCGTCCATATAGTTGTTTTTCTTCACATTTTTCTTTTCTTGTCTGTTTGTGTCCAGTTTCGATGCTTCCTGCGTTGTTCGATAGGACTGTATCTTTTGTTGCGGTGATCAGCCTTTCTGTGTTCTGGTTTATGTATTTCTCCAGCTCTTTTTAGTGTCGTCCACACAGTCTTCTATACTTACCAGTCCTCTTCCCCCTTTGTTTCTCTCCATGTAGAGTCTGTCTGTATCGTCTTTTGGATGTAGTGCGTTGTGCATAGTCATTAATTTTCTAGTCCTCTGATCAAGGTGCCTGAGCTTATGAATAGTCCAGAATATCTTATTAGTGATATGCCCAAGTATTCATTCCTTTGGTTAGGTTTCTGCTATACAATTTGGTTTCTTGTTCTTCTCAGGTATTCGTTTCCAATCTTCTGTTTCATTTCTGCTGATTTGATTGTGTCTGCTTCTAAAACTCCCAAATATTTATAGCTCTCTTGTTCATGTAGCGCCCTCATCTTCTTTTGGTTGGGTAGTTTCATGCTCTCAGTCGTCTCCAACATTCCTTTTTTAATCTCTAGCAATGCACACTTTTCCATTCCGAATTCCATTTGAATGTCCTGACTGAAGATTCTGGTCGTATTTATCAGCTTTTCCAGTTCCTTTTTGTTTTTTTGCAAATAGCTTCAGGTCGTCCATGTACATGAGATGGGTTATTCGTTGTTCTGTGCCTGTGAACTTGTATCCGGCATCACATTTCCTGAGTATGTAATGAGTGGCATCATGGCTATGATAAACAGTAGTGGTGATAGGGAGTCTCCGTCAAGTATTGTCCTCCAGCTGTCAGTTCTAATCTCCATGTTTCCATTGCTTTCTTGATGAAATTAATAATCCTGTCGAGTTATCTTGTACATTTTTAAACATTAAATTATTCATGCTTGAGGGATTCTGTCGTACGCTTTTTTTGTAGTCAATCCATGCCATAGATATGTTCTTTTTCTTGCTTTTAACTTCTTTCAGGATCTTTTTATCTATATATAACAGATCACGTACCCCTCTTTTCCCTTTCTGGCATTCTTTTTGTTCAAGGAATGGTAAATTTGCTCTCCCAGTTGTGCCGTTAGGATTTTCCACGTTGTCGGTAAACAGATTTTATTATTATTATTATTATTATTATTATTATTATTATTATTATTATTATTATTTGATATGCAAATGACCATATCACACTGTAGTCTTAAGGGTAATGTATTATCATTATTATTATTATTATTATTATTATTATATAATTATTATTATTTATTTATGTATATATTAGTGAAATTAAAGCTGATTATTTCTACATTTGATTATTGGGTAAGTGGTCGTTTGATCAGTACCACTGGAGAGCCATGAATATTATAACTGTCCTGTTTTTAAATCTCCGAAACAGTTACATGGTAAGCAGCTGAGGATCCCCGTTTTAATATTTCACGCTCAAGTTTAGGTCGCCTGTTTTTGTTTCACTGTTAGATACTTGAATCCCCCTTTTTTATTAATGAATTTTCCAACGGTGGGTCGGCAAGTGCTAAGTCTGCGATATCTTGGATTTAGTTAGTTTCTCTGGGAATTTAAACTGCATTTTCTTTCTTTGTTTAAAATGACTCAAAGCTTCTTTAGACTATATATATATATATATATATATATATATATTCCATCGGGTGCGTGATGCTTTTAAGCAGCAGTTACAGCGTTACATAACATAATACAGTAGAATACAATGGTTTTAAAGGTGATGAATTGGAAATAATAATTATAAAATATTACATAAATTTAATTATAAAAATAATGAGCTAAGCAAATGTCTATAAATTATGTATAATATATATATATATATATATATATATATATATATATATATATATATATACATATATATACATATATATATATATATAGTCATCCACATACAGACTGTTTCGCTGTTTCACAGCTCATCAGTGCGGCTAGACCAGTTAGTGCCTCAAGCCAGGACAGAAACGCAACCGTCGAGCTGACAGTCGGCGATGTTAACCCCTACGCCATCATGCGACATCAGGTAAGTTGTATCTCAATGTAAACATTGCAATTACCTGAGCTCGAATTAGTGTTTACCTAATGAGCATTGCCTTTTTTACGCTAATGGCAGTTGGCGATACCCTTACAAACATAAGCTCTACCCGGGGGGAGCTTTATATTGTCATCCACATACAGACTGTTTCGTTGTTTCACAGCTCATCAGTGCGGCTAGACCAGGGAATGCCTCAAGCCAGGATTGAAACGCAACCGTCGAGCTGACAGTCGGCGATGTTAACCTCTACGCCATCATGCGACACTGACTGAATGTAAGTTGTATCTCAATGTAAACATTGCAATTACCTGAGCTCGAATTAGTGTTTACCTAATGAGCATTGCCTTTTTTACGCTAATGGCAATTGGCGATACCCTTACAAACATAAGCTCTACTCAGGGGGGGGGGGAGCTTTATATAGTTATCCACATACAGACTGTTTCGCTGTTTCACACACACACACATATATATATATATATATATATATATATATATATATATATATATATATATATATATATATATTAGGGTAATTTCGGGTCCGACTCATGTCTAAATCGTTTTATGGCCGGTTGGTCGTCACCAACTGCGGTCTTAAGGCCCTATTTACTTGCGTCCCCACAAGGACAGCAATAGACGCAAGGTTGGTTTTTAAAAGGAGTTCTCCCTCAGAAAGGATGAAGTGTAGAATCAGAACAGATACTACACTTTGATAACTTGATGACAACCAGTATTTCCACATTTTCGGATTTTAAATGGATTTCATGTATCCACATAAAATGTTCATATATATATATATATATATATATATATATATATATATATATATATATGATGAGACCTCAGCTCTTGATAGCTGTAGATCGATAACATCGACATGCCAGTGTAGCAGACTTTGTACATGTTTGAATAAAAAACCATTCATAATACAGCTTAATATTTTTATTGAGCACTCTTTTATAAGCCCGGTTTGATTCCCTGTGGATTTTTATACTACCTGGATTACTTTATATATATATATATATATATATATATATATATATATATATATATATATATATATATATATATATATATATATATATAATCCGGATTATTTTTTTTAAGCGAAGCCAAATCAAAACAAACAAAATTATTTTGTATTTGTTACGCGTTTGTTTCAATCGTATTAATTTTGTAAAATTTTCAGTAAATATGCATTACAATCTTGTCTTTTCGAAGGGGTGGAACCCTAATTATTTAATATATATATATATATATATATATATATATATATATATATATATCATTAGCGGGGCGTAGAAATACCTGATATAATACCCAGGCGCGATGCTACCCTACTCAACGAGATGGACCCGTAGTTTTTGTTAGATCATCCATCTAGGAGACGGAGACTCTGATATAAAACCTGCGCTCTACGTCGTTTCTTCGGTTATCTTGCTTCGTCTTGTCACTGAAACCAGACTGCGTGTCGTACCAACACATAGCATTGCCATCTATATGTACAGATATCCCTACAAGACTCATGGCGATTAAGACCTGTAAAAATAAACCGGGCCTGCTGAACAATATGCGCGACCAGAATCGGGCATTGCAATCTTTGTAGAGATGGCGTTCTAATGTAAAGTGGCAATTTTCGTTTTATATATATATATATATATATATATATATATATATATATATATATATGTGTGTGTGTGTGTATATATATATACCAGAAAGAGCATATACCAGAAAGAACAGTTGAAAATAAGCTATATACCATCCACTATGACTATGTAATCCCTACAGCTACATATCTAGAAAACGGAGCTGTTAAACCTGACATCGTAATATGGAACAGAAGGGAGAAAATAGCAACCCTAGTTGAAGTTAGTGTCCCTACTGATGCAGGATTAAACAGAGCTAAAAGGGAAAAGATTACGAAATACCAAGGTCTTATGTACGACATGAAAAGAAACTGGAATCTTAAGAAAATCTCCATCATACCAGTAATTATAGGAGCAACAGGACTAATGAAAAAGAATTTCAAAAGCCAGTATACCCGGTGAACCGAGTGCAAGAGAAATACAAACAATTGCACTTAAAGGGACGGTTAGAATCTTAAAAAGATCTCTAGGCTGGAGTGTCTGAAAAAATAGCCGATGAATGTCTGGCATCCGGTAGGATGCCCCTATCTCCAGCCAAAACGGAATTATAAAAAAAAAAAATTAAAAAGAATATATATATATATATATATATATATATATATAAATATATATATGTTTGTGTGTGTGTGTGTGTGTCTGTCTGTCTGTATGTGTGTGTGTCTGTCTGTATGTGTGTGTGTGTTTGTTTATATATAGAGAAAAAGTGAGGGCACGAGAAAGAGAAAGAGATTAACTTTTAATTGCACACTAATATTTGCACTCCAATGTGATTACCAATTGATTTGTTGTGTTAAAGCCATAAAACCGTGGCTATCTTCAGTGCCCATAAGGGAGAGCATCTAGAAATGCTGACTCCCACACTTCAACGCCAAAAATGTGCACTTGAAAAGACGCGGTTTCAAGTTTCACGTGTGCATCCGCCACCCTTCAAGAGCCCCCGGCCCCGCCGAGCTCAGCCCCCCCCTCCTTTTCTACCCTATTTTGCGCCTCGCCTCAGCTGTGCAATTCCCTTTACTATTCCTCAGTTGCACTCACAGCGGAGTCCATCTCAATTAAGGGTGAGACCGACAAAATCGTGTTGGGGGCTGGGGATCGGCTTCGGGACTTGCGGATGGGGGAAACAAGGGAATAAAAGGCGAGTGCGCTGTTTTCTTTTTGAGGACAGAAATATTATGAACACAAAAACTAACAAACTCAACAAGAACTTCAAGGCGGCTCCATGGATTTTCTAAAAAAAAGTCCCTAACAACCCCCATTTTTTGCCCGACCCCCGCATCTCTAACCCTAACTATAACCCTAACCCTAATCCACCGCATCCCTCCTCACCAGTTTCAGTTCATTGTCTTCTTCGTTTTCAAACTACAAATCCTTCCGCCCGTTACTACCACGTTTTTAACTCCCCGCATCCATCACGAACTCCCCACAAGGGTTTGGTTGTTGTCGTCGTCATTGTTATAGCGCGGGGGGGGGGTCCTAAAGGTGTAGGTTGGGGACCCGCAGAGAAAGGAAACGCGTAATATTTGCCGCGTATTCTCCTTCCATCCAGTAATATTTTTCTTACCTTCATCTTGCCTATCTCCCGCCACCCTTATCTCGTGACCATCTCTCAGTTCCTTGTGCCTCGCCATAACATATTGTCGAAACTCCCCCGACCAAAACGCAAACTGGATTTCTTTTCCAACCTTTCACCTTATCAACTCGCGTCTCGGGCGTTAGACAAGTCTCCCGTTCACCCCATACCCCTTCAGATCCTCGTCTACCTAGCACCCCACTGCCTCCACCCCACTTAACTATCCCCTCCCTCATTTCTTTCCCTAGCTCGTCTCCCCATTTCGGCTCCTTTCTTTTTTCTCCCCGTACGCCATTGTCTGCTCCTTTTCTCTCTCGCTCCCCTCAGTTTTTCCCGCCAACAGCACCGCCTCATAACGATGTCGCAATTCATCTCCGTCTTATTTATTGGCGCAATTTCGCTTAATGAGGACACCGACTCCATTTTCTAGTACTTCCATTTTGTTTTTATTCTTTCTGTTTTATTGCCATATTCCATACATTCATTATTTCTTGCATCCCGATTTTTGTTAATTCATTCAATGTCTTTATATCTGGCTTTCGGGTTTCGAATCGCGGCGTGTATACACCTGTCACGGTGACTAAGTGGTAAACGACACGGACTAAGGACCTGGGTGTGCCGGGTTCGAATCCAGTTCGTTCCACAGAAACATTTTCATCAAACCCCACACCTGACCTTGTGTCTAACCTCCGAGATGGGAGGTAAATAAAATACACTGAGAAGTCTTACAAGGACGAAACAAATGCCTATATACTTTATATATATACTAGCTAGCTTTCGGGCTCGCTATCGCTTCGCAATGTTCTCTACTAGAAATACTTGAAACATTAATTTAAAATAATAAACATTTCATTCATAACGTTGTTGTAAACACGAAACTAAATTTATTCATATAGATATACAGGGTGTTTCAAAAGTCTTGGGAACATAACGATTTTTAATAACTCAAAAACTATTAGGAGTTGAAAAATGAAATTGGTACCGTTGGAAAGGTTAAAGTTTCAAGTTTTGTGGGGAATCTTCAAAGTTGCTCAATATGAGCACCATTCGTCACACGGCAGACATCTAGTCGATAGTCCATTTCCTGCCAAACGCGTTCCAGCATCTTGACGTCAATGGTTCCCACAACTGCCGTTACTCGAGCCTTTAGTTCGTCAATATCTCTTGGAAGGGGCGGCACATAGACTTGTTGCTTGACAATGCCCCAAAGGAAAAAGTCACACGGGGTAAGATCTGGAGACCTAGGAGGCCAGGGCATGAGAACGTCATCACCTCGCCCAGATCTCCCAATCCATCTACCAGGCAGCCTTGTGTTAAGAAACTGCCTTACTCTAAGACTCCAGTGTGGTGGTGCACCATCTTGTTGAAAAATGAACTTGCTCAACTGCATCTTCTGAAGTTGAAGGGCGACCTGTTCGCTTACTTGGGCACAAACACCCATCTTTCACAAATTTAGCATGCCATCTGACAATGGATTTCCTTTCAGGGGCTTCTTTTTTAAATTTCCTGCGAAATGCACGCTGAACACATGTCCACGATTCAGTCTTTGCAAATTGGAGGACGCAAAATGCCTTGTCTTGTTTAGAGAACGCCATTACTGCACCTGGAAAGATAACACGAAAATCATTAGTATGACCAAAAACTTGATTAAGCAAGCTTTAAAATGGCACCAGTTTCATTTTTCTACCTGGAATAGTTCATGAGATATATGCATTTGTAATGTTCCCAAGACTTTTGAAACACCCTGTACATTAAAATTTTAGTAATTTCGATACAAATTTATTTATCTTTTAAATGCGATTGGAAAGAAAAAAATCAATTTACTTTTTTCACTTGCAATTTCGAAATAGATTGCAACTTGTTGAAAATCAAGTCGGTTTCTCTAAAGAAAGGAACATTTGAACACAAATGCTAAATATATGTCCAGTAAATAAAACAATATTACAAAACAAAACTATTTGTAATATTAAAATCAAACAATGATTGAATTTAAAAAAAAACAATAACAAATAATAGGTAATTAATTAAATGTCCTTTTTCAAAACCAATATGCAAATTAGTTAACTTTGTGACTGATATCACATATACATAAGCAGTATATATAAAAGATAGTGCGTCTATTTAATAAATTGAATTAACTAGAAATAGTGCGTTTCGACTTTACCGTTAGTGCGATAAATGGGCCAAACTTTCGCATTTTATATTATATTTAAAAAAATAATTATATATATAATCATTTGTATTGATGCAGACATGTACAAAAAGCCGCTACACTGGCTTTTTGATGTTATCGATCAATAGTTATTATAAACTAAGACCTCATCAGGTGGAAAAAAGAACTATGGTCTTAGTTTCTGATAACCATTGATCGATAACATCGACATGCGAGTGTAGCGGCTTCTTGTACATGTCTGTATAAATAAAAATAATAACCCTGACTAAATATTTAAAATAGCATAGGATTCGAAGCTGGTGCTTGCTTATACGAGGAATGGTGCACTTTCTCCAAGTGGGGTTACTTTAGTAACTGAACTAAGCTGGATACTCCACCAGACAAGATGAATTCTTGTTCTGGAATCTGGTTAGACCAAGCGACACTAAGGAATATATACTATAACATAGTTAACTGGTCAATAAGGGAGAGGAAAATTAATGTTCTTAATTTCTTTACTAACTAAAGGTTTGACATGTAAAAAAGGACTTTAATGGAACACTTGAATATCTATGTATCTCATATAGAGATCAAGTGTTAGCCCAGGAAGGGGCCCCTTAATTTCTGAGAACTTCGACTGAAGTAAAATCTAACTAAAGAATAGATAGATAGAGAAAGAGATAGTTAGAGAAGGATAGAGAGTGATAGAGAAAGTAAGAAACTGAGAGAGACAGAGAAGGATAGAGAAAAAGAGAGAGGAGGAGAAAGGGATGGAAAAGAGATAGAGAAAGAGAGAGGAAGAGAAAATTAATATTCTTTACTTATTTACTTACTCAACGTTTGATAGGTAAAGGAGAATTTTAATGGAACACTGAGATATCTATGTATCTCATATGGAGATCAAGTGTCAGCCCTAGGAAGGGGGTCCTTAATTACTGAGAAGTAATTGAAGTAAAATGAAAAACAAATGAAAACAACGAACGTTTATTGCTACACACAGGTTAGATGGCGATCAAAAGGTCACTTCCTGAACTGTTTGTATTGACTGATTGATACAGTTGAAGAATTTCTCCAAGACTCTTGGCTCTGTGATAATCTTAAAATCATGAAGGATTGTATTGCTTATTTGTCTTTTTTATTAACAATGTTCAATGAAATAATTTTTCCTGTTGCAAAGAAATAGTGCCAACTTTCTTGAAAGTCAAATCTACTATCCCTTTCTTTTTGGTCTGAATCTTCTTGTGTCCTATTCTCCTGTCCTATTCAGCTTATATAACGTCCAGCCAGTACTTGGTACATTGCTGTCTCTTGATGTTGTAGAGTGCTAGGTCATTTGCTGTGCAGGGTCTGCCTAAGAGAGGACATCAAAGAAGGTGCTCTATGGTCTGGAGTTCTGTGCCACAGTCGAATGTGGTCGGGCCACTAAGATAGTCCCATCTGCTTAGGGCCTCTCTGGAACGACCTACAACTGAGCGGAGTCGATTTAGGCATCTCTATTTTGCCCAGTTGTTATATCCTGGTGGGAGAGTTTCGACAGGGTGATGAGCATAGTCGAGCTGTGTGGATGATTGGACAGATTTTCTTTCTACATTTTAAGGCGGGCTTCAGATGGTGTTGTCTCCAGGGGCCATGGTAGAAGCGTTAAATATAATTATATCGTTTGTTCCATATTGTGTCATCATGATATAGTATAGTGTCGGGTAATGAGTGGTTTTGTGTTTACACCTGTGACTTAACAGCATCGTGTGTTCGATAGCAGACGGTAAAGAAGCAAATGTTCAGATGTGACGCAGTGTTGCACTATGGTTTACTGATACTTCGATTCCAGACTTTAAAAAAATATAATAGGCAATGTCTTGTTTGCAGTCTTGTACGGTTGACATATCGTAAATAGTTACGTTGATATAAATGTTTCTCAGCAGTTGTAATGAAGCCGTAGTAACCGTAGTATGTTAGCAGCAAACTAATTCTACCACGACCATAACGCAAAGGATCGATCTCAGCGTAAAACATCTGTCTGAGTGCAACGTATTCAAATAAAACATATGAACTCTATAAGTTTACAAGTATATATTAATTGGATAAATCGAAGAGCATATCAGATGATGACTTTCAACTGTATTTTGCTCACCTAGAAGAGTTCCAAAAAGACATGTCTGAAAGATTTCAGGATTTTTTTTATTGCTTAGAATACCAGACTGGGCAATCAATAAATTCTTAGGTGTCAAAAGTAAGGAAACATGAGATGCAGAAGAAGAATTAGTTTCCATCCAGAACGACATTGCACTAATGCAAAAGTTCAAGAGTTTTGGTTACAAAGAAAATGTCTGACATCCATCTGGTATTATGGAACAAAATTGTACTGGTACAACTTTTGAATCAGACAAAACCAACTATTGCGGACCCAGAACTTAAAAAAAAGTTTGTTTAACATATTTTACCCCAAACCAGGTAGACCGCCACTGTAGACGTAAGGGGTTACTGAGAATTAGGGTGTAGATTTTAGGTGTCATGTTAGTTTGGGAGCAGTGTAGCGAGATGTCTGTTTACATTAGTTTTAAACCTCTGCACGTCGGTACAGTCGGGGAAACAGGGAGGAAGTTCTAAAGGTCGGCATCACGAGGAAATAAACTATTGAAGTAGAAGGCTCTCCGGCATCTGGGGTCCTCGACAGTGAATGGATGAGACTTAGCTGATTGTCGAGTGTATTTACGTCGAGGGGGTACCAGAGTAGCCAATTCATCGAAGCACATGCCATCGAACTATTTGTAAAATAAGCACAAGGATGCAACATTGCGGCGATGGGACAGGGGCTGGAGCTTGGTTGATAGTGAGGGACCTATTAAGTTGGCGACTCTTTTTTGGGCCTTGTCTAAGAGGGAGAGACTAATGGATGATGCACCAGCCCAGATGTGGCAACAATGCTCTATGCAATGACGAATGGTGGCTTTGTAGAGATATAGGATAATGTCAGGTGTGAGAAGTTTACTAGCACGGTAGAGGAAGCCCACCTTTGCTGCAGCCTTGGCAATATCTTCAATGTACGTAAACACGTACGTAAACATCTGGAAAAATGGAGAGTAGAAAGGAATATAAAATAGTAATATGATAATATTACACCCCAACCTTCTGGCAGTTTATAACATATGAATGGGTTGATATTCCCTAAAACAGACAAAGAGTAATGCCAATAACTGTAAGAATACTGGGAACACTTCCGAACACCCTGGAAATAAGATTAGAAGAAAATGAAATCAAAGAGGATTGATACTATACCAAAATCACGGCATTTATGAAAACAGCCGAAATATTAAGACAAAAATCCTCGAGTGAGGAAATCAGCCAATATAGCTACGCGAAGCTGACCAACAAAGTTCAAATAGAATAGAACTTTGCAAACGTGGAATATGCTAAGATGAACCAAACGTAATTGATGATTCGTGTTAATATATATATATATATATATATATATATATATATATTTCCGGAGTTCGAGTCCGGTGACCGGTGTGAATAATTATTCTCTACAGTGACGATTCCCGTAAGAGTGAAATGTATACGTATGCAGATAAAAAAATACTTATAATTAATTATTTGTACCCCCCTAAAAAATCTAGGCTGGGCAATGTAGTGAGTAGTATTTACACAGCCGTCATCGTGGCTTCAATGCAATGTTCCTTTCAATAGTCGAACAATTTACGATAGAGAGAGAGATGGAAGCGAGAGTGATAGACACCGTATAAAATAAGAGCGTGGGTTAAACAACATACAGTGAGAGAAGGTGGGAGTATAGACAGAACCTTAGTGAGTAAATTGCAACTTGTGCCTAACTAGAACAATTAAAATGAAAGTGTTTCCAACATAACTCAATCCCAGAAACGAGATATATTCTGATATATATTTGTATTTCGTGGCATGCATTTTATAGAAAAGAGCCTTAGAAAAGGAAACGTTGATTGACTCAGCTTTAGTATAATAATAACACACACATTTCATGGGCGCATCTTATTTTAGATGTGTCTATGAATTCCTACAAAAAGGATTGATATGCCGTAAAACGGACCAACAAAACCAGTCAATTTTCTTACTTATTCCAAAATTCAAAAACATAACAACCATTCTGCATGCAACCCTCTTTCTTTAAAAAGAGCGAATACAATTTCAAATCCGATTTATATAATAAATAATATACAAATAATAAAACAAACCGATACAATTTAATATAAGAATTATTAAAAGCGAATTAATTCTTATAAGGGAAAAAGGAATTCCCTTGTGTCCAGCAGATTTCCACTCAGTCCCCGAATGACATGAAGACCGGATGGCATTTTTCAAATTCTCTGTCGTTTAAATAATATTTTCAAGATGGCCGAATATTCAACGAGATGGCGGAATATTTCTACCTTTCCCTCACATTATTAGATTTTCTTTTTTCAAATCTGATCCAATTTGAACTGACGACTGATGTCTCCAGCTTGGAATATCCCCTTTCTGCATTCCCACCGCCACCTGCGAGACGGGGTCACCGCAAGACAGTTGCCAATATTTAATTAAGCAAGCAGATTTCGAAGATAAAAACGCTCTCCCGTATGATTTACGAGGTAGGTCAAAAGGGGAGACAATCTGGTTCGAAACCCTTCGCGAGAGAAAGCGCACGCGAAAATGATAGAATATTAACAACTGATAAAAACATCTTCAAACACGTCTTGACTGGCTGCTATAGAATAGGCTGTGTTGTAAGTGCTTTTAATAGACACGTCCTCGCATCGCTATGATAGGCGTGGTCGGTCTGTCGACGGGTCACATTTTTTTAGTGCTATTTAAAAATAGCACTAAAAATGAATGTGACCCGTTGGGTCGCGCATTGAGCTCAAGTTAGATTGTTTGAATGAGAAAAAAGTTAATTTGCAAAACCAGTTTTTTTAAACTAATGCTTCGCCACTACCAAGGTCAAAAGCCACTCGACGATAAAGGTAATTGACATTGACGTTTGAATGAATTGAAAAGTCTAGAAAAGATGTCGAACGCGAATTGATGGAGACCACTAGACCAACGAGTCAAACAAGCTGGAACAAAAGAAGCGGGGAATAGATCACATAATTCTGAAGAACACATGTCATAACAGTATTTATAGAAAAGACTGAGACTAGCAACATCACGTCTGTGTGTGAGAGAGAGAGAGGGTGCAGAGAAGTACTGCTCTACGTTGTTTTACTATCCCGGACTTTCGCCTACGTAACCCCATGCATCTTATTTTTTTAATGGTAATCCCTGTGGCAGTCAAATTTACGTTCGGCTGGCCGGGCCACCACGGTTATAGTGGGTCTGGTCCAAATAGCTGTTTGCATTACCATAAATTCATAACACTATGATTAAATAATCTAAACTAATAACATTTGACTGAGAAAAAATAATTTAACAGCCGAAAATTTAATTTGATAAAAACCCATTTTTCTCTTTTGATAGCTGGAGGCATCAATCCAATTTACACTTCAAAAGAATCATTGTTTGCTTGTCTTTTGGTCTGTTTATTTGTACTCACTAGGAGTTCTCACACATGTCATCAGTGATTGATCACGAGTCTGGGCGACAACAAGCCTCCCCAGATTTCCAGTACTCTCCACCTCTTTTCGATAACCACCGCAAATTTCTCGATTGTAAGAACCACTGATCTTCTCTGAGATTTGGGTGGCAATATGCCTCCCCAAGGTTCCAGCACTCTCCGTGCTCTTCCAGTGGAATTCTGATTTGTGCTATCCCTCCTCGGTCTTCTCATCCTCCTTGACCCTCTACAAATATTTTGTGTGGTGTCATCAAGTGATAACAAGTTTTAACAGATTTCCAGTATTCTCCGCTTCTCCAATACCTGTTGCAAATCATTAGTATTCTCGCAACAGCTGTTTCATCTTGATTTATCGTTGACTTCCTCTGAAATTGGAGTGACTATAAACTTCTCTAGGGTCCTACTGCTCTTCGTGACCTTCAAATGGGGTTTTGGATGGTGATCTTAATCCTCGATATTTCCATCACGACCACGGCGCTTTTTTGCGGGGCGAGGGTTGTTAAATTATCAAAACTTTCTTTAAATTATTATTATTATTATTATTATTATTATTATTATTATTATTATTATTATTATTATAATAGTAATAATCACAATAGTAATAATTATATTATTATTATTTTTATTATTATTATAAGTATTATTATTATTATTATTATAATTATTACTATTGTGATTATTATTACTATAATAGTAATAATAATCACAATAGTAATAATTATATTATTATCATTTGTATTATTATTTATTATCACTATTGTTATTATTATTACTATTATTATTATTTTATTATTATTATTATTTTATTACTATTATTATTTTTTTATTATTATTATTATCTTTATTGTTATTATTATTTTTATTTATATATTAGGTTTATCTAAAAATATATATAGATGCGTCTCATGATTCTCGAAAAAGGTTTGTCCGTCCTTCAGTCGCCCTGCCGGTCCTTATTTACTCCCTCCCCACGAGAGCATAGTAAGACAAAAGCTCGGTTTTTAATGTGTTAATAATCCAGCTCTCTAAAAAGAGGTACTCTAGATTGGGACCAAAATTAAAATTGTCTCAATCTAGAATGAGTTCCCCTTCACCGACAGAGAACAGAGGACAAAAAAGATGAAGTGTGGTATTAGAACAGATACTACAGTTTGATCCGAGCCTTCAGTTTGACACAGCATTTTTATTGTTAAACGCGGATTGAATGGATTTTCTTCTTTTTTTTTTTTGTTCCCGCTATCAAATTTCAACCGAAACAAACTGTTTTGTTTGTGAAGGATTAATCCAGTCGTCATTAATCAATTTATTTATTTAGAACGCTGGAAAAAGGGGCGGGTAAATTAAGATTAATTCAGGAAATACTTTGCAGTCTAATTAAAGTGTGTATCATTCTTTTCGCGGAGTTCTGTTTTGTTAAGCCGCAGACGGTATCCAACAGTTGGGCGAGGAAAGACATGGCCAATGAGAAGGATGTGCACTTTACCGTTTACCCCTAAAAGGTTGGGCCAGTGATGCTTATAACCCTGTAATAAACGCAGGAGACAACATTGCGTTTAATATATCACAGATAAAGTATGTTCGGATGTGACAAGAGGCCAGGATGTATTAGGTCTTTACGAGTCCATCATAATTCAATTTGACTAATAATAAAAAAAACCTGTCGATTGAAATGTGTGCAGTTTATACATTGTTGACATTAGTAAAAAATAAAGTAAGGAGTTGGGGTTATGGTTAGGGGTAGCTACTAGAGAAAGAACAACGAGTAATGGACCTTTTCTATACATTCCAATCTTATGGCCCTTATTTAGGACTAAAAAGATAATTAACTTGCCGTTCAGTGGCGATAGCGGGCATATGCCAGTCGAGGATCCGATCTCGACAATCACTCCGACAGTAACTGGACCATTTCGGTGGTCTTGTATCTGTCGAGGTGAGGCATTCATCCTAAGTAGTCCTAGGAGGTCAACCTTCCCAGGCCTTACCTCCCCTCTTTAGGGTGGAGTAAGTTTATTGTGTACAGTCTGGGGCGCTCCGACCGGGGAATGCTGTCAGGGCCGCCCAGGAAATGTTAAATAGGCCAGAGTGCTCTTTCTTTATGGAAGCTGGCTTGATTCTCCCCACCTTCCGACCTTGTGTGACATATTCATGTGGTGGGAAGGAAGTAAATAGCACTATAACTCACCAATATTTGTATTTTTCATAGATACATATATGTATCATAAAGATTATAGTGTCTTTCAAATATTACACATTCTGTCTGGTGTATATTGGTAACAGTGATGTCTCAGTATACTGTGGAAATATAGAATATATTTTTTTATGGAAATCGCTCCAGATAAGGTATGAAGCCACTTAGTGTAAAGAGCTAACAAGAACAAATATGATTATCGCAAAGACATGAGATGCCTATTGGTCGAAGGTGATATGTAGGAGGAAAACAGTCAACAGGAAGAGAGTTCCACAAGCCTGCGTTTTTTTAAGAAGCTATAGGAATAGGAAGCTGTATTACAATGAGGTATCAAAACATCGAATTGATGGAGAGCATTAGACCAACGAGTTAAACGAGCTGGAACAAAAGAAGCGGGGAATAGATCGCATAATTCTGAAGAGCACATGCCATAATAGTAGTTATAGAAAAGACTGAGACTAGCAACATCACGTCTGTGAGAGAGAGGGGGTGCAGAGAAGAAGAAAAGGTAGAGCCAATCAAGTTATAGATACGATTCCTCACCTTATCAAGAACCCCCAGAATGGGGCAGAGACTCACCAGCCCAAATATGACAACAGTAGTCCATACATGGTCTGATTGTAGATTTGTAGAGATAGAGAATAACCTCAGGTGTGAGAAAGTGTTTGCAGCGATAGAGAGAACTGATATTTCGTAAGCTCACATGCCATAATTGTATTCATAGAAAAGACTGAGACTAGCAACGTCTGTGTGAGAGAGGGTGTAGAGAAGAAGAAAAGGTAGGGCCAATCAAATTACAGACACGTTTCTGCACCTTATCACGAACCCTCAAATTGGACAAAAATTCACCATGACAACAGTACTCCATACATGATCTGATTGTGGATTTGTAGAGATAGAGAATAGCATCAGGTGTGAGAAAGTGTTTGGGGCGATAGAGAGAATTGACTTTACGGATCTAATGTATGAACCCCAAGAAAGATTTGATGAGAGAGAAAGACCAAGAAGTTTCAGAGTCGATTTCTCCTCAAGAGCAGAGTCATCCATGAGAATCAAAAGAAAGAAATAGAATTAGTTTTATCTATTATTTAAGTAAAAATATTTTCATAAATAGTCCCTATAAGGAACACTCATTTTTATATATAGTATAAATGGATGCTCTAACTATCCTATGAAGTCAAATAATTATTTGAAAGTAATTTTGCTCTATTTTTCTACATCTTCTCTTCATTTAACGTCACTTTTCCCTTGTCCAGGGGTCAGACGTTTTCTGACATTAAGGCAAGCTCACTCTCCAGTTCTCACTGGTCAGCAGTTTTCAAATCTCACTCAACGTTTTCCTTGGCTGACCAACATTCCTGCAATTTAGGACATCCATGTTTCTGCAACGGTTTATCCAAAAGGATGAACGTTCCACATGACCATACCAGCATAATCGATTCATTCTAAGGATTACCTCCATGCTGGGAAAGTGTAGTGTTTAAAGCAAATCCTCTGACCTGGTGTGTTGGGTTTGGTCAGAGTTCACATTGCATTGTGAAAATCGAGAATAGAATTGATATAATCTATTATCTAATGAAAAATGTTTTGATAAGTAGTCCTTATAACCAACGAGCATTTTTATGTAGTATAAATGAATGATTGTCCCCCACCACGGGCAACGCTAGGACGCGGGTCTTGCTAGTATAGTATAAATGACTGCTATAACTATCCTATAAAGTCATGTAAATCTTTGAAAGTAATTTTGATCAAATATGATATTGTATTTAAAACTATTTTTAGAAAAAAATTTAAAGAGAAGAACTTGGGCACTAATAGATTAAGGTTGAATATCAATCCTAACATGGAATACTGTTGACACATCTTGGGAGGTGTAGCTGAAGACGAATTTTTTATGCCATTTTAATTTGTTTTTTTCATAAGTTGATCACGTGTTAAGTTGCAGAAATAACTATTGTTCATTCTACTTCCTACAGTCGTAGAGTTAGGTTTGGCCCGAAGTAGTCTAGCTATTTATAGTCCTGACCTAAACATATGTGCAAATGTGTAGCCAAATAATGTTTGTATGAATTTAAAAAATATACCAATATATATATATATATATATATATATATATATATATATATATATATATATATATATATATATATATATATATAGTATGTTTTTAATGGCTGTGGGCAATGCAAATTCCGGGTAAGATGCAAGTTGTAAGGAACAAAAACAATAAATCGAATACGAAAATGACTTACTATTTATTTTTCCTAAAATCTTACATAACAGCAAGAGTGTTATTAGCTGTTTGTGTGATGTCCGGATGATTAAAAAATCAGTATTTAATATTTCGGGAAAAGAAACTTCCCTTTGTCAAAAATAATCAATACCAGAAGAATTCCCCCGACTATGCAGAGAATCTGACAAATGCCTTGACAGAGTTCAAAACTCACTTCCCAATCTGGTGTGGGATGATATTTTCCGTTCTCTACAATCCCCTTTTCTCACACAATATACGTTACTAGTCTTTTTGTACGCTATTAGTATTTCTATGGAAAATGCTCGACTGAGCTTCAATCCTTGATTCCTCCTTGTAGGACATTCACATCAAGAACTCGTCTTCCTATTACAACTTCAAAAAACTTTCCTTTCTGCCTGCGTCTGGCTAACATAAAACGGAATTTCCATGAACGGAGTTTCTTTCTAAAAACGTCCCATGTGTTAAACACGTATCCTCGCTTCCCTGTCAGCTACAATATGGCCGTCTTTGAATCTAATATAAGCAAGTGCTCGTCATAAACTGTCATCATAAGTAATCAAATGTTTGCTTACTCCATTCATCATTTTCAATCCTTTCATAGTAGTCTTCATCATTCAGCTGACCATCTGTCAATCTAAATAACCTTTATCCTCGAGTGGCTTTGACCTTAATACGTGCTGCTTTGTTAGTAAAAAATAAATCTAATATCAGGGAAATAAATTGACATCTTATAAAATGACGAGTAAGAAACGGAATAATATGCAGGATTTTATAAGCATCTTGTACATTTTTAATGCGATTTATTTTAATTGTTCGGTCTAATAGATTACTAAATGATTCGGAGAGTTTTAATTACAATAAAAATAATTAAATAGTTTAATTATGAGCAGGATCGACGATGGTAGATGGAGTCTTGTCCCTGATCGAGAGTGACGGTCCATATCTTTACCCGAAGAGCATTAGGGCCTTTGCGAACGCAACATATTTGGTGGTATTTTAGGTCGAACTATACTTTGTTAGAGAAAAAACGTGAATTTTCTCTAAATCAATATAAAGGATTGCTATTATATGTGGTAGTATTCCAATATATATATATATATATATATATATATATATATATATATATATATATATATATATATATATATGACAAGTAAACTGCACAGAGGCGTCTATGTTTCCTTCCCGCAGAAAATCATCAGGCTAAATGAAATGGAAAAATAACGAATATTTTATGCAATTTTAATTTGCTTTTTTCATAAGTTGATCACGTGTTAAGTTGCAGAAATAAATATTGTTCATTCTACTTCCTACAGTCGTAGAGTTAGGTTGGGCTCGAATTAGTCTAGCTATTTATAGTTCTGACCTAAACATATCTGCAAATGTGTAGCCAAATAATGTTTGTATAAATTTTAAAAATATAGCAAATATATATATATATATATATATATATATATATATATATATATATATATATATATATATATATATATATATATGCGTGAGAGGAGATTAGGAGTAGTATGAAAGTAGATTCATGGAAAGTTATAAGATTTTAAGATTTTTACTAGTAAATGCAACTCCACTCAAAATTCAAAGATGAAATAGTCAATAATTTTTATAAAATTAAATTGCTTCGTTAAAAGAAAACGACACTACAAACCTTCAGTCCTTTATCTAATAAATAAAATTAAGTCGGTTGTATTTTCGAAGTCAGATTCTGTCCTATAATATTAATATTTCATTTTGAATAGTCATTTCCTTTTGTTTGCATTAGTCCATGTTAAGAAAAAATGTATTTCCATTCATTTCTTTTGTTCATATTTTTCATCCTGTTCAGAGTATTTTCTGTGGCACGCCTTTTTTCTTCTGCAAGTTACATTAAAAGAAATCTTTGCAGTGTGTATTTGAACAGTGGTGCTTTTTTGCTATGATGCATTCAGTTCTCTCTTGAACTGTTTGATGAGTATGACTTAACTATAATAGTGAATATGCCACATGAAAGTAAAATCAAATTCAAGACACCTTCAATTTAACTCTAACCCCAACCCTAACCCTAACTCTAAACCTAAGCCTAACTCTAAACCTAACCCTAACCGTGACCCTGAACCTAACCCTAACTCTAATCCTAACCATAACCCTAACCCTAATCCTAATCCTAACCCTCACCCTAATCCTAACTCTAACCTAACCCTAACCCTAACCCTAATCCTAACCCTAACCCTAACCCTAACCCTAACCCTAACTCTAACTCTAACCCTAACCCTAACTCTAGCCCTAATCTTTACCCTAAATCTTAATCCTAACCCTAACCCTTATCCTAACCCTAACCCTAATCCTAACCCTAACCCTTATCCTAACCCTGACCCTTTAAGCGAGACAGTGTAGATGCTTTCGTATGTGAAAAGCACACAAATGTTCAAGATTATAAAACAATAAAAACATATGTACACAATTTTACACAGACAAACAAGAAACAGTTTCTCTTTGCAACAACAAATGACATTTTTGACATAAAAATACAATATCTTTGCCGTTTCTATTGTTTAACAACAACACGTAACAACCATATTAATCAAGACAATAAGACTCACACTTTAACGGAAATGTGACTACAACATATAACAAATCGACAGTTTAAAGGCCTAAAATTCTGTTCACTTACGATTAGTCATGAGGTAATTTTCTTTTTTAGAATGATTGAGATGAAACTTGTAGTTAGACAAAAGAACTATATAAACATATACACATACCTAACTTTATATAAATAGAGATATAGGCATCCACAGTCAGCTGTTTCGTCGTACCACGACTCCGTGTGGCATGATATGAAGAGTCCGCCAAGCTGATATTCGAAATCTGATCTTTAGATCAGCACTCGGGAAATCTTGAACTTATGCTATTACACTCACCACGAAAGTAAGGAAAATTATATTTTGTTTACATTACCGACCACCTGTAAAGCTCAATTCTTTCACAAAGAGCAATGCGTCATGCAATCTCTATACGAGGGTCTCGCCGTCAGCTAGTTGGTTGGTCAGTCGCCCTTGAATCTGAAATGTCATTTTCGTCGGTCTGTCACACTTAGGGTTTAAATATCAGTTTCGTTTGTCTGTCACGTTTATGTTTGAAATAACATTTTTAGATACATCAACGCATCTTCATAAGAGGTGCTGTCCGTCGGTCAGCCGATCTGTCACGCTTATCGAGTCTTTTGTAGATAAGTTTTGCACATAAAACTAACTCAGCCATTCATGCGTAGTGCGCGCACACATCCTTGAACTAATTTTGTAAGTCCTGTCTAGACGTGTGCCCTTTGGGCTGGGATCAAGATTTAATATCTGTCCTGTCCTCGGTTGGCGAAATAAATCCTTCTAGAATAAGGCAATTTTATTTTTTGTCCTAATGCAGAATGTCCTTTTGGAGGGAGCTAGATTAAAAACCGACCTTTTGTCGAACTATGTTTTCGTAGCTGAACAAGTAAGTAGGGACATACGTCTGTGTGAGTTCATGTGGAGGTAGAAATATATAGGAAACGATCTTTTTATGAACATACTCAATGACATTAATGACTTGCATACTACTGAGTAAGTAATATAACGTTTTTACTACTGCTTGCATTTTGCCAGGTTTTTTTTTTTTAGTATTTAGTGTGTGGGTGGGGGGGTCATAAAAAGATCCGACAACTTTACATCTAAAAGATTCGACAATTCTTCATCTAAGAGAGTTGAAAATAAAAATTATAAAAACGTAAAAATAGTGAGTATTTTGAATTGATAATTATACTCGAAGTTAAGCCCTAATAGTTGAAGTGGGAGCAACAGATTTTGAAGAAAAGGATCACCAACCGTGTATATTAATCAAACAGTTTTACTTAGGCTAGTAGTAAAATATGCCATAGAAACAATGAAAGGTTAATATACAAAATGAGGTTTTGCGAATACGTGCATTCGCATGTATTTATCTAATATGAAGAAGCCTTCTGGTAGCATGTGCACGTGATTTGGCCCTCAACAGTTGCTGGCTCTTTCAGTCGTAGGAAGATTGTCTTTACTTATGATTTACTCATAGTAAGTAATAGAGCTGTTGTTTTTTTACTACAAATCGTATGTTGTCTGTTTTCGGGTTAGCCGGGTATTGTTTTGGCGGGACTTTTCCACAAAAGGCCTAACATTATAATTCCAATATATTAATAAAAGCCAAACAAGTAGGTTTTCTATTTTTTATTTTTTGTTCTTTTTTTTTTTGTTAATTTTAATTTTTTTTTTTTTTCAATTTTCGAATGATAACAATGAAGTGCGCCGTATCGATCACTAATCGACAAGAGAACATAAATCTGCCTTTGGACTAACTATTCATGAATAAAGACAATGCAGAACGCAATAGTTATGATTGTTTAAGGTTAGATTAGGTCTATTGAAGATGAATACAAGAAAGACTTTTTTCAACAAAAAAAAATCTCCCGTCTTCAGGCTAGGATCATAGTGTAGTATCTGGAATAGTTAGAGCTTATAAGCTAAGGTGTGCAAAATGTAAAATAAATGCCACTGCGGAACGCATCGCGGAATGGGGGACAGCTATCTGTATGAGTTTATGGGCAACGATATTTTTAATGAAAATACTCAATGGCATTAATTCCATCAACTTCAGATACAACGCTAGGTGCCATAATCCACCAGTTAACACCGGAAAACCGACAAATCGCTCGCCGCGTCGAGAAATTGACAAGAAAGATAGTGAAGAGAGAAAACTTCGTGGTCTTTAACGACGTGTGTGTATATATATATATATATATATATATATATATATATATATATATATATATATATATATATATATATATAACTAATGGAGATGGCTACCAAGTCCGTCTCCTTTAGTTTTAACAATATCATGTATCGTCAGATCGATGGTGTTTCAATGGGTAGCCCTCTCGGTCCGACGATTGCTAATATGTTCGTAGGTTTCCATGAGCGACTATTATTCGATAAAGTTTCTAAATCCTGCTGTTACGTACGTTATGTTGACGACACATTCGCTTCGTTTCAGTCACGTGATGCAGCTTTATCCTTTTTCCATCATTTAAATGCCCTCCATCCTGCATTATATTTTACTATGGAGGAGGAAAATGATAAAAAGTTGCCATTCTTCGATGTTCTCGTTGAGCGTACTCCTACTTCTTTCATCACCAGAATATAAAGGAAACCTACATTCACGGGATTATACTTGAGTTGGGATTCTTTTGCCCCCAAATCTAGAAAGAGGAACCTCATTAAAACACTGACGCATCGCGCGCTGATGATTTGTTCTGACTGCAAAGTTAAGTCTGAACTTATCAGAATTAAAGGGATTTTCGTTAATAACGGATATTCTGAACATGTCGTTGCACATATTATTCGACGTAAGATCGATAACTTCAATAAAGTTAAATTCTTTGCCCCTCCCAAGTGTCCGATATATCTTAAGCTTCCGTGGCTGGGTTCTAGTAGCCAACCACTTGCTGATAGAATTTCGTCTTCTGTGACACATTGCTATAATGCTGCCAATATGCCCATTATTTTTTCTACTCGTGCTGCGTTCCCTTCATTTCGTAAGGATGTCTTGCCGACCACTGATTTAAGTTTAATAATTGATCGCTTTCAATGTCAGTGTGACGCTGATTATGTTGGCAAGACCACCCAGCGATTGTCGGTTAGAATCGCCCAACACGTGCCAGGGTATGTTCGCCGAAATGAACCCATCCCACCATCCACGCATCTACAAGCACACGAGTCAGCTATAGGTGAACATTTGCTTAGCCAAAAAGTTGCCGTGATCTCTATTCAGACGACAACTTCTCCGTTCTATATAGAGGACGTCACAAATTTCATCTGGGTATTCTCGAGGCCATTTTCATGAATACTCAACGGCCATCTCTATGCCGACAGAGAGACTTAAAACACAGACTGTTGATCTTTGGAGACTCCTTTGCTTCTGATGGGTGATCATTTTATCTGTGCTTGGTTATGTATATATATGTTTATACATATATATGCATGCACTAATATACCCCATATATTTTTCTCTTTTATATAATTTTTTCTTATTTTTCTTTTTTTTTTCTTTCCCTCCCGCCACCTGTTGAACTCCTTCATTATACCATTTATTACTTTTAAATTTGTCGTTTTTTTTTTAAACAAATACCGACGTTTTCCCTTGAAAAGTAGTCGGTCGAAAGGCGCCTCGGGGTTACATCTATGTTACTATGTTTCATTAAATCGTATTTTCTTTTTTTTAATTCTAAAATCATTCCCCGCTCGAACAAAACGAATATATATATATATATATATATATATATATATATATATATATATATATATATATATATATATATATATATATATTAATTGTTTATATATTGTTGTTTTTTCTTCTTTTTCTTTCTTTCTTTCTTATGATTGTGTAGTAGCGGATATTATCTTAGCTCACCAGTACATCCCTGAAGAAGGCCCGAGCAGGTTCTGAAACGATTGTCGGATACTCCAACTATGTTTATTTTAATATGTATACAAATACCGACGTTTTCCCTTGAAAAGTAGTCGGTCGAAAGGCGCCTCGAGGTTACATCTATTTTACTATGTTTCATTAAATCGTATTTTCCTTTTTTTTTAATTCTAAAATCATTCCCCCTCGAACAAAACGAATTTATATTGTGCGGCACCAACATAACTCTTCATATATATATATATATATATTGCTTTAGTAAGTAACAAAACAATGTGGGAGCGTATTTTTTGTGGAGTTCTTCTACAAAAGTTTTTGTTTTATGTTTGAAATAGGAGTTTTGTCGTTAAATGCCCTGTTTTACTGACTGCATGTTCAATGTATTTGTTTGTTTTTTGTCAAAAATATCATTAAAGTTTCTATTTTGTCAATAATAAATTCATGAAAAGAAATAGTTTCTTCAAAAAAAGGAATTTAATTTTAAACATGATAAATGGTCGGAACTCGATTGGGAATGGCGTTGGATGGAAAGCGTCAGATCGTAAAAATGGCCGCTAAAATCGTGAGAGGCAAAAGAAAATGTTTACAAGTGAGAAGTGATCACTTCACGAGTCGACGTGAAGAGAAATATGACATTTGTTTTCATTAAAATGGCGATCAAGAATTGGAAAATATGGCGGGAAGAAAGCTCTCCTTAAAATTCACAAAGCAAAAAAAAAGATGTCGGATTGAACCGAAAAGTCGCAGATGAAAAAGAATTGAAATTCTACTTGGAATATTTACTTTGCAAATCTCACGCCCCACCCCCGTACGTCACGATCACGGAGTAAACCGACTCACCTCATCCCCCTATCGCCCGGTCGACGATGACGTCTGTAAAATATTTATTGTTTGACATAAAGCATGGCGCGGATACATTAATCATCATATTTTAATGGAAGGCGATAATGGACAGCGATTTTACATCTGTGAAGAGGGATTTTCTATAATATGGGATTTTTAATAGGACTGCGGTTAGTTTAAAAGCGTCGAAATCTATAAATGAGTAGATAGATCGAAATATAATGTCATATGTATGTTGATAGA
>OY744518.1:203936600-203956600 GCA_963556195.1 Sepiola atlantica
GGCCGCACCAGCCAGCGTACATTCAAGATGGCGTCCGTGAGGCTACCAGTCCATCCGGTCTTGTTAGCCGCGCTCGGTGAACATTTACAATAAGTAGCAATCAGGAGAAAGGGACGTGTGAACAGCCGGGAGGGAAACATTTTTCCAGTGTCTCCCTTGTTTATTTGTTATCATTGAATAAAAAAAAAAACGATGATGAACGTTCGCTAAGGATCGAGCTACAAGAAAATTAAAGAGAGAAAAAAAAGAGAAACTCGAGTTACTTTCTACATAAAAGGGAGATAAATCACAATTGTTTTATTAAAAGTGACATCGTTATTGAGTAAACCGCTGGCAGCCATTTTGTTCAACGCTACAACTTTTACAACATATTAAACGTCATGTTACTATGCCCCTCTCTCTCGGTTTTCCCTTGCTACGTAAAGTCCTTATGATTCCTATCCGAAATCCCACGAGATTTTCACCTCCGTCATGTGATAATGGAAACTGATGCATGCGTCGTTTCGCAAAGCTTTCGTTCGGCCATTCGTTTTCAAAACGAATATTTAGGAAAAGTCGGCCACATTTTTGTTGTCCAAGTGTAAATTAGACGGCGCCATTAGAGGGAGAAGAAGCCGTAAGAAAAAAAGTGACGTTGACAAACGCACTGCACATGCGCAGTCGTGCATCAAATCGGCAGCCATGTTTTACAGCGGATATTCAAAAGAATCCTCTCTTTCTCTCCCCCCCCCCCCCCCCCCGGCAAAAGACGTTTACGCTTCTTGAGAGAAAGTGACACGAATTTCATTATTTTACTTCAGTGTGAAAAGAGACTGGACTCACCACAAATCAATCGATGAGGAAAATTTGATATCCCTCTGTCGTCGCTCCCGCACAGACACCACCGGTTTGAATAAATCAACCATTTGTTAATCTACCGCGATAAGAGTGCAGGGTAAGGAAAGACATGTTCTCTATTTATTCAATTGCGTTTAGATGATTCATTGATTTTCACGAAGCATTTCAAAATGTCTGACTATAAATTCGGCTCGTTAATTATGCGCGCCAAATTCCTCGATTCGGCAATACATCTAATTTCGCAATATTCTCTTTTGACTATTTTATAAGAGGGGGGGGGTCAAGCAAACAATATCGCGAGAAAACAAACCTGTTTCTATTGTGACCCAACCACCCTGATGATCCCAATTAAAGACAAAATAGTTTTTTTTAAATCTGATTTAAAAGACTGACAAAAAAGGAAAAACGCAATCTTTAATCTTATAATAATCATCGAAAGAAAGAATTCTGCGCTGATTTTAAAACGATGTTTATTCAATTTTTGATCTTAATCAAATGAGTTGTTTGCTTTTTTATTTAGATGTTATACTTTTTCCTCAAACCTTTTTTTAGTATGTAAGAATACATTGTTTTTGTTCGTGATCATCTATTATATAAACGTCACCTGTATGTATGTATGTATGTATGTATGTATGTATGTATGTATGTATGTATGTTAAGAATACATTGTTTTGCTCCGTGATCATCTTATATAAATACTAGAAGAATACCTGTCAAATTAATTCCCACAAAAGAACAGATTTGCACCACTTTTATGTCCTCTTACGAAGATTAAAATAAAGATATAATGATACTAAACCTTATGTCTAGAATCCTTATTCCAATTTTGATCAAAATCTATCACATGATTTTGATTCTAGAAAATGTCTAAAACTTTAGGCTTAATTAAGCTTAAGGGGTTTGAAGAAGAAAGTGAAATTCAGGTAATCTTGCTTGATCTGTGTCTAATTATTTCAGATCAAATTTAATGCAAATCTGAAATATTTAACTTTTTCAATGACAAATTTTGATCATATCATGTACCCTAAAAACCCGTTTAAATATTTCACAGAAATTGAAATTTGTGGAATATATATTAATTGATGTCTAGTTGCTATTGTTAAACGTTCCCCTAAAATCAGAGGCATCTGAATTTTCACGGAGGGTTTTCAATCTCTTTTTGCCTCCTTTGCATAAAACTTTTATTTATCTTCCTCCCACAATGTAAGATGTGACACAAGGTCGGGAAAGTGGGATTTGAAAAACCAGCGCCCGAGTAGGGGCACCTCGGGCAGTAAGCAATAAACTTACTCCTCCCCAAAGAGGGGAGGCAAAGCCTGGGAGGGTAGAATTCCTAGAACTGCACAGGACAACCCCATAGACCGGCGGAAATCAAGCCCCCAAGGCAAAGACAATACCGGTGTATGGGGTGCAGTATCCATCGGAACAGATACTACACTTCCTTCTTAGCCAAAAGGCCGGTATTTATCTACCTCCCACAAGGTAAAATGTGACACAAGGCCGGAAAGTGGGATTTGATAAGTCAGCACTCTAGAGGAAGAGCACTTATGACCGTCAAAAAATGCCTGGGCAGCCCCGTCGGCATGCCCCGGTAGGAGCGCCTCAGGCGATTAGCAATAAACTAACCTCTTCTCAAAGAGTGAGAAAGCAAAGCCTGGGAGCGTGGACCTCCTAGAACTGCACAGGACAGACCCATAGACCGGCGTAAATCAAGCTCCAAAGGCCAAGACAATACCGGTATATGGGGTGCAGTATCCATCGGAACAGATACTACACTTTGATATTGGCCAAAATGCCGAGAAGTTATTTATCTACCTCCCACGGCGGTCAGATGTGACACAAGGTCGGGAAAGTGGGATTTAACAATATTTATTAATTGATGTGTAATAGTTATTTATCTACCTCCTACAGCGGTAAGATGTGACACAAGGTCGGGAAAGGCGGATTTGATAAGCCAGCGCCCGAGAAGGTGAGCACTCTGACCATTTAAAAATTGCCTGGGCAGCCCTGTCGATATTCCCCAGTAGGGGCGCCTCAGGCAGTAAGCAATAAACTTACTCCTCCCCAAAGAGGGGAGGCAAAGCCTGGGAGGGTGGACCTCCTAGAACTGCACAGGGCCAGTCTCGTGCAGTATCCATCGGAACAGATACTACACTTTGATCTTGAAAAATAGCAAATGGTTTAAAACACGAATCAATTAGTGTCGACTATCCTACCAATGTTTATTTAATTTTATAAAAGCTCTACTCTGTATTGAGCACTTTTGAAAAAATATTGTTTTTGTGTTCATTTTGTCAATATATTTGAACTTAATATATATATATATATATATATATATATAATTGAGAGAGAGAGAGCGAGAGAGAGAGAGAGAGAGAGAGAGAGAACTGGTATTTCTAGCTGCACATGTCACCTCACTTCCCCTCCACAGCTCCATCTACTGACATCTAATCGCACACGACATTTCCAAAAACGACTTCTGAAATATACTAATAAAAAACACTGCAATCCTCGCTATTTCAAATTGCAACCTTCGCCTCCTCATCATCGAAGTTTTACTCATTCGAGCACGTAAATCCACGATCAACCAAGCTCGATACGAAGGGGGAGAGATGGTATATTAAAATGTTTTTAAAGCATTCGTAATCGACTTTCGTAATTAATTCACCAATTTTAATTATGTTATCTCATCACGTGACTGACGACGACTTGTGTGGGGGGGGGCAAAAATATATGCAAATATGGCGAATTCTTATTCATACTGGAACACGACATTTGATCGTTGGAACGCCAACTCTAAAAATTGGATCCAAACAGGAACGAACAGAAAATTTGACTTTTAATAAAACATACATATATATATATGTATTTATATTTAAAGTAGTTATATTTTAAATATAAATGTCATAGCATAAAGCAATCGCAATAGCTCAATAGTGTAAGGCTAGAGCTAGGGTATGAAATATGTTTATTTAATTTAAGCCACGTCAAATTTTGGGAAGAATAGATTCACACCTTGTCACAAAAACACTGTTTTTATTTCGGCTTACTACCAAGATATTCATAAAATGCTTCTGTAGCCTATGAATTTATTTCATGGAGGTGGCTATCTTCAGTGCTCGTATAAAAACAAAGAAAAACAAAGAAAAAAAGAAAGAGAAAAAGGGAATTTTCAGGCAAGTAAAGTCTATATAACAGCCCGTACTCATTATCATTTTTGTTTAATAATAATGGAGCTGTTAACTCATATATATATATATATATATATATATATATATATATATATATATATATATGTCTGATTAAAGACGACGGAATTTTCCCTTTTCTTCATTTTTTAATCCTTTTCTGGACTCTTATAGCTAGTCTAAAAATATGGTCTGTTTATTGACAATGTAAGATATTGTACTACAAGTTTTTTTTAAATAAATAAATATATATAGTAAGCCTCTGTGTAGCTTAATTGTCATAAATATATGTTCATAGCTTACTACCTAGCTCTACTTATGTATCGAGCACTGTTGAAGTAAATACTGAAAATTGATACATAAAAAATTATATCTCCTTATAAGATTTTATGTGTATACATGAAATACTAATTTTATATATATATATATATATATATATATATATATATATATATATATATATATTAAGTTCAAATATATTGACAAAATGAACACAAAATTTTTTTTTTCAAAAGTGCCTTATACAAAGTAAAGCTTTTATAAAATTAAGTCTTGAAAAGTCGTAAATGCGTTGAAACGCGAATATCTTAACGTCAACTGTAATGCTAATGTTTATATATATATATATATATATATATATATATATATATATAGAATTATAAAAAGAAAAAACTATACACACATTAAGGTTGTACACATTATAACTTATTTCGACCCCTTAATTAGGTCTCCTCAGATGTATAAACAACCACGTCAAAAAACCCAAATAATGAGAGATATATGAAAAATATATGATGAAAATATATGATTTATTTACCCATAAAGCTCACATTCGAAATTTTAAATGAGATGATTTATTTGTTTAAATAGTAAAAACGAATTCTTTTATATATATTTTTATATTTTTATATTTCTGCATATATAAAAAAAATAGTCAAATTAATCTTTTACTTCTGTCACCCCTCCTCGATTATTTTAACATTTACCTCCTTTTTTACATAGACCAATCAAAAAAGTTAATTTATCTTTTTAAGACGATGATCAATTTCTCTCATTATTTGGTTTTTTGACGTGGTTGTTTATACATCTGAGGAGACCTAATTAAGGGGTCGAAATAAGTTATAATGTGTACAACCTTAATGTGTGTATAGTTTTTTCTTTTTATAATTTTGTTTTGCTCTGTTTAAATTACATTGAGCTCTGTTATTCAGATTCCCAACACAAAATTGAAATCTACACACTATATATATATATCAATGGATATTATACTTCCACGATTCAAAGATTCCAATTTGTAATTCAAGAGCAATTATAAATTGACTTCAATTCCAACAAGATTAAACAGATAGTGGGAAATCGGTCTTTATTTAAAATTTTCTACGGCCGTTTCTTCATCGGAGTTATACAATAAAACAATGTTTAAATTTTACAAAGTTTTAATTTTATAGACACGATTAATCTTCAGGTATGCAAGACAAAACTATTTACATCTATACAATTCGCTAAGAAAAAAAAACAAGTCACATCTCGCAATACACGTGCTGACAAACCAAAGATGCTGTTTAAAAGTCGGTCAACTTTGATTTTAAAGGAACGCGTATCGCAAGATGTGAGTTGTTTAAGGGCGAATTGTATAGATGCAAATCGTGTTTTTCCTCGTACCTTCCTGATCTATAAAATTTAAAGTTTGTTTTATAGTATAGTTCCAATAAAGAAACGGCCGTAGAAAATTGTGTATAATGGCCAATTAGCTTGATACATGTGTGTTTAGTCTTGTCGGAAACGACATCAATCTCTCTCTCTCTCTCTCTCTCTCTCTCTCTCTCTCTATCTATCTATCTATCTATCTATATATATATATATATATATATATATATATATATATATATATATATATATATATATATATATTAATCACTTAGGAAGTGAAACAATCGAAATAGTAGTAAACAAAAAAAACAACGAATGCCGAAATCACCAATGAACAAATTAAATAAAGATACATTTAAAAAATAGTTACATGATAAAAATCGTACATATTTTCAGGCAAGGCGTCATAGTCTAGGGGTAAAACGCCAGACTATTGACATCAACGTCGAAGGTTCGATCCTTATCTAAGTTAGCCATACTGATGAAGGCTGTAAGCCAGAAACATGTGTCCATAGATTACTTTTATGTACGTATAAAATTAATATTATTTTTCCCTGAATGTTTAATTTTACTTCAGTCGAAGTTTTCAGAAATCAATGGGCCCCTTCATGGGACTAAAACCTGATCTCTATATGAGATACATAGATACCCGAATATTCTATTTAATGGGTGGAAGTCCTATCTGAAAATTAAGATACCTCCGATTTTTGTGAAATTTTAACAATATATATATATATAAATTCAAAATGGCACTCTGATTGAAATTCTCTCATCTTGTCTGGGGGGGGGGATCACACGTGAGTGTTATCTGCTTTCTGCTGTTGGTTTGTTTTTGTCCACGAACTTTGTGCTCGATATAACACCTTGTACATGCCTTTCATGTTTGGTTTCTGAAGAACAGCGAGTAATTGCGTGTAATGGCTGCATTTGCTCGTTGCGAAACAATTGTAAGACCATTGTCAATTTTGGCATTGCAAAATGATAAATAATATGAATAAAGGTTAAATTATTTGGTCATTTCAATTTAAATAACCACTATATATATATATATATATATATATATATATATATATATATATATATATATATATATATATATATATATATATATATATATATATATATATATCGCACACTCTCTTTTACTCCGTAATGGTTTTAATAACTCTGACCGCTACGAAGTTTACTCCCACACCTTTCACAGTTATCTTAATTTCTCCCACTGCTACCATCTATTTGAGCTCATAACAAATCTTTTCATAAGCGGCCTTTTGAGCTTGGTTCCTGCTACTGCTACTTCATGTCACAAACGGACCAAACGTTTCCAAATATTTGTACTTGTGTTTCATTTGTTGAAACCAATGATCCCGATGAAGTCTTGAGGTTAAGCCGAAACCTTATAATTTTCATTTACCATATATATATATATATATATATATATATATATATATATATATATATATATATATATATGTCCGGACACTAACATTAGAAATGTTATTTTTAAATATTATTGCGTTAAAAACACTGTCCATTATATTTAACTGCACCCCTACACAAATATAATGATCGGTCTTAACACCATATTATTTTTAGAAAAAATTCCTAATTTTCGTTACCCACGAATACATAAAATAATACTAACATATAACGAAATGCATATACTCGGTGGAGGAGGGAAAATGCGATGAATTATAAAACCTCATTATACTAGTTTTTTTTCACAATTCTATTCATAACGAAAGGGTATTCCAAATTTTTTTTCTTTTCTGTAACAAAAAAAAACAAAAGATAAGCTGACAAGAATGATGTAAATATGGTAAATTCCTCTTTTGAAATCGTTTAAGAACAGCGGGACATCTTTTTAACTGGAGGCTTTTTTTACCTGTCACAAAGAATTACATTGTTCGTTGCTGGAAGAGCAAAAGAAAGGTATTCGTAGGGAGTTTATAAAAAAAGGTATTCGTAGGAAGTTGAAGATAAAGGAGTGAATAAAGCATTGTTTTCTCTCTTTTTTTGTATTTTATTTCGTTTGTGTTCAATTCTTGAGCTGTTTGCCTGGTCTTGCTGCATCGGAATGCAACCTTAAAATGCGCAGAAAATCAGGGGCCAATTATCTGCGAGCGAAAATGTCTTATACTTTGGGCAAGAAAATGAATCCTTATCGGCCCCTTTCTTGAAAGTGGGCCCTTTTTTCATCTAATTGCCTTGTTGTAGCTCGCAGGAAGAAAAATGTGTCGTTTGAAGGTAGTAACACGTGTAACGAATAGATTAAGATATATATATATATATATATACTTTCATATATATATATATATATATATATATATATATATATATATATATATATATATATATATATATATATATATATATATATATATATATATATATATATATATATATATATATATATATATATATATATATATATATATATATATATATATATATATATATATATATATATATATATATATATATATATATATATATATATATATATATATATATATATATATATATATATACTTTCATATACATATATATGTATATGTATATGGCACAATCACGTTGACACGTTAGATTGTTCCCGTTAGATCACCGAAGTTAAGCGGCGTCGAGCCTGGCCAGTACTAAATGGGTGACCATTTAGGAATACCAGGTGCTGTATGTGCTCTCTGCTTATCTCGGCATTGTTTCCAGTCGTCTTGTATTACTACTTGCCATTGGAGTCAAGCAACGCCGACTCAGGAAAGCGGTTGTTGTGATTGCGCAACCATTGCAATTACAAATTCACGCGCGGGCAGCCCCTGGTGGGGCACTCATACGTCAAAATCGACGGGAGAGTCCATCATATATATATATATTCCTATATACTTATCTTTCTCTTTCTATTTCTTTCCTCGTTTTCTCTTCCTCCTCCTCCTCTCGTTTTCTCTCCTTCTTTTTCTCTTTCTCCTCCTCTTTCCCCTTCTCCTCTCTCTTCTCTCCCCTTCTCTTTATTCTCTTTTTCTTTCTCCTCCTCTCTATCTCGTCCTTTTCTCCTACCTCTCTTTCTCTCTTTGTTACCTTCTATATCTCTACCTTTCTCTCGATCCTTCACTCTATCTCTCTTTTTCTGTCTCTCCTTGTCTGTCATTCTTTCCATGTGTCTCGCTCCCTCTTCTTCTCTTTTCTCGCTTTCTCCTCCCTCCCCTCTTTCTCTCTCTTTCTTTCTTCTCTCTTTATATTTCTCCATCTCTCTCCTCACTTTTTCTACTTATCTTTTTCTCTCTATATATCCTTCCTATGTCTCCCTTTCTGTCCTGTTCTTCCTCTCGTTCCCCCTCTCTCTCTCTCTTTCACTCACACACACACACACACATACACACATACACACATACACATACATACACACATACACACACACATACACACACACTCATCATTTCTATCCGTTAAGTGTTTCTGTTTCTTCCTCTCGCTCTCCCGCTCTCTCTCTCTCTCACACACACCTACACACACATACACATACATAAACACATACACATACACATACACTCACTCATCATTTCTATCCGTTAGGTGTTTCTGTTTCTTCCTCTCGCATCCTAAATGCGCACCCTTTCGTTTTATTTAACTTACTTTCTATTTCCTTATATATTTACCCTTTTATTAAATAATATTCTGTTGCATTTCCTTATCCCTCTTTTTCCCCTCTTCCCTCTCTCTCTCTCTCTCTCTCCCCATCTTCCTTTTTCTCTCTCGCTCGCGTGCCCCCTCTCTCTCTCTCTCTCTCTCTCTCTCTCTCTCTCTCTCTCTCTGTATTTCATTCTTTATTTCCTTTTCATATCAATCTTTTTATGTAATTCTATGTTGCTTTCCTTATCGCCCTCTTTCTCTTCCCCTCTCTCTCTTTTTATTCTCTCTCTTTCTCTATCGCTGTGTTGATTGACAGTCGAAGGTAATAAAGAAACGAAAGAATATAAAGATTGGAATGCCACATTATAAATAAAAGGGAATATCAGGACAGGAGTAATACTATTTAACATGTAGTTGCTAAGAAAAAAGAATAAGACAGAAACAGAGTCTGAAATTAACTAGATAGCAAAAAGACACTAATTTTGGATGTTGTCTTTATATTGTTTATTTTTCAGTGGTTGTGAAAACTCACTTTTTTCTACCCCAAGCTCGATGGGTGAATCAACAGTTCACATTTTTCTCATATATATATATATATATATATATATATATATATATATATATATATATATATATATATATATATATATATATATATATATATACAGGGTGGGCCAAAATAAGGGTCCTATCTTTAAATTTGAATAACTTGAATTTGAATAACTTCCACAAAATAAAAGTTAAACTCACCAAACTTTATGTGTGTGTAGACTGACCCTTCCGAGATTTTTTGAAATAAACAAAACAAATTTTAGCCGAAAAACACTTCTTTAAACTTACAAAAACTAAAGTATTGTTTTTTACACTGTTTTGAGTTTTTTAAGCAAAAATAATGTTTTCTAAATGAGGGTACGTTCCTTAGGGCTAATACGGCTCATGCTTGCTTCGGAAGGGGTCCTTTACTTATTCTAAAAAAAAAAAAAAAAAAATCAATAAATAAAAAAGTTCTGAATTTTTAAAAATAGGACCCTTATTTTTGCCCACCCTGTATATATATATATATATATACAATATTTGTTATTGTTTATTATCTATGTATGTATACGTTTCGTCCTTTTTATAATCGAGACTCATCAGCATAGAGATATGACTATTCACTACCGGTCATGCGATTCGAAACCCCTAATTACGAGTATTTTGCAACTCAAATCCGACGCCTTAAACACTCGGACAATTTTGAACAGCGAATAAACTGGGATAATTTTAACAGTGAATTAACGTCCAGAGCGTTCTACTACTTTTATATATAGGGCTTATAATATATTGAGTTTTTGATTGTTAGTACTATATTCTAAGATTTTGGTATTTCTACTATGAGTTTTCTGAATTCCGATAAGGTGCAGAAATGGTCGTTAGTTAAGTGTTGAGCTATGGTGCTAGTATCAGACAAATCCATCGTCAATCTCCTCGACAAAGTCGTGGTAGTCAAAACTATGCATATGTTTTTTTTCTTGGTAAATTCATCGGCCAATTCCCCTCCGAAACTAAGATGCTGATTCGGACTAGTAAAAGGATTTACCAAAGGATATCCAGACATAAGCTGTCTGTTATATTCAACAATACTTGTCTGCAAGAGAATATGCTGCCTATATATATATATATATATATATATATATATATATATATATATATATATATATATATATATATATATATATATATATATAATCCAGGGCCCGCCTATTGAGTTCTCTTGTCGACTTGCTAATATGGCCGCGGAAGTTGCCATTTAGACGTTAATTCACTCCCATATCTACGGCAATGAGTGATGGACACATCGGTACGCGCTCAGACTACTGAGTCAAATATGACTTTTGTATTGGGGTTATAACCGTTTCACATGGAGGGATGGTCTCCTACCACACTGATAATTTGCAGTTTTGGCTTGAAGCACGTGTATATGGGTTGGTTTGAAAATATTTTTATAAATAATTATATTTATAAATAATTATATATATATATATATATATATAAGAGAACAATGTGGCCCATTGAGTTATCATGAAAACAAAAGATGGCTTCATCGGAATATTTTTTAGTGAGGCAATGTAGCGTAGTATTGGTTGTGTTGTCATAAGACTGTCCTCTTAGAAATTACCTCCTCATTTTTAAGGTCGTGGGGGAATGCTCCCAGGTATTACATCCTCTTTTATTGTATTATATTTTATCGGGGTTGATAATGTAGTATTCATGATGTTGTTACAAGACCGACCTCTCATAAATTATGTTCTCCTTTATAAGAGTGTAGGGGAATCCGCCCAGGTATCATCCTCTGAATAGGAGGTAATGTATTTCGTTTCTGTTGTCATGAGACCATATTCGTTTTTGTTGGGTGTGTGGGGGGTGTAATGTAGTATGTATTCTAGTGTCATTATATAATACTCGCAGGCAGTACATTCTCCTTTTATGAGGATACTCCCAGGTTTAACTCCTCTTTCTTTGGAGTTGGTAGTGTAGTACTGTTCTGTTATGATGAAATCCTACCAGGTATTATCCCCTTCTTTAGGTGTGTATATGTTCGTTCGTTCATCATGATACCATCATAGTGTTAGAGTACTTGCAGAACAAGGGAGTTCATCAGCTGAGATACTTAGGAAGTCTGAGTCAATAATTTAAAGTCTGTGAATTGTTCACAGGTCAGAAAAGTCGTTATCAAAATTTCCCTACTCAATTGGGCCAAGATCAAAGTGTAGTATCTGTTCCGATGGATACTGCACCCCATAGACTGGTATTGTCTTGGCCTTCGAGGCTTGATTTACGCCGGTCTGTGGGTTTGTCCTTTGCAGTTCTAGGAGGTCCACCCTCCCAGGCTTTGCCTCCCCTCTTTGGGGAGGAGTAAGTTTATTGCTTACTGTATGAGGCGCGCCTAGCGAGGAATGCCGACGGGGCTGCCCAGGCAATTTTTAATGGCCAGAGTCCTCACGTTCTCGGGTGCTGGCTTTTACAGTCCCACTTTCCCGATCTTGGGTCACATCTTACCTTGTGGAAGTAAGATAAAACTGGCCTTGTGCCTAACCTCCTGGAGAGGAGGTAAATAAATAGTCAATTACAACAAATAACATTTGATTGAAAGTTATTAATAACGATTAATGTTCATTTGTTTTCAATGTAGAAAGTTCAGTGAGAAATGTTAGGAGTATTAAAATGAATGCGTTCATACATTTTGTTTTCAATCAGCGTGAATTTGCATGTGACAGTGTGAAAGAGTTAATGCATCGTGTGTGTGTGTGTGTGTCGCATTAGCGTCAGAGTGCGCACGCGTATGACTGTGTTTTTGCGTGAGTTGGGAAATGAATTTAGCTCCCCCATGTCGAACATGGTCGAGGAGAGCTGAGCGCAATATATTAGCTCAGTCTTGAAGTTTGGCTCAACTGGTTTATTTTAGGAAGAATATGGCCTTATATGGGCACGAGGTGGATCAAAAAGGCAAATACGACAATTTCACAAACAAGCATCTGCTTGGCTCAAAATATATTTATTTGCTTTGATCAAATCAAGCGGATGCATGCGTAGAGCCATATGCGCCCAAACAGTTTTGAGCACTTTCATTTTGTGCACCATATGGTAAACGTCCGCTCCTACAGGTATAGCTTTGAAGGGTGAATTTCCTAGGACTGATCAGAGTAATACCTCAGTCCAACAAAGCAAAGCAGCTAGTAATGCAGTAAGCCCATTCCGTTGAACTGATTGTCGAGGGCGTATCTTCGACTGGTATGAAGCGTTAAATAATGCTATATGTGTGTAGTCGTTTGCGCAATTCTGAGTGGACTACTTTTCGAACCCAGCCATGACTACTTTTATATATTTTCTGGGCCAGCTATCTGGATTCATTTATGCTTTTGTTTACTGTTTAGTCTTTTTGTCCACACAGTCTACATTTACTGTTTTCCTCATTCATTTTTGATAGACTCGGCCAACATCAGCCGAGCGTAGTGACGTCATTAGTAGTCTAGTCATTACTTTCCAGATTTGTAATTCGAATTCCTGGGTTCTACTTTTGTCAAGTTTATGAAAAGTCCTTGATATTTTACCATGGATACTCCCGTCGAATCTATTCCTTCCATTATGTATTTACGATAAAATTTAAGTTGAAGACGTCTTCATCTTCTTCTGGGGTATTCTATTTACTATCTCTTCAATATCTATTTGTTTTGTAAGGTCTGCTTCCAAAATGCCCAGCTATTTGCAGATACCACGTTCGTTAGGCGATCTTATTATTTCTCTGTGAGGTGGATCTATACCTTCCGTTGGTTCATGTTTGTCTTTCTTCATCACAAATAAGCCACATTTTCTGTCTCGAATTCCATCTCGATATATTGGCTAAAGATTCCAGCTGTGCTAATATAAAACATTAAGAGTATGTCAGCTAGAGACTTAAATTCTCAGGTAAAATGTTAGCATATAAATAGAATGGAAGGTCAAGACGGGGTCATTTGGTTATTTTTTTTTTCAGGGGGCATCTTTCTTCAATGGGAACAATAGAAGAGGAAATGATGTCAGACGAGATAGGAAGAGGTGCGAAAAGCAGGGAGTCTCAATTGGGAGACTGGTACGATCAGACGCGAACAAATGACCTAAGAATCAATGATAAACAAAAAGTTCATCATTCAAACCACTCGGCCTAACCTTCACAGATAACATGAATTGGAACAAATACATTGAAGACATTGCCAAGGCTGCCGCAAAGAAGGTTGGCTCCCTCTACCGTGCTAGTAAACTCCTCACACCTGACATTATCCTGTATCTATACAAAGCCACCATCAGCCCATGCATGGAGTATTGTTGCCACATCAGGGCTGGTGCACCATCTACTAGTCTCTCTCTCCTTGACAAGGTCTAAAAAAGAGTCGCCAACCTAATAGGTCCCTCACTGTCAACCAAGCTCCAGTCCCTGTCCCATCGCTGCAATGTAGCATCCTTGTGCTTGTTTTACAAATACTTCAATGGATGGTGCTCCGATGAATTGGCTGCTATTTTGCCCCCACGTCGTAATTTCACTAGACCAACTCGACAATCAACTAAATCCCATCCATTCACTGTGGAGGTCCCCAGATACCGAAGAGCTTTCTACTCAAATAGCTTCTTTCCTCGCGCTGCTGGCCTCTGAAACTCTCTCCCTGCCCCGTTTTCCCGACGGTACTGACATGCAGAAATTTAAAACTGATGTAAACAGACATCTCGCTGCGCAGATCCGAATTTAGGCTGACCCCCCCCCTCCCAACCTTCTCCTTTTTCTTTCTTCTCAGTAGCCCCTTACGTCTACAGTGGCGGCCTGCCTTGTCTCGGGTGAACTATGTTAAAAAAATAAAAACTTTAAAAAAAGTAAGGGACCTTGCCCAAAATCTGCCGTCCATAATCTTTCTTCTCCTCGCGCCGAATAAAATGATCTTCACCTAAGACGAGGTCGAGTTCTTTCCTTTTTGTGTTTGTTGCGTCGACTTTTATTCCAGAGTTGGAATGCCCCTCCCACAAAGAGGCAGCCATCAAATGACGATGGAAGACCCCAGGGACAATATTGGATGGCGTGTTCTCTGTGTTGGAGGACCGTTGTGAGTGGCGATTGAAGACATCAGGTATGATTAAATCTTACTGCTTATTACTTGATGATAGCATTACGATAACAAACGTAATGTTATTTGATTGTGACATTCAAAGTGTTAGACCTCTCCTTAAAGGGGAAGTAATGCATCGCGTTTTTTTAGTTTTTGCTCGTAATTAAAGGTCATCGATAGACATAAGATTTAGGTTTTCTTTTAGTCCTATAAATTGTTACGGGTGGCATAGAATTACCTAAGATCATATCAAAAACTCGTTTTACTGTCACAGCTGCAATGAATTTCCTTACTTCCTACGTGTGACTAACATCAAACGGAATTTTCATGAATAGAGTGTCTTTCGAAGAACTTCACATCTCTGGAACACATTATCACGGGATCGCTTCCCTGTGGAATACAATATGGTCTTCTTCAAATTCAATGTAAACATATTTTTAGCATAAACCGTTACCATAAACAATAACATTTTATCAATTGTTTTCATCATTTTCAATCCATTCATCTCATAATATTCATCATCATTCAACCGAAAATCTATCCTTATCCTTGAGTGGGTTTTAACCTTAATAGTAGAGAACTCATTAGTAAATGAAAAGAACTTAACAAACGCTAAAATTATAAATACCTGGTCATTATTCTTGCTTTAGTTGTCTGTGCTGATGGAATAGGTTTGGGACTTTTATTAATCTTTTGGATTTCGAACAAAAACAATTATTAGACAGATTGAAAAGATAAAGAAAGGCATAGTGACCAGACGCGTCTGTATTTCGTTATTTTTTTTTTTAACTATTCACACGACACGCATTCTCCCGCTCCACGGTGTGTTCTTTGATCACGGAAGATTGCAAGTCGTCGAACGATGATTCGGCTCGCGTCGATCAGGTCACAAGCAAAATATCAAAATGGAAAAGTATCAACACAATTATAACGTAACAATAATAGAACATAATGTACGTAAACAATAATAGAACATTTTTTCGGAACATCGTGTACATGAACTCAAAATTCTATTAACATGTTTGTCGAGGTTGGCAGCGAAGTTCTTTACTATCATCAGAGTGTAAGCTTTGGGAGTTGAGTTCAGGGTCTAAACTGAGAAGCTCCCCTCAGTGTTATCTGCTCTATCTGGCCTTTGAGAAATCTCTGTCAAACTACGGATATCTCTGGCTTATATTGAGATCAACTCCAAGCATGCATGTGGGCGAGTTGACAATGGGATAACTCTTTTATCTTTTAACCAGTCTCCCACCTAATCTTCGTTCATGATCTTTTTTATTCAATTTAATTCTGCTTGAAGATGATTCGTGCATGAATCGAAAGTACTCGCAATAAGTTTAGGATTTTTATTAATCTTTTCGATTACGAACAAAAAAGATTATTAGATAAATTTTGAATATAACGAAAGGTATAGCGAAACAGAACAATTATGTAGTTTTTAACAATTCCTGCATGGATCAGAAATTGCTGTTTGAATACACAATAAAATTATATATATATATATATATATATATATATATATATATATATATATGTGTGTGTGTGTGTGTGTGTGTGTTTATCCAATAACGTATGTCTAAATAAAAACATGGTGTCAAAATACACACATATTATCATTTGACAATAACGGGTACTGTATACTTGAGGATGTCGAAGTTAAGCGACGTTGAGCCTGGCCAGTACAAGATGGGTGACTATTTTGAAATACTAGGCGCTGTACGTCATCTCTCCGAACCGTGATTTACATGTTGACTGGGGACCGCACGTGAATTTGTATTCCCCGTAAAACTTTCAGTTGAAAGCGGAATGCCCGACACTGGGGGAATTCTAAAAAAATAGTATATCATCATATAATTTATATATATATATATATATATATATATATATATATATATATATATATATATATATATATATATATATATATAAATTATAGGATGATTTTATTTTAGGTCTTTTGTTTATTCTTATGATTTATTTATACATTCAAATTATTTTTTACTTGTCCTGAACTCTAACTTATACGGGTCAAAAAAAGTTGACATAGTTCTTTGCGGAACGAAAACCGGGAAGCTCCGTTCCGGATGTTAAGTCAATTTCACTAATACTCTTAAGAAAGGTATCAACGTATTTCTCTTCCTCTCAGCTATTTGTAAAATAGTTGTGTAATCTATACAGAAAAGACTTTGAAGCCTTGATAGCGCAGCTAGTCTAGAAGAAAAAAACTCTATGTAAGTCTCTCATGTTGGACACCATATATCTGCAAAAGCATCCCTTGCCTGGTTGAAAGACTGGGTCTTCTTTTCACAGTACATGCTTCACTAGAAAAACGAGTCAATATATACGGGTTTCCTGATAATCAGGCGCTCATACCTATTAAACAAATGTTGATGAGAAAACGGATACCTCATGACAGTTGCGTTTTTATCAACACTTTTTTAGATATCTAAATCTTCTTTCTCAATTTTTTAAATGTTGTTAGTATATGTATAAAAGTAACAATGAATGAAAATTTAAAGATAAATTTATCTTTGAAAATCCAATGATTAAGGATTTGAGAGTTCTCCCTTTTTTTCGAACTATTAATGATTTAATAAAATTTTTACTAGTCTTTTTATTGGTTTTTATAATTTAAAGTCAGATGTTTCCCTGTTTAATTAACCGGAATAGCTTTCTTAACAAAAGGGAGATAAAATAATCTGTTCCATCAGAATTATATGGCAAATATTGGTCTGTGTTTTTAAAAAGGAAAATTATATTTTTAATCGATTTAATAAATATTTAATCCTGGTAAATGTTTTATTTTATTTATTAGTCATTAATAGAGAAAGGCGAGAGTTAACATCTAGTACACCTGTTACTACTGTTCTGATACTACACTTCATCTTTCTGTCCTCAAACATTGAAGAATAAATCTTTTTTGACTGAGGCAATTTAAATTTGGGGGAGCAGGATTTTCCGTACATTAAAATCCGACTTTGTATCTAACTCTATCGTCGGGGGGAAGCAAGTACATGGATAAAAAACAAAATTCTTTATTGTTATCTAACATTCAATTTTCAGTTGTGAACTCAAATAAAGGCAAGGGTTAATTCTCTAATCCGGCAGACAATTAATGATTGATACCTAATGCGACCGGCTTAGCCCCCCCCCCCCCCAACAGTTCCTGACATAGCTGCATAAAAACAAGTTCCGTGGACTTTCAACACAGCGTCGGGCGGGACGGTTGATGAAGCAGTTAGCGATCCTCATGGCATCGGACTATAGTTAGTATCAAGTCACCAAGTGAGTCCCCGTGACACGATAGTATTATTTACTCCTCTCCAGGAGTTAGGCACAAGGCCAGTTTTATCCTACTCCCACAAGTAAGATGTGACCCAAGGTCGGGTCGGAAAGTTGGGGTTGAAAAGCCAGCGCCCGAGAGGTGAGCACTCTGACCATCAAAAATTGCCTGGGCAGCCCCGTCGGCATTTCTCGGTAGGGGCGCCTCAGACAGTAAGCAATAAACTTACTCCTCCCAAAGAGGGGAGGCGAAGCCTGGGAGGGTGGACCTCCTAGAACTGCACAGGACAGGCGTGCAGTATCCATCGGAACAGATACTACACTTTGATCTTAGCCAAAAGGACGATAGTATCACACGATAACGTTTTTCCATATACACAGTTTCGTGCCTATGACGTACATCTGACTCTCTAAGAAGGGGAAAGCGAGACAGACAGACAGACACAAGGTAAGGAATAAAAACAGAACAGACGTTGTTTATATATTTAACAGCGTAAGATTTCGTATTTGTCGCCATGGGTTAATCGGTTAGTGCGTTACACTTAGATACATTGGTAGTCAGTTCGAATCTCACCTGGGGCATAATTAATTTTACTCCGATGTTGTCGAAAGTGAACTTAAACATTTCAAATTAAAATATCAAGTGGATTGTTTATTTTTACTCATATTTTTCCACCCGACCTTGGGTCACATCTTACTTGTGGGAGTAAGATAAAAACTGGCCTTGTGCCTAACTCCTGCAGAGGAGTAAATCAATACTCATATTTTTCTGTAATCTACGTAATTTATATAAATTAGGACCACGAGCCCCATCTAGTAACCATTGCTACTTAAGAATTAAGGGTCATTTTTCTGCCAGCTTTCGAGTTCCATAAGTGATTATCAGAGTGCGAAGGGCATAATGATCAAATAAACGGTACTACCCCTTTTTCGTGGTGTTCGCTCAACATCGAGCACACGAGAAATTATAATACATTTGCCGTTTTGAAAAGTGTTCACTGTTTTAATTTGAATTTGGTGCTTTATCTTGTAGTACACAATTATTTCTAATTCACTAGACTAACTCGACAATCAACTAAATCTCATTCATTCACTGTGGAGGTCCCCAGATGCCGAAGAGCCTTCTACTCAAGTAGCTTCTTTCTTCGTACTGCTGGCCCCTGGAACTCTCTCCCTGCCCCCTGTTTCCCCGACAGTACTGACATGCAGAAAACAGACATCTCGCTGCGCAGATCCCAAGTTAGGTTGACCCCCCTTCCTTCTCCCCTTTTCCTTTCTCAGTAGCCCCTTACGTCTACAGTGGCGGCCTGCCTTGTCTGGGGTGAACTATGTTAAAAAAAAAAAGAGATAATTGGCTCCGACACGATGAGGCGCTACAATAATGTGATCTCGTCCTCTCGTACTCGCACGTGATCGTAAAAGTAAAAACGCAGATAATCTTTCTTCTCTTAGCACGGCTTTCAAGCCGATCGGGTGGTTGTCCGACATGCTATGCGTTGTTGTTACAACCCTAACAGACTGCATCCGTAAGAATCTCTTTACAACGACCCTCGGATATGAGCAAAGCTCCCGAACGTGATACATTACCATCTGACAAATATGTAAGTACATCGTGAATCACAAATGTTTTTTTGTCTCTTTTACAAATCGTGTATTTAGTATTGCATCAAGGCACATGTATTCCTTAATCTAGAAAAAAATGTCTTTCTTTGTTCTATTCTTAGTTCATGTATATTCTTGTCATTCTTATCTAATGCCGTCTATGTTCATCATGGTAGCGTTATATTTCGAACGCCGACACATATTG
>OY744518.1:203961600-203991600 GCA_963556195.1 Sepiola atlantica
ATTATTTGTAGCTAAGAATTCAAACACAACGATTATTTAGCGCCAAGAATTCAAACACAACGATTATTTTGCGCTAAGAATTCAAACACAACGATTATTTAGCGCCAAGAATTCAAACACAACGATTATTTAGCGCCAAGAATTCAAACACAACGATTATTTTGCGCCAATAATTCAAACACAACGATTATTTTGCGCTAAGAATTCAAACACAACGATTATTTAGCGCCAAGAATTCAAACACAACGATTATTTAGCGCCAAGAATTCAAACACAACGATTATTTAGCGCCAAGAATTCAAACACAACGATTATTTAGCGCCAAGAATTCAAACACAACGATTATTTAGCGCCAAGAATTCAAACACAACGATTATTTGGCGCTAAGAATTCAAACACAACGATTATTTAGCGCCAAGAATTCAAACACAACGATTATTTGGCGCTAAGAATTCAAACACAACGATTATTTTGCGCCAAGAATTCAAACACAACGATTATTTTGCGCTAAGAATTCAAACACAACGATTATTTAGCGCCAAGAATTCAAACACAACGATTATTTTGCGCCAATAATTCAAACACAACGATTATTTAGCGCCAAGAATTCAAACACAACGATTATTTAGCGCCAAGAATTCAAACACAACGATTATTTGTAGCTAAGAATTCAAACACAACGATTATTTTGCGCTAAGAATTCAAACACAACGATTATTTAGCGCCAAGAATTCAAACACAACGATTATTTAGCGCCAAGAATTCAAACACAACGATTATTTAGCGCCAAGAATTCAAACACAACGATTATTTAGCGCCAAGAATTCAAACACAACGATTATTTGTAGCTAAGAATTCAAACACAACGATTATTTAGCGCCAAGAATTCAAACACAACGATTATTTGTAGCTAAGAATTCAAACACAACGATTATTTGGCGCCAAGAATTCAAACACAATGATTATTTGGCGCCAAGAATTCAAACACAACGATTATTTGGCGCTAAGAATTCAAACACAACGATTATTTGGCGCTAAGAATTCAAACACAACGATTATTTTGCGCCAAGAATTCAAACACAACGATTATTTTGCGCTAAGAATTCAAACACAACGATTATTTAGCGCCAAGAATTCAAACACAACGATTATTTTGCGCCAATAATTCAAACACAACGATTATTTGGCGCTAAGAATTCAAACACAACGATTATTTAGCGCCAAGAATTCAAACACAACGATTATTTGGCGCCAATAATTCAAACACAACGATTATTTTGCGCTAAGAATTCAAACACAACGATTATTTAGCGCCAAGAATTCAAACACAACGATTATTTGGCGCCAAGAATTCAAACACAACGATTATTTGTAGCTAAGAATTCAAACACAACGATTATTTGGCGCCAAGAATTCAAACACAATGATTATTTGGCGCCAAGAATTCAAACACAACGATTATTTGGCGCCAAGAATTCAAACACAACGATTATTTGGCGCCAAGAATTCAAACACAACGATTATTTGGCGCCAAGAATTCAAACACAATGATTATTTGGCGCCAAGAATTCAAACACAACGATTATTTGGCGCCAAGAATTCAAACACAACGATTATTTGGCGCCAAGAATTCAAACACAACGATTATTTAGCGCCAAGAATTCAAACACAACGATTATTTAGCGCCAAGAATTCAAACACAACGATTATTTAGCGCCAAGAATTCAAACACAACGATTATTTGTAGCTAAGAATTCAAACACAACGATTATTTAGCGCCAAGAATTCAAACACAACGATTATTTGTAGCTAAGAATTCAAACACAACGATTATTTAGCGCCAAGAATTCAAACACAACGATTATTTTGCGCTAAGAATTCAAACACAACGATTATTTGGCGCCAAGAATTCAAACACAACGATTATTTAGCGCCAAGAATTCAAACACAACGATTATTTTGCGCCAATAATTCAAACACAACGATTATTTTGCGCTAAGAATTCAAACACAACGATTATTTAGCGCCAAGAATTCAAACACAACGATTATTTAGCGCCAAGAATTCAAACACAACGATTATTTAGCGCCAAGAATTCAAACACAACGATTATTTAGCGCCAAGAATTCAAACACAACGATTATTTTGCGCTAAGAATTCAAACACAACGATTATTTGGCGCTAAGAATTCAAACACAACGATTATTTAGCGCCAAGAATTCAAACACAACGATTATTTGGCGCTAAGAATTCAAACACAACGATTATTTTGCGCCAAGAATTCAAACACAACGATTATTTTGCGCTAAGAATTCAAACACAACGATTATTTAGCGCCAAGAATTCAAACACAACGATTATTTTGCGCCAATAATTCAAACACAACGATTATTTAGCGCCAAGAATTCAAACACAACGATTATTTAGCGCCAAGAATTCAAACACAACGATTATTTGTAGCTAAGAATTCAAACACAACGATTATTTTGCGCTAAGAATTCAAACACAACGATTATTTAGCGCCAAGAATTCAAACACAACGATTATTTAGCGCCAAGAATTCAAACACAACGATTATTTAGCGCCAAGAATTCAAACACAACGATTATTTAGCGCCAAGAATTCAAACACAACGATTATTTGTAGCTAAGAATTCAAACACAACGATTATTTAGCGCCAAGAATTCAAACACAACGATTATTTGTAGCTAAGAATTCAAACACAACGATTATTTGGCGCCAAGAATTCAAACACAATGATTATTTGGCGCCAAGAATTCAAACACAACGATTATTTGGCGCTAAGAATTCAAACACAACGATTATTTGGCGCTAAGAATTCAAACACAACGATTATTTTGCGCCAAGAATTCAAACACAACGATTATTTTGCGCTAAGAATTCAAACACAACGATTATTTAGCGCCAAGAATTCAAACACAACGATTATTTTGCGCCAATAATTCAAACACAACGATTATTTGGCGCTAAGAATTCAAACACAACGATTATTTAGCGCCAAGAATTCAAACACAACGATTATTTGGCGCCAATAATTCAAACACAACGATTATTTTGCGCTAAGAATTCAAACACAACGATTATTTAGCGCCAAGAATTCAAACACAACGATTATTTGGCGCCAAGAATTCAAACACAACGATTATTTGTAGCTAAGAATTCAAACACAACGATTATTTGGCGCCAAGAATTCAAACACAATGATTATTTGGCGCCAAGAATTCAAACACAACGATTATTTGGCGCCAAGAATTCAAACACAACGATTATTTGGCGCCAAGAATTCAAACACTACGATTATTTGGCGCCAAGAATTCAAACACAATGATTATTTGGCGCCAAGAATTCAAACACAACGATTATTTGGCGCCAAGAATTCAAACACAACGATTATTTGGCGCCAAGAATTCAAACACAACGATTATTTAGCGCCAAGAATTCAAACACAACGATTATTTGGCGCCAAGAATTCAAACACAACGATTATTTGTAGCTAAGAATTCAAACACAACGATTATTTGGCGCCAAGAATTCAAACACAATGATTATTTGGCGCCAAGAATTCAAACACAACGATTATTTGGCGCCAAGAATTCAAACACAACGATTATTTGGCGCCAAGAATTCAAACACAACGATTATTTAGCGCCAAGAATTCAAACACAACGATTATTTGGCGCCAAGAATTCAAACACAACGATTATTTGTAGCTAAGAATTCAAACACAACGATTATTTGGCGCCAATAATTCAAACACAACGATTATTTAGCGCTAAGAATTCAAACACAACGATTATTTGGCGCTAAGAATTCAAACACAACGATTATTTAGCGCCAAGAATTCAAACACAACGATTATTTTGCGCCAAGAATTCAAACACAACGATTATTTGGCGCTAAGAATTCAAACACAACGATTATTTAGCGCCAAGAATTCAAACACAACGATTATTTTGCGCCAATAATTCAAACACAACGATTATTTTGCGCTAAGAATTCAAACACAACGATTATTTAGCGCTAAGAATTCAAACACAACGATTATTTAGCGCCAAGAATTCAAACACAACGATTATTTAGCGCCAAGAATTCAAACACAACGATTATTTTGCGCTAAGAATTCAAACACAACGATTATTTAGCGCCAAGAATTCAAACACAACGATTATTTAGCGCCAAGAATTCAAACACAACGATTATTTTGCGCCAATAATTCAAACACAACGATTATTTTGCGCTAAGAATTCAAACACAACGATTATTTAGCGCCAAGAATTCAAACACAACGATTATTTAGCGCCAATAATTCAAACACAACGATTATTTAGCGCCAAGAATTCAAACACAACGATTATTTGTAGCTAAGAATTCAAACACAACGATTATTTAGCGCCAAGAATTCAAACACAACGATTATTTGTAGCTAAGAATTCAAACACAACGATTATTTAGCGCCAAGAATTCAAACACAACGATTATTTTGCGCTAAGAATTCAAACACAACGATTATTTAGCGCCAAGAATTCAAACACAACGATTATTTAGCGCCAAGAATTCAAACACAACGATTATTTTGCGCCAATAATTCAAACACAACGATTATTTTGCGCTAAGAATTCAAACACAACGATTATTTAGCGCCAAGAATTCAAACACAACGATTATTTAGCGCCAAGAATTCAAACACAACGATTATTTAGCGCCAAGAATTCAAACACAACGATTATTTAGCGCCAAGAATTCAAACACAACGATTATTTAGCGCCAAGAATTCAAACACAACGATAATTTGTAGCTAAGAATTCAAACACAACGATTATTTAGCGCCAAGAATTCAAACACAACGATTATTTGTAGCTAAGAATTCAAACACAACGATTATTTGGCGCCAAGAATTCAAACACAATGATTATTTGGCGCCAAGAATTCAAACACAACGATTATTTGGCGCTAAGAATTCAAACACAACGATTATTTGGCGCTAAGAATTCAAACACAACGATTATTTGGCGCTAAGAATTCAAACACAACGATTATTTTGCGCCAAGAATTCAAACACAACGATTATTTTGCGCTAAGAATTCAAACACAACGATTATTTAGCGCCAAGAATTCAAACACAACGATTATTTTGCGCCAATAATTCAAACACAACGATTATTTAGCGCCAAGAATTCAAACACAACGATTATTTAGCGCCAAGAATTCACACACAACGATTATTTGTAGCTAAGAATTCAAACACAACGATTATTTTGCGCTAAGAATTCAAACACAACGATTATTTAGCGCCAAGAATTCAAACACAACGATTATTTAGCGCCAAGAATTCAAACACAACGATTATTTAGCGCCAAGAATTCAAACACAACGATTATTTAGCGCCAAGAATTCAAACACAACGATTATTTGTAGCTAAGAATTCAAACACAACGATTATTTAGCGCCAAGAATTCAAACACAACGATTATTTGTAGCTAAGAATTCAAACACAACGATTATTTGGCGCCAAGAATTCAAACACAATGATTATTTGGCGCCAAGAATTCAAACACAACGATTATTTGGCGCTAAGAATTCAAACACAACGATTATTTGGCGCTAAGAATTCAAACACAACGATTATTTTGCGCCAAGAATTCAAACACAACGATTATTTTGCGCTAAGAATTCAAACACAACGATTATTTAGCGCCAAGAATTCAAACACAACGATTATTTTGCGCCAATAATTCAAACACAACGATTATTTGGCGCTAAGAATTCAAACACAACGATTATTTAGCGCCAAGAATTCAAACACAACGATTATTTTGCGCCAATAATTCAAACACAACGATTATTTTGCGCTAAGAATTCAAACACAACGATTATTTAGCGCCAAGAATTCAAACACAACGATTATTTGGCGCCAAGAATTCAAACACAACGATTATTTGTAGCTAAGAATTATACACAACGATTATTTGGCGCCAAGAATTCAAACACAATGATTATTTGGCGCCAAGAATTCAAACACAACGATTATTTGGCGCCAAGAATTCAAACACAACGATTATTTGGCGCCAAGAATTCAAACACAACGATTATTTGGCGCCAAGAATTCAAACACAATGATTATTTGGCGCCAAGAATTCAAACACAACGATTATTTGGCGCCAAGAATTCAAACACAACGATTATTTGGCGCCAAGAATTCAAACACAACGATTATTTAGCGCCAAGAATTCAAACACAACGATTATTTGGCGCCAAGAATTCAAACACAACGATTATTTGTAGCTAAGAATTCAAACACAACGATTATTTGGCGCCAAGAATTCAAACACAATGATTATTTGGCGCCAAGAATTCAAACACAACGATTATTTGGCGCCAAGAATTCAAACACAACGATTATTTGGCGCCAAGAATTCAAACACAACGATTATTTAGCGCCAAGAATTCAAACACAACGATTATTTGGCGCCAAGAATTCAAACACAACGTTTATTTGTAGCTAAGAATTCAAACACAACGATTATTTGGCGCCAAGAATTCAAACACAATGATTATTTTGCGCCAAGAATTCAAACACAATGATTATTTGGCGCCAAGAATTCAAACACAACGATTATTTGGCGCCAAGAATTCAAACACAACGATTATTTGGCGCCAAGAATTCAAACACAACGATTATTTGGCGCCAAGAATTCAAACACAACGATTATTTAGCGCCAAGAATTCAAACACAACGATTATTTGGCGCCAAGAATTCAAACACAACGATTATTTGTAGCTAAGAATTCAAACACAACGATTATTTGGCGCCAAGAATTCAAACACAATGATTATTTGGCGCCAAGAATTCAAACACAACGATTATTTGGCGCCAAGAATTCAAACACAACGATTATTTGGCGCCAAGAATTCAAACACAACGATTATTTAGCGCCAAGAATTCAAACACAACGATTATTTGGCGCCAAGAATTCAAACACAATGATTATTTGGCGCCAAGAATTCAAACACAACGATTATTTGGCGCCAAGAATTCAAACACAACGATTATTTGGCGCCAAGAATTCAAACACAACGATTATTTGGCGCCAAGAATTCAAACACAATGATTATTTGGCGCCAAGAATTCAAACACAACGATTATTTGGCGCCAAGAATTCAAACACAACGATTATTTGGCGCCAAGAATTCAAACACAACGATTATTTGGCGCCAAGAATTCAAACACAACGATTATTTAGCGCCAAGAATTCAAACACAACGATTCGTTGCTTCGTCTTTTTCTCCTTATATTCAACTCATCGTCTGAATTATGCACACTATATCTAATGTACATGCTAAGGAAGTTTAATTCGTGGCATGATGATTCTACCTATACACTAATGATTCATAGACTTTTTACTTTTGAATTGTTCCTGAATTTTATAGGAATCCATTACCCTCCACTACATAATATTATGTTCACATCGGATTTTTCCAACGTTTGCACTAATACATTCACTAATACAATGAATTACTGTTCTTTATTCAAACATTTTAGACCATTTTTACTTTAAGCATGACTTTAAAACTATGTTGTCTATTTTAAAAGTTAATACTTCCCAATAATAAGCAAAATATTGGGGGTGTTTTCCTTCTGGAAATAAAAGTAATTCTTTTTAAAATTTATGGATTAAAAGTTATTCTCATATTTTATTTTATTCCTTGTTGAAACACTTGATGATTATAGTAAACTTGTAAAGTATGTAACTTTACTTTTGTCTTCATTATTTCAATGTTTCCTATCTATTAATCTATCTATCTATCTATCTCTTACATATATATATATATATATATATATATATATATATATATATATATATATATATATATATATATATATATATATATAGTCTAAAGAAGCTTTAAGTCATTTTAACAACAAAAAAGAAGTAAAATGCAGTTTAAATTCCCACAAAAACTAACTAAATCTAAGACATTGCAGACTAAACATTCATTGGAAAATTCATAAATAAAACTAAAAAAATAAGTAAATAAAATGTTAAAAAGGGGGGGTTAAGTATCTAACAGTGAAACAAAAACAGGAGACCTTAAGCGTCTAATATTAACCCGGGGATCAACAGCTGTTTACCATGTAACTGTTTCGGAGTTTTAAAAACAGGATAGTTATAATATTCATGGCTCTTCAATGGTACTGATAAAACTACCATTCCCCCAATAATCAAGTGTCGAAATATATATAGCTTGACGATTCCCTCCGGGGATAAAATGCGGAAGCGTCTGTGTAGCTTAATTGCCATCAATATATTTTCATAACTTACTACCTAGCTCTACTCACTATCGAGCACTGTTGAAGTAAATACTGAAAATTGACACATAAAAATGTATATCCCCTTATAACATTTTATGTGGATACATGAAATAATATATCTATATATATATATGGGAAGAGAAGGATGAAAGTAATCCGACGTGATGGGAAAATGAAAAAGGAAAACCAAAAAATGGATGTTTTTTATGGGTACATCAACGTTTCGTCTTTATTTATAAGACTTCATCAGGATGATGAAATAGAGAAAAAATGTCATGCAAGCACAGATACATGTAGGGTAGACATATTGGGAAAAATAGAATGAAATAGTGGCCATCTGCTGGGTCCTTTTTCATTTTCCCATATATATATATATATATATATATATATATATATATATATATATATATATATATATATATATGTGTGTGTGTGTGTGTATATATATTAGAGAGGGGTAGATAAATAGAGAGAGAGGAGATTCCTTTTTTATGGAATCACTTTAACTATCTCTTCATTCGTACGTTGACCCAGTCTGTCTCCTTATCGACTTGGACAGCTATACGCTCCATTCTCGCCAACCTCCCACGCAATAATTTTCTTCCTCTGTTTCGCAATATTCCCGTATCCGTAGGGGGTAGGGTTTTTCTTATCTTCCCAATCTACCCAGCCTCCTTTCACTGCAGTTATCAACTCTCTTCCTCCTCTTCATTAACCATTATCTGCTCGATCGACACTCGCTCTTCGATACAAGTAAACCTGTCTCTCCACCGACCGTGTACCACCATCTCCGTTAACTGCTGTCAAAGGCATCTGTGGCCAAAGACGGCCAGACGGTGAAGGGTGTAGAGAGAAGATTGTGGCAAGGGAAAATGACCCACAAATGGAAGGTTGGGGTTGTCAGTGTTTCAAAGAAACCATAGAAAAAAGAGAGAGCGGCAAATCGTATCAAGGTTTGGCAGAAATGTGAAAGTAACAAAAAACAAAAAAGGGAAATAAAAGAGAGAATAAACACAGAAAGAATAAATACAGAAGCCGATAATAGGAAGCTGAAAGAAAAACAGAGAGGGCATAGAGAGAAGAAAGAGAAGGGTTTGAGAAAAGAAAACCCGGGAGGATGACGATGAAAGACAGGATGGAGTTGATGTGGAACAGGTGTAAAATAAAGTGCCAAATCGGATAAAGAGAGAAAGGAGAAACGCGTGAAATAAAAGGAAAAAAAAGAAAGAGAGGGAAATTTAGATAGGAGAATAAGGGGATGGGGACGAAAATATTCGGCGAGGGAGATAGAGAGGGTGATAATAGGACATAGAAAGGGGATTTAACAAAAAGAAAAGAAGGAGTATTGTTTGTGTGAGAATGTAGATTAAAATAAAAAGAAAGAAAGAAAATCAAATAATTATAAGAGAATAAGACCAGCAAGAATGAAAGAAAGAGAACGCAATAATGATAGAGTACACCTTGAAAGAAATAAATAAAGGAAGAATAGAAACAAAAGGAAAGGAAAGAGACCAAGGGGTTTTGTAACATCATTTTCGAAATAGAAGGGGAGGCGAGTTTCATCTATTGAAAAAAAATGTAAAGCGAAAGAAAGAAAATGGCGAGTATTGATTTACTCCTCTCCAGGAGTTAGGCACAAGGCCAGTTTTTATCTTACTCCCAAAAGTAAGATGTGACCCAAGGTCGGGTCGGGAAAGTGGGGTTTAAAAATTGCCTGGGCAGCCCCGTCGGCATTCCGGGTAGGGGCGCCTCAGGCAGTAAGCAATAAACTTACTCCTCCCCAAAGAGGGGAGGCGAAGCCTGGGAGGGTGAACCTCCTAGAACTGCACAGGACAGACCCATAGACCGGCGTAAATCAAGCCCCGGAGGCCAAGACAATACCGGTCTATGGGGTGAAGTATCCATCGGAACAGATACTACACTTTGATCTTAGCCAAAATGGCGAGTAGAGAGTCAGCGTTTAACAGAAAAGAGCTGGAATGGCAAAAAAATGTTTTAAAGAATACGAAAAAGATTATAATAAAAAAATAAAAGAATAACAGAACGAAACACTAATAGGATTAACGAGTAACAGAATACAAGAATGACAGAATTTGATAATCTAACAATAACATGATGAAGAATGAAAGAATAATTGAATCAAGAATAACAGAATGAAAGAATAAAGGAATGAAATAATAAGAGAATGGAAGAATAATAGAATAAAATAATAAAATCCTCTTTTTTTTAAATTACAGAATAAAAGAATGAAGAATAACATAATAGGGAATAAAAGAATGACTAAATAAAATATTAACATAATGAATTAATTAGAAAAATGAAAGAATAACAGAATGAAAGAATAAAAAATATAACAGAACGAAAGAATAAAAAGATTATAGGATGAATAGATAACAGAATAACAGAACGCAAGAATAAAATAATAACAGAACAGAAGAATGAAAGAATAAAAAGAGTATAAGATGAAAGGATAACAGAATAACAGAACGCAAGAATAAAATAATAACAGAACGAAAGAATGAAAGAATAAATAAATGAAAATAAAAGAATAGAAGAATGAAATATGAAAGAAAAGGAATTAAAAAACGTTTGAACAACGAAAAAAGTAGCAAACATTGTGTTTTAGAATAAAAAAGAAAGCTGCGTCAATAATAGAAAATACGCTTTTTTTTAATGGTGCAATAAGAATGGTTGTAAAACAGTAAGGATATTTGGGGTTTAGAAAGCGGGTGGCTATCGGGTGGTCGAAACACGTGCAAAATATTGGGTTAATTTCAATTAGCTGGTCCCGAGACACCTGTTCGTATTCGTCAAAGAATTTCTAATTAAGGCGTTTCACTTGTCCCTCGTGAATGGATTGCATACAACTCCCCTTCCCCTCCCCCTCCCCCTCTCCCCCTCTCCCCCTCCCCTCTCCTATTCCGTTTTCCTCGTCGGAGAGTTAAAGGTCGAAACTGATGGTAGCGGAGGTGGGAAATAACGGGATAAAGTAACAATTCACCAAAACACACGATTAATTTGTGAGAGGAAGGGTGCGCTTTCCAAGGGGCCCGGGCCATTTGGGAGGGGGGCGGAATCGGGTAGAATAGGACAATTTAACAGGGAAAGGAAGAAAAACACACAAAAATGATGAATGTACAATGGGGTAGAGAATTCTGAAAATAACGAAAAGGAAATGGGAAGAGATAGATAGATAGATAGATAGATAGATAGATAGATAGATAGATATAAAGACTGAAGTTAATAGATAGATAGATAAATAGATAGATAGATAGATAGATATACAGACTGAAGTTAATAGATAGATAGATAGATAGATAGATAGATAGATAGATAGATAGATAGATAGATAGATAGATAGATAGATATAAAGACTGAAGTTAATAGATAGATAGATAGATAGATAGATAGATAGATAGATAGATAGATAGATAGATATAAAGACTGAAGTTAATAGATAGATAGATAGATAGATAGATAGATAGATATAAAGACTGAAGTTAATAGATAGATAGATAGATAGATAGATAGATAGATATAAAGACTGAAGTTAATAGATAGATAGATAGATAGATAGATAGATATGAAGACTGAAGTTAATAGATAGATAGATAGATAGATAGATAGATAGATATAAAGATTGAAGTTAATAGATAGATAGATAGATAGATAGATATGAAGACTGAAGTTAATAGATAGATAGATAGATAAATAGATAGATAGATATAAAGACTGAAGTTAATAGATAGATAGATAGATAAATAGATAGATAGATATAAAGACTGAAGTTAATAGATAGATAGATAGATAGATAGATAGATAGATAGATAGATAGATAGATGGATATAAAGACTGAAGTTAATAGATAGATAGATAGATAGAAAGAAAGAAAGAAAGAAAGAAAGAAAGAAAGAAAGAAATATTAGCTCCCTTAACTTAGATAAGAAAAGTAAAGTTTCTGTCCAGCTATAATGAAAAGTTCTTTCCCTTGGGGGTTAAACACTTAGAAAGTCAGTTTATCTTAAAGATAAATATGATTTATTTCCTTCTAATCCCTGCAGTTGTTTCGGTGAGCGCATCAACTAAGACATTGGAATCAGTGGTGACTTAGATTCGAGGTTCGAATTGCGCGCCCGGCAGTTCAATTGTATATAGCTACACTGATGAGTCTTAATGAAGACGAAACATGCAGTCTGTGGATATAAATAATATTAATTTACTAATAATTATATATACGAGGCCTGTCTAAAAAGTATTCTACCTTAGGCCAGAAAAAAATATTTCAAATGCGTGACGCGGTTGGGACCCTAATCTCCTTCAAAGTAGGACGCATGTACTTACACACACTTAGCCCACCGATCCATCCACTGCCGGTGACACCTCTGGAAGTCTTCTTTTGGAATGGTGCTCATTTCCGCCGACTCGTTAGACTCAGCAAATGTTGGAGAACATGAGATGTGTAACACAAAGTAAGGAGTGGTTCAACGGATTCCAAAATGGCTGCATATCAGCGGAGAGTGACCAATGTTCTGGCATGACCTAAACTGCTCGAAGTACAGCTGTCGTTAGGAGCGTGCGAAACAAGAGATAATGCAGAACTCGACGATGAACACCATTTCATATATATATATGTATTCCTTTCCTTACTTAAAAAAAGCGCCAAATCAGTGTATACAACTTCGCCAGGACTAAAAAAAAAAAATAACGTCGTAAGATCGTGACGTGTTTTCGACCTCTCAGGGTTAATACCACCAATATGAGGAGGAAGAAAAGCAGAAAAAAACACTATAAGACAGTCTCGCTTGACAAGGTTGTATTTTACAACGAAAATTCGCGAAAAAAAATTAAATAAATGAATCTTTCATTTAAAATTTGCACGATTGTTGATTTTCAAAACATTTCACTTTAATACATTATAATCCGTGCTTCTAATGTGTTGACTTCCTTTCCTTACTTAAAAAAAAGCGCCAAATCAGCGTATACAACATCGCCAGGACTAAAATAAAAAATAACGTCGTAAGATCGTGACGTTTTTTCGACCCCTCAGGGTTAATACCACCAATATGAGGAGGAAGAAAAGAAGAGAAAAAACACTATAAGACAGTCTCGCTTGACAAGGTTGTATTTTACAACGAAAATTCGCGAAAAAAAAAATAAAATAAATGAATTTTTCATTTAAAATTTGCACGATTGTTGATTTTCAAAATATTTCACTTTAATATATATGTGTGTGTGTGTGTGTGTGTGTGTGTGTGTGTGTGTGTGTATAGATTATGACAATATATGTAGTAGCATATACTATCAGAACCTTTTAATTAGTATTCTTTTTAAAAAAAGATTCAGCTCTATGATTGTCAACCGGTAGCAACAAAGCCTATTCAAATAAGACGAGTTCATATTATGTTCCAAATTCCAGAACTTTTCTGATTTGTGGATTTTTTCTGATGATCTTGAGGTGTAGCAGAGCAGATATTTATATAATAACGTTGGTTGGCTCACCTCCAGAGAAACGAGTCGTAAATATAAATCTCACAAATATGTTACTTTTTTTGAAAATGTGAAACAATAAAAAACATGATTATTGGAATCTAAAATGAACTTGTCTTATTTATATATATATATATATATATATATATATATATATATATATATATATATATATATATATATGTATATATATATATATATATATTTGTTATTGTTTATTTATCTATGGACGTATACGTTTCGTCTCTTTTCAATCAAGACTCATCAGCATAGAAGTATGACTATTCACTACCGGTCACACGATTCGAAACCCTGGATTACAATATATATTAAATATATTATATATATATATATATATATATATATATATATATATATATATATATATATATATATATATATATATTAATTTTATACTTACATAAAAGTAATCCATGGACACGTGTTTCTGGCTAACAGCCGTCATCAGCATGGCTAACTTACACAGAAGACGAACACACGATGTTGATGTTTATAGTCCAGCGTTCTACCACTGGGCCAAGACGTAGAAATATGTACGATTTGTATCACCCAAGTATGTAATGATTGCTATGTAATTATTTTAAAAGGTGATTTTCAGCTCGTTGTTATTGAGCTTACTATTATTTTTAATTGTTTCACTTCCTAAGTGATTAAGATGCAGAAAAAACTGCATTATTAGTCGTCCTCATTTCAAAGCCTGTATATTTTGTTTTTGATATATATATATAAATTTTATACGTACATAAAAGTAATCCATGGACACGTGCTGATGACGGTAGTTAGCCATAAACACGTGTCCATGGATTACTTTTATGTACGTATAAAATTAATATATATATATCAAAAACAAAAAATACGGCCTTTGAAATGAGGATGACTAATAATGCAGTTTTTCTGCATCTTAATCACTTAGGAAGTGAAACAATTAAAAAAAAATAGTGAGCTCAATAACAACGAGCTGAAAATCACCTTTTAAAATAATTACATAGAAATCATTATATATTTATATACATAGTCTTGGAAGTTTCTCAACCATTAAAACTATATAAAAAAAAAAAAATTTTAAACTAAAGTCCCAAGTCGTTCAGTGGAAAATCACTAATGTAAGTCAATTTAACTTTTACAGTTATTATATTAGTTTGCTTCTAACATTATTTAAGGGATCATCAGTCGTTTACCATGAAAAATTGTTTCGGGAATTTAAAAACAAGACAGTATTTAATTTCATGGCTTCCCAGCAGAGTTGATCAGACCCCACTTCCCTTAAAAGACAAAAACATAAACGTTCCGTATACTAAACCTTAGTTTTGTTCCGTATAAATGTTTTGCTAACTTATATTAGTTATTTAAAAAAAAAAAAATTACCTGTGTTGTTCGTCTGTCTAATAAAATGTATCCGTTACTTACAAAGATGTTGCTGCATTTTAAAGTGTAGACGATCAATTACACTACTTTTTGGGTGATTGATGTATTTTTAGTTTTAGTTTTATATTAAAAATATTAAAAATATCAACATATATATATATATGACCCCACAGGATCCGATTCCTCTGCAGAGTCCAGGTAACCCATGACCAAATATATATATTATAAAAATGAAAATAGAAACCTTTATCAATGCAAGATTTTTTTTTTACTTTCATCTTATGACTTTCGGAATAAAATTTTATCGTCAGAGTTGACCAGTATTGTGTCATTTTTTTTATTTCATCAAAAAGCAAAAAAACAAAAATAAACAAACTTTTGTCTTTTTGTTTTCTGATATATATATATATATATATATATATATATATATATATATATATATATATATATATATATATATAAGTATGTATATAAAAAAATAAAATGAAAAAAAGTTTATATTGTGTTATAACTTTTTATTATTTATTTTTCTATTTATTTATTTTGTGACGTGTAGGAATATAAGTTGTTCTGTAAAGAAAAATAGTTTTTTCTTGTTGATGGTATGGAGAACAAAATTTTCGACTGATCCTTCAGTCTTCATCGGTGTTTGGGGTTTGCGTGTGTACGGTGGGAGGTTTTCCCAGGCAATGAGGGGGAAAGAGTAGAAAAATCATAAATTAAATATGTGTATAAATGAGCACACGCACATACGCGTCCACACACACGTAATGGGACGTGTACATGTACATTGATACACACACACACACACATACACCGACACGTGCCTATGCGCGTAAGCATACATACATATATACATACACCCATTCACAAATACCTTTTTTATTTCTCCTTTTCTTTCTCTCTTACTGCTCGATACATACACACACACACATACACACACACACACACACCCACACACACACATACAAACACACACACACACCATGCGATCAATCATACACATCTCTTAGCGTTGTAGTTGACTTAATTGTTTTAAAATTACTACTACTGCGTTTAATTTAACCGTTTAATGAATAGTTGTTTTTCCCTTTCGCTCTTTCTCTCTTCGTCTGGGCTGCGTGCCTTTTTTCTTTCTCTCTTTCTTTGTCTCTTACTGCTCGATACACACACACACACACACACACACACACACACATACACACACACACACTCATACAAACACACACACACTCGTACGTGCCTGTGCTGGCCAGCATACACATGTTTTAGCGTTGTAGTCGACTTATTTGTTTGAAATTACTGTTACTGCGTTCAATTTAACTGTTAATTGAATTAATTACTCGCTCTTTTCTTTCTTTCTTTCTTTCTTCGTATCAGCGGTCATTTATTTTTAAAAATTTAATTCTCTAAAAAAAACGTTTATTTAACTTTCTATTTATTAAGATTAGCGTCTAATAATAATAAAAATATATATATATATATAAAACAAATATATATGAAAATTCAAATAAATAAATATAATACTAATGAAGATAATAAATTAAATAATATAAATAATATAAATAAATAAGTCAGTAGATAAATGATCAATATTTAAATATATAAATAAATAAATAAATAAATGACTATAATAAATATTAGATAATAAAACCTACATACATACAACGAAATAAATAGATGTAATAAAAACTGTTAAAAGTTAAGAGTTAAGATCCCACCGTGACACACGCAAGACTTCGCCCGTAGGAAAATGGCATAGGTTAGTTACCCTGTTTGTGGAAAGTGTATTTGTTGAGTAGTCCCAGGTCCAAATTAAGTCCAGCGTTGTGTGTGTTGAGTTTGAGGATGAGTTTGGTTTCATATTTTCGTCTGTGTTGTTGTGATCTGAATTTGGAGGCTATGAGGATGCATTTCATGTCATCTGTGGAATGGCTTGGTAGATTGAAGTGCTCGGCCACTGGGAATCGTGTGGATTTGTCTCTAATGGTTTGTTTATGGTTATTGAAGCGTTTGCGGAACTCCAGGCTTGTTTCCCCGACATAGTTACCTTTCGTGCATCTAGTACAGTATAATAAGTAAACTACGTCGGGGCTGTCGCAGATAAGAGGGGGGGATTAAGTTGGATGTTGGTGCCTGGAGGTGTGAATGTGTGGTTGGTGTTGATGCATTGACATATTTGGCATCTGGGTTTGTTACATGTTTTGTTTCCCTGTGGTGCGGGAATGTTGCGTGTTTTGGTCGATGTCAGCAAAGAGTGTAGGTTTGGAAGCTGTCGTCTGGCGCAGATGGGTGGTTTGTTGTATATAGTGCTGATGTTGGGGTCGTGTTGTAATTGTTTAAATATGTTTTTGAGAGGGTCTTGTAGTTTGTTGGTGTTAGGGTTGAAGTCAAATACCATTGGTATTTGTGAGGATAGAGTTTTGTTTTTGTTGTTTGTTAGAAGAGTTAGTCTGCTTTTTGTTGATGCTTTCTTTATTGATTGTTTAATTATTTTGAAGGGGTAGTGTCTGTGGAGGAAGTGGTTGGCTATGATGCCTACCTGTGTGTTATATTCAGTGGAATCCGAGCAGATTCTTTTGATGCGTAGGCATTGACTGTAAATAATTGATTTTTTTGTGGTGATCGGGTGGCAGCTCTTAAAGTTGAGGTAACCGTGTCCGTCGGTGGGTTTAGTGTAGAGTGATGTGGTGATCTGTCTGTTGGTGATGTTGACGAGAACGTCTAGAAATGGGATGTGTGTGGTTGAATGCTCTGTAGTGAATTTTATGCTGTTGTGGCAGTTATTAAGGTGTCTGTAGAAGTCCATTAGTGACTCTTCTCCATGTTGCCAGATCAGGAAAATGTCGTCTATGTATCTGTGGTAGTGTAGCGGTTTGAGGTGGTAGTTGTGTATGTGTTTCTGTTCAAATATATGCATGAAGATGTTGGCGTAGCTGGGGGCCATTTTAGTACCCATGGCTGTGCCTTTGACTTGTAGGAAGTGCTGGTTGTTGAATGTGAAGTTGTTGTGTGTCAAAATGAATAGTATGATGTTGCATATGTCGTTGATGTGGGTATTTTGTAGGTGCTGGGTGTGTAGGAAACTCCTGCATGCGGATATTCCCTCTTCGTGTGGAATGTTGGTGTAGAGAGCGGATACGTCCATTGTGACGAGAATGGTGTTACTGGGTAAATTATTTATCCTGTTTAGAATCTGTAGGAAGTGTGTGGTGTCCTTGAGGTAGCTGGGGATGTTTGTCAACAGGGGGTTGAGGATACTGTCTATGTGTCCCGAGATGTGTTCAGTGAGGGTTCCGATGACCGAAACAATAGGTCGTCCGGTATGTATATATAGTCAGAAGACATTCGACTAAAAAACGAATAAAAAAGTAGTGAAAGTTTGACTAATAATAAAAGAATAAAATAGTTCTGACTATTAAATATATAAGAATAGTTTTTTCTCTTTTTTCTTCGTGTGATATTGCCTTCGACTTCGCTATGACTCCGTTTATTCTGTTTTAAAGTTTTATATGTATACACACACACACACACACACACATATATATATATATATATATATATATATATATATATATATATATATATATATATATATATATAGTTAAATGGACGAAGAGTGATAAACATGCACGAATGTCCAAATTTATTTCAAACTTCAAATGTTCAAAACCGGGTATATTCTGTAATAAAATTATGTTTATTGTTCTTTCCTTAAGCCAAGGCTTTTCTAAAGATCGAGATCTAATCATCAAAGGAATTATACAGATAGATATTGAGTATATTGAGCTTTTACCATTTCACTATAGGTTCTACTAAAGTTTTACTTTTAGTTTCTTACTTATATATATATATATATATATATATATATATATAATATTAAATTATTTTTACTTACATACGCTAACAATCTCGGACGGTTGCACGGTTCGAACCCCTGCCACAGAGTCAACCTAGACTCCGTAAGCATTAGGCCACGGGGCATTACCACATTCAAGAAGGGAATTTAAGTTCTATTTATGCAAAGGGCGGCATACCAAGAAAGACTGACTTAGAGATTCTACGAACGTTGTCGGAATATGCCTAATACCTACGTGTCGGTCTATTTTTAACTTCCCCGAACAGGGCTCAACTTTAATCTAATTAGAGGGGCTTATATAATTAATGAAAACTATTTAAATGAATGTATGCGAAGATTTATTTCCATCTATCCTAACTATATATTGCCCTCGACTTCGCTATGACTGCGTTTATTCTGTTTAAAAGCTTCATATATATATATATATATATATATATATATATATATATATATATATATATATATATATATATATATATATATATATATGGCTGAATCGCGGAAGAACGAAGTTTAATTATTTTTTCGCTCGGGTTGGAAGCTATGACCGGGTTTGCTGACTCAATTCAATCTTATTTTTGTTCAATTCGGATTTAACGGACTCTCTAATTAACAAATGAACTTTGATTTTGGGTTTCCCAGATCAAGACTTTGGAATTTTAAGTGAGTTTATTGATCTTTCTGTATTATTTGATTTGATTTATTTATCGTTGTAATAATTAACATAAACATTGGATACTTTTCACTTCATCGATTGTTGACGCATTTCGCGACTGGATAACTTTGTCAGCTCTTTCAATTTCTCGTATTTGGACTGGTACTCATCACCTGGATTAATCTTCAGTCAACCCTCTGGATGTCTTTCCTGATTATGTTTTTCAAATTGTATGACTTGGATGTATTATATAGATTTAACAAAAAAGTATGTTTTGGGGTTGATATATTTGATGTTATATATTTTTATGTATTTTTGTATATATTTTTATATATTTTCAAAGTTTAATTTTATTACCTGTAGTGGTATAACTGCGGTAATGGTCCTCTGAAGAGAAGAATTATCTTTGAAAACTCATGAGCTAAGGACTTTAAGATACTTTGCTTGAACTTTGAATTCTAGTAAAATTTGATTGACACCTTATTTTATTACTTCATTTTATATTATAATATATATATATATATATATAACGTAAAATATAACACGAAATTACATGATTGTCGATGCAATAATTTATTTCAACCTTGCGGTTTTATTCAAGCATCCAACTTAACAATTACATTTTTGATACTGATAGAAAATTGAATTATCCTCGGCACTTCAAATACAATCAGAGGGAGTGGTGGTAGCAGCCGGTTTGAGCACCCAACATAGAGTGAGTAGGAATTAACATCTTATATTTGACTAAATTAATCTAAGGAGATCTTATGGTTTTTTTTGTTTATTTTTATTAAATAATAACGTCTGGGTTAAGCGCACATATTCTTTCTACATAACCGACCTGGTGACATACGCCTCCATACATACGCACACATATACCTATTCTTAACATCACACACACACAATTTTTGCTAGCCCGAAATTCAGCTTACCAAGGCGACCGAGATTTTTTACCCGGCAAACGAAAGGAGAGCGTCTCGTGTCATCGGCCAGTTGACACTTCTCGTGCCCTAATTATCTCTAGATTCGCGCGTCAAAATTAATTTGAAAATTAAAAATACTCTGATTTTCACAAATTCATCTTACATTAGTTTATAATCTATGGAAGCCTATAATTAATTCTAATCTAATATTGTCTAGTGATAATATTATACACTTAATTTAATTCGCTATCTTATTTTAAGTAAATAACATCTGCATATATCCCTATATATATACACATCTATCTCTACACGCACACACATGTATACATACATATACACACACATACATATATACTTACATCTACACACACATATATATATACACACATACACACATATACATATATATATATACACATACATACATACGCACCCACACATATATACATATATACCCCCGTACCTACTACCTAGAATTAAAATTTTTTTAAGACATCGAAGATAAATGTGTTTCGTCTTTAAGTATTCATTAAAGAACATCCCTACTAAATGAATGCATACCTACACACACACACACACAAACATATGCACATACACACACATACACACATATACCTATACATACCTATATACGCACATGCACACATAGCCACAGATGTGCAAAATAGAGATACATATATATGTATACATAGACATACACAAATGCACACCTGTACACATACCTATATACATACTCAGTCATACGCATACGTACACACATACCTATACTCATATACTCGCACATGCCCATACATGCACACATACACCTGCACCCATGTATACACATATATACCTATATACACATATACATATATACAAAATAATATATACGGCCTGGAAAGTTTTAAATTGCATATACATAACCATAAGTAAAATAATACATACGGCCTAGAAAGTTTTAATAACCGGGGTAAGAGTTTAATTAAATATACGCACACATTGATAAGGCAAATATGCAGTACATACATACACACACACACATACACACACCCACATACATGCTAGCACATACACAGACACAAGCATGCATGTACACATATATATACATACAAAAACAAATGTACTTATATATACGTTCCTAATATTTATCATACATACATATACACTAATGCCCACATACACGCGCATCCGCACGCGCATGCATACATAGCAAATATAATGCTATCTTATTTCGAATAAGTACACTGAATACACGAATATCTTAATGTACACTCGTATATGCATACATCCGAAAAACAACTATAACTAATGTCATCAGGTCAGTAATTACATGTTCATAACAGATATTAATGTAAATATTTATGGGGGTTTACCGTAACTGATCTATTTGGTATCTAACTGTTACAAGTCTAGAGGTCTATCAGATTGTTAGATATTGGTAATTTTAAATTTGCATTTATGTCTGCATTTCGCCATCAATTCATCACGTTTGTTTAAAAGATTATTGCGGTCGTATTTTAGGATTCTTATTTTCTCCTCTAAACATAAATTGCATCTCTGCCTAAATCCATTTGGGATATCAGAAAAGCATAGTATTGACCACGAAACCACCGGGGACCGGTTCTCATTTTTCAGAAGCCACCATTGTTTCGCTAATTCTGTTTTGTTCTTGAGATCTGGGTTGTTAAAAGAGTGTTTGTGGTCATAACAGCGTTGTTTCCAGTTACCCGCGGAGATGCCGATGTAGACTTTATTGTCCCTGTTATTATCTTCCGGATGAATCGTGGCCTTATACACCACACACTCAACTTTACAGTTACCGTCCAGTGGGCAGTTCTCTTTAACTTGGCAATTACATTTATCTACTGTAACCTTATTTTTACTAGAATTGTTTAGTAATTTACGATTATGGGTGCTGATTATTTTATCCATGTTTTTGGTACAAGAGTAACTAATTTTTATGGTTTTTCTATTAAATATCTTTCTGAGTGGATTATTCATGCTAAAATGCTTATCTACTAGGTTCAAGAATACTTTCCCGATTTTGATGTTAGATAGTTGGCAGTATGGAGGATTGAACCATGTTATTTTACGGCCTCTATTCCTGGATTTATTTTTATTTTCTTTCTTGATATATTTGAGTTTATCGCTATATCCACTTTTTTCTAGCGCTCTATTGTATAAATGTTTGTTTGTTTCAAAAATTTCCTTGTTAGCCGAAAGTTTATTGATTCTAGTATTAATCGTTTTAGGTACTTGTTTGATTATGCAGTTCGGGTGATTAGATCTAATATTGATATATGATGGTGTGTGATTATCTTTGTTGAAGGGTTTGTAAGTCCCCTTTTTTAAGTCTAGTGTAATGTCTAGATAGTTAACTTCTTTACAATTTGGGGTTATGTCTATTTTAAATCCTAGGTATTTGAAGGCTCTTATTATTTTTTTATGTATTTTGGATACCATGGGGCCGTCACTATTAGGGATGATAATTAATCCATCATCCCTGTATAAACCAACTAAATTAGGCTCTACAATTCTGCTGAGTGTGTACATTATAAATATGCCCACCAGATCGGCAATCTGTGCTGAGTCAAAGGCACCCATCGGAACATCGAAGCTGTTGTTGTTTAATTTAATCCATGTTTCGTGGTTGCTTGTAAGGATGGATCTGCGACATGCCATAATTATTCTTACCTGTTCATCGGATATATCCACGAAATTCCTAGCATAGTTAATGCTGTTCGTAAGTAACTCCTTGGAAATCGAGGGGTAAAATTCCATAATATCGAATTGTATAAAGGAGGCATTCCTCTTATTTTCAATTGAAATAAACCATTTGATGGTATCCGAAGAATCCTTCCAAAGGTTGAATTTGGTAGCCTCCAGAGTTACTTTAATGATATTCTTGAGGAACTCCCTAGATACATGGCCGAGTTCCGATTTAGTAGAGTTGATCAATCTAGCTTGTTTTTTAATGTGGAAATTTTTCTTGTGGTCCTTGATTAGTATGTATGCGTCTTTGTTATCGATTTTCCCCACTCTATCCTCGATGTCCAGCCTGGACGCAAAGTCCTTGGTTTCCTCATTAATTATCCTTTCAGTGTCGTGGGTATCTTTTCTGTAATTATTACAGATTTTTTCCAGAATAGTTTTTTTATACTCGGATGGGCACATCTTGTAAATATTCGCTGACTTATCAGCCTTCACCCAAACTTTGTTCGACTTCTTGATCTCTGCGATGTCTTTCTTCAGAGTGGACTGAAATTGGTTTGAATATCTTCTGAACTTAATTCTTTTGACTAGGTCGAAAAGATCAGTCTCAAAAGACTTCAAAGCCTCGATGGGTTTACAGGTATTCTGTGACCTGAAAGTAAAGGTTTCCTTGTAATTAGAATCCTCATTCTTTAAAAAGAAATACGCTTTCCATCTTAGTCTGTTGGTAAAGTCCGTTATTCTGTCCATAAGAGAGAACGTGAAGCTATGTAGGCTGGGAAAAGGTATATTTTTCAGCGAATATGACGGTGTAAACTTCTCCATCCTCAGTTCAAAATTGAAGTAATTCCGATACAAGAATTCCTGTGAGAGCTCAACACGTTGTGGAGCCAGTAAATAGTGTTATAATGGAATAATTCCAGGAAGAAATCCGGGTAAGAGAGCTCAATGTGGTAAACAGAGCAATAATAACGTAAAATATAACACGAAATTACATGATTGTCGATGCAATAATTTATTTCAACCTTGCGGTTTTATTCAAGCATCCAACTTAACAATTACATTTTTGATACTGATAGAAAATTGAATTATCCTCGGCACTTCAAATACAATCAGAGGGAGTGGTGGTAGCAGCCGGTTTGAGCACCCAACATAGAGTGAGTAGGAATTAACATCTTATATTTGACTAAATTAATCTAAGGAGATCTTATGGTTTTTTTTGTTTATTTTTATTAAATAATAACGTCTGGGTTAAGCGCACATATTCTTTCTACATAACCGACCTGGTGACATACGCCTCCATACATACGCACACATATACCTATTCTTAACATCACACACACACAATTTTTGCTAGCCCGAAATTCAGCTTACCAAGGCGACCGAGATTTTTTACCCGGCAAACGAAAGGAGAGCGTCTCGTGTCATCGGCCAGTTGACACTTCTCGTGCCCTAATTATCTCTAGATTCGCGCGTCAAAATTAATTTGAAAATTAAAAATACTCTGATTTTCACAAATTCATCTTACATTAGTTTATAATCTATGGAAGCCTATAATTAATTCTAATCTAATATTGTCTAGTGATAATATTATACACTTAATTTAATTCGCTATCTTATTTTAAGTAAATAACATCTGCATATATCCCTATATATATATACACATCTATCTCTACACGCACACACATGTATACATACATATACACACACATACATATATACTTACATCTACACACACATATATATATACACACATACACACATATACATATATATATATACACATACATACATACGCACCCACACATATATACATATATACCTCCGTACCTACTACCTAGAATTAAAATTTTTTTAAGACATCGAAGATAAATGTGTTTCGTCTTTAAGTATTCATTAAAGAACATCCCTACTAAATGAATGCATACCTACACACACACACACACAAACATATGCACATACACACACATACACACATATACCTATACATACCTATATACGCACATGCACACATAGCCACAGATGTGCAAAATAGAGATACATATATATGTATACATAGACATACACAAATGCACACCTGTACACATACCTATATACATACTCAGTCATACGCATACGTACACACATACCTATACTCATATACTCGCACATGCCCATACATGCACACATACACCTGCACCCATGTATACACATATATACCTATATACACATATACATATATACAAAATAATATATACGGCCTGGAAAGTTTTAAATTGCATATACATAACCATAAGTAAAATAATACATACGGCCTAGAAAGTTTTAATAACCGGGGTAAGAGTTTAATTAAATATACGCACACATTGATAAGGCAAATATGCAGTACATACATACACACACACACATACACACACCCACATACATGCTAGCACATACACAGACACAAGCATGCATGTACACACACCCACATACATGCTAGCACATACACAGACACAAGCATGCATGTACACATATATATACATACAAAAACAAATGTACTTATATATACGTTCCAAGGAGTTACTTACGAACAGCATTAACTATGCTAGGAATTTCGTGGATATATCCGATGAACAGGTAAGAATAATTATGGCATGTCGCAGATCCATCCTTACAAGCAACCACGAAACATGGATTAAATTAAACAACAACAGCTTCGATGTTCCGATGGGTGCCTTTGACTCAGCACAGATTGCCGATCTGGTGGGCATATTTATAATGTACACACTCAGCAGAATTGTAGAGCCTAATTTAGTTGGTTTATACAGGGATGATGGATTAATTATCATCCCTAATAGTGACGGCCCCATGGTATCCAAAATACATAAAAAAATAATAAGAGCCTTCAAATACCTAGGATTTAAAATAGACATAACCCCAAATTGTAAAGAAGTTAACTATCTAGACATTACACTAGACTTAAAAAAGGGGACTTACAAACCCTTCAACAAAGATAATCACACACCATCATATATCAATATTAGATCTAATCACCCGAACTGCATAATCAAACAAGTACCTAAAACGATTAATACTAGAATCAATAAACTTTCGGCTAACAAGGAAATTTTTGAAACAAACAAACATTTATACAATAGAGCGCTAGAAAAAAGTGGATATAGCGATAAACTCAAATATATCAAGAAAGAAAATAAAAATAAATCCAGGAATAGAGGCCGTAAAATAACATGGTTCAATCCTCCATACTGCCAACTATCTAACATCAACATCGGGAAAGTATTCTTGAACCTAGTAGATAAGCATTTTAGCATGAATAATCCACTCAGAAAGATATTTAATAGAAAAACCATAAAAATTAGTTACTCTTGTACCAAAAACATGGATAAAATAATCAGCACCCATAATCGTAAATTACTAAACAATTCTAGTAAAAATAAGGTTACAGTAGATAAATGTAATTGCCAAGTTAAAGAGAACTGCCCACTGGACGGTAACTGTAAAGTTGAGTGTGTGGTGTATAAGGCCACGATTCATCCGGAAGATAATAACAGGGACAATAAAGTCTACATCGGCATCTCCGCGGGTAACTGGAAACAACGCTTTTATGACCACAAACACTCTTTTAACAACCCAGATCTCAAGAACAAAACAGAATTAGCGAAACAATGGTGGCTTCTGAAAAATGAGAACCGGTCCCCGGTGGTTTCGTGGTCAATACTATGCTTTTCTGATATCCCAAATGGATTTAGGCAGAGATGCAATTTATGTTTAGAGGAGAAAATAAGAATCCTAAAATACGACCGCAATAATCTTTTAAACAAACGTGATGAATTGATGGCGAAATGCAGACATAAATGCAAATTTAAAATTACCAATATCTAACAATCTGATAGACCTCTAGACTTGTAACAGTTAGATACCAAATAGATCAGTTACGGTAAACCCCCATAAATATTTACATTAATATCTGTTATGAACATGTAATTACTGACCTGATGACATTAGTTATAGTTGTTTTTCGGATGTATGCATATACGAGTGTACATTAAGATATTCGTGTATTCAGTGTACTTATTCGAAATAAGATAGCATTATATTTGCTATGTATGCATGCGCGTGCGGATGCGCGTGTATGTGGGCATTAGTGTATATGTATGTATGATAAAAATTAGGAACGTATATATAAGTACATTTGTTTTTGTATGTATATATATGTGTACATGCATGCTTGTGTCTGTGTATGTGCTAGCATGTATGTGGGTGTGTGTATGTGTGTGTGTGTATGTATGTACTGCATATTTGCCTTATCAATGTGTGCGTATATTTAATTAAACTCTTACCCCGGTTATTAAAACTTTCTAGGCCGTATGTATTATTTTACTTATGGTTATGTATATGCAATTTAAAACTTTCCAGGCCGTATATATTATTTTGTATATATGTATATGTGTATATAGGTATATATGTGTATACATGGGTGCAGGTGTATGTGTGCATGTATGGGCATGTGCGAGTATATGAGTATAGGTATGTGTGTACGTATGCGTATGACTGAGTATGTATATAGGTATGTGTACAGGTGTGCATTTGTGTATGTCTATGTATACATATATATGTATCTCTATTTTGCACATCTGTGGCTATGTGTGCATGTGCGTATATAGGTATGTATAGGTATATGTGTGTATGTGTGTGTATGTGCATATGTTTGTGTGTGTGTGTGTGTAGGTATGCATTCATTTAGTAGGGATGTTCTTTAATGAATACTTAAAGACGAAACACATTTATCTTCGATGTCTTAAAAAAATTTTAATTCTAGGTAGTAGGTACGGGGGTATATATGTATATATGTGTGGGTGCGTATGTATGTATGTGTATATATATATATGTATATGTGTGTATGTGTGTATATATATATGTGTGTGTAGATGTAAGTATATATGTATGTGTGTGTATATGTATGTATACATGTGTGTGCGTGTAGAGATAGATGTGTATATATATATAGGGATATATGCAGATGTTATTTACTTAAAATAAGATAGCGAATTAAATTAAGTGTATAATATTATCACTAGACAATATTAGATTAGAATTAATTATAGGCTTCCATAGATTATAAACTAATGTAAGATGAATTTGTGAAAATCAGAGTATTTTTAATTTTCAAATTAATTTTGACGCGCGAATCTAGAGATAATTAGGGCACGAGAAGTGTCAACTGGCCGATGACACGAGACGCTCTCCTTTCGTTTGCCGGGTAAAAAATCTCGGTCGCCTTGGTAAGCTGAATTTCGGGCTAGCAAAAATTGTGTGTGTGTGATGTTAAGAATAGGTATATGTGTGCGTATGTATGGAGGCGTATGTCACCAGGTCGGTTATGTAGAAAGAATATGTGCGCTTAACCCAGACGTTATTATTTAATAAAAATAAACAAAAAAAACCATAAGATCTCCTTAGATTAATTTAGTCAAATATAAGATGTTAATTCCTACTCACTCTATGTTGGGTGCTCAAACCGGCTGCTACCACCACTCCCTCTGATTGTATTTGAAGTGCCGAGGATAATTCAATTTTCTATCAGTATCAAAAATGTAATTGTTAAGTTGGATGCTTGAATAAAACCGCAAGGTTGAAATAAATTATTGCATCGACAATCATGTAATTTCGTGTTATATTTTACGTTATTGCTCTGTTTACCACATTGAGCTCTCTTACCCGGATTTCTTCCTGGAATTATTCCATTATAACACTATATATATATATATATATATATATATATATATATATATATATTATATTATCATACTAAAGCTGAGTTAATGAACATTTACTTTGTTTGAAATGTCCAATTTAATCGTTTCAAATCGCCGTAATTTGCAATTAATTCACCAAGTTACTCATCCCTTTTTAAGTGTATGTCTATTACTCTCACCCTCGAGAGATAGAAACAAATATGCGGCGAGTTGAGATAAACTGACTGCAAACGGACAGCAGAGAGGGGGGGAAAGCGGTCCTTATTTACATGATTCTCCACGAGGACAAAGGTAGACACAGGGTCAGTTTTTAATGTGGAGAATAGTCCAGCTACTCGAGAAATGGGCGCTTCTGACTGGAACAAAAAACAAACATTGTCCTAGTCTAGAAAGATTTCTCTTTCACTCACAAAGAACAGAAAAGGTGAAGTGTAGAATCAGAACAGATACTACACTTTGATCCTACCCAAAAAGCCAAGGAGAGAAATAACAGTCTTTTTTAAAAGCTGGTGACGAAAAAGCCCGAGGAAGTCGGCCATTTTGAACAAATTGCTGAACAAATAAAACATAGACAGAGGGAAATGTACCTGAGAAAAATAAAAAATAATGAAAATGAAAGAAATATAAGTGATAGTAGAAAGCCTAAATAAAACCTGAGCAAACATCTCCAGAGAATCGCTACGTGATGATAGTGGGGTCGTATATCAAATTAAGCGTCGGGTGATCGTGGCTTTTTTGTTTTGTTTTTAATTGACTGTATGAGAAACAATACGTGATGAGACCGGGCGGAAGATGAGAAGTAAGAAATCTAAACCGTTGTGAATCTGCGCTTGCCTGGCTTGGTGAAATTCATCAACGCGCCTTCGTGGAATATGCTGGACACGATTGGCATTTTCCTTAGCGCCGCCGTCGTCGATCTCTCGCAGTGT
>OY744518.1:203996600-204006600 GCA_963556195.1 Sepiola atlantica
TATACAAATATTAAAAACTAAAAACTTGTATTAAGAAGGTTATTTGGCGAAATCGTTTTATAAGATTCTCAACCTTTAGTTACTGGAAAGTTAATTTTTGTGTTAATAGTTCTGTTGAGTTTATAAGTAAAACGCTTTTTCGGTGAATGCAACCTTTAAATGTTTCATCGCGGGCGTTTAAGCAATTCGTATTTAAATCATTTATGGCTTTAAAGATGTAAAATTTCTCAGAATCACATAAAGGACACCTGTTTAGTGCAGGGGAAAAAGACGGTCCTTTCTCAATAATTTTCCACTTGATGTTGAAAGGTGTCCCTTTTTCTTTTAATTCCCAGATCCGGTTGGCTAAGGCGGTGTTGGCTTTATCTTTATATTAAAATGTATATTTGTGTGTATACAGTCTTTTCTTGAATAAGCTTTTGTCATGCCAATGTATTTTTCGACTTCCCCGTTATGTTGGTTGATGTCGGTCGCGTCGTAAACAACGGAGTCGATCTTACAATTCCTTTCGATGGGGCAGTTGCTTTTGTTTTGGCATGAACAGCCCGTCACTGGTTTTGGAATCAGATCTCTGGAAATTATTTTTCTTATGGAAGGCATGGTTGAATAACTTGTCTTTATAGTGTTTCTGTTGAATATTTTGTGTAAGCTATGAGAGGTGGGGAAATGGTAAGATCGACTCCGTTGTTTACGACGCGACCGACATCAACCAACATAACGGGGAAGTCGAAAAATACATTGGCATGACAAAAGGCTTATTCAAGAAAAGACTGTATACACACAAATATACATTTTAATATAAAGATAAAGCTGTTCTATTGAAGATTGGCTGGAGGAAAGGTTGGAGATCCTTTGGCTGATATTCTTAATAAGATTTTTTTAAACGGCTGGTGGTGTGGGTGTATTGCAGTGTTTCATTTGGTTTGTGTTTTATTTATAACGTTCAGTTTGGTGTCCAGAAAGTTTAATTGGTCTAAATTAGTTTAATGGTTATTTTAAAGCCTAGATTATGGAACATGTGTATCAGGTCTTTTCTTAGTTTATCGAGTGTGTGCCCGTCTTGATTGCGGGACAGACAGAGGCCGTCGTCTCTATATAAGCCAAAGAAGTGGTCGGGGAACTTATTTTGAAGGGTGCTCAATATAAATAGTCCGACTAGGTCACATATGTCAGCACTGGCGTGAGCCCACATCGCAACGTCGAATGGGTCTTCTGGGTTTTATTTCTTAACCCAGGTATTTCTATCGAAGAAAGGTTGTGTTTTTCTAGCTGGCAGAATGGTATCTCTTTCTAATTGGTTTATTTTTGTAAATGAAAGCGCGAATGTGAGGGCCTTATCTAGTGTTTCTTTTGTAATGGAAGGATAGAAATCTACTATATCTAACTGTGTGAATTTGCATCTCTGTTTGTCTTTTATATTATTGAACCAATTTAGGACTGACATAGTGTTTCCCCAGAGATTAAGGTTCGTTTTACTTTTAATTTTATTAACTATATTCTTAACTATTTATTAACTATATTCTTAACTATAACTTTACTAACTATTCCTATATCGCTTTTAGCTGGGTTGATGAGTCTGCAGGAGGTCTTGCTATTAAAATTTTCTTTGTGGTCTTTAAGACTAATGAAAGGTTTTCTTTTTGCTAAGTAGTTTGCTCTGTACTCTATGTTTAATTTGGTAGATAATTCGGTGGCTTCGTTGTTAATGGTTTTATATGTGTTACTTTTTGCTAACTGGTATTTATTGGTGATGGAGTTATTGGTAAGTGTAATGTATTTCTCTTTTTACATTTTGTAAATATTTTGAGTTTTGTCTGAAATAACTGATGCGTAATTATCTCTTTTAAGTTTGTTCAGTTTTTTTATGTCGTCGGCGAGTTTGTTTTTTTTGGAAAGGGTTTGTGTAGTTAATGAACTGTAAGTTGTGCATAATACCGAGGAGATCCTTTTCGAAATTGTCTAAGATGTCTACTTTAGGCGGGTATTTCCCTAATTTGAGGCCGTAGTGGTGTTTTTTTCTGTTTGTATTTGGCCGACATTCAGAACTTTCCACCTCATTTTTCCGATGACGTCTACTATTTTAGTCAGGAGAATTTTGGCGTAGGCTTTAGTATTGGGTGTTGGTATGTTTTTGTTGAGTATCCGAGGTTATGAATATCCATCATTTATGGTGTTGATTGTAATTCCTGAATGACTGTTATTTCTGTGATGTTGGTATATTTCCTGAGAGTGCTCGACGACTGGGCTAACAGTCCGTAACTGTAATTCCTGGAGGGAGCTGTATAGATTACTTGTAAGGAGGTAGGAAACTTCCAGCAGAGTGCTCAATTAATACAGTAAACGGAATTAAGAGCTTAATATATATATATTAAATCAGAAACTACCACGACGGTTGAACCGGCGGTTTCGTACACTGAGGGATTGGATCTCAGGCACTCATCGGCAGCCGTCGAAATGGTTGGATAATTCAAACGTTATAATATTAAAATTAAAACCACGTGATACTCTTTTGATTGGATGCGCGTGTGTGCTATTAATTAATTAACAATATATATATATATATATATATATATATATATATATATATATATATATATATAATATATATATATCGATATATATATATAATATATATATCGATATATATATATATATATATATATATATGCAAACATTGTTAAAAATAACATAAATGAGAAAATGCTGCCTAAATACACACACAATATATATATATATATATATATATATATATATATATATATATATATATATGAGGCCTTCGTCAGTCGTGTCTGACCATGAATGACACTTGCAGAACTAGCTGACTCGTTTAAGAATTTGAGGCAAGGCCCACGTAGGCCCTCTCAGCCACAGTTAGAAATGCCTAGGGTAAGTCAATATGTCCCTTGGGGCATTGGCATTACTGACAAGACTTTATATATATATATATATATATATATATATATATATATATATATATATTTAACATAAAAAATCAACCCCTCAGAGTCGGAACAGATCCGGTGAAAGACAGCAGATCTTGTACACACAAGAGACTTCATATCCTTTATAAGGCAAATAATTATTCAAACAATTTAGGCTTAATTAAAGCGTGGTATATACTTAAGTACAGCTAATATATTTATATTATTTTTAATTATTAATTTTTTTTATTATTTGCTTATTTTTCTATTTCACTTATTTTTTTAATGGCGATTCAAATAACAATGTCTGCAATAATAAAAAAAAAATGAAGAGATTACTGGAAATCTGGGAAGACTTGTTGTCGCTCAGACTCCAGAAAACACCACCTGCTTTAGCTAGTTAGCGATAATGACTTGTGCGAGAACTACTAGTGAACAACTGATGATGATGATGATGATGATGATGATGATGATGATGATGATGATGATGATGATGATGATGATGATGATGATGATGATGATGATGATGATGGAGGAGGAGGAGGAGGAGGAGGAGGAGGAGGAGGAGGAGGAGGAGGAGGAGGAGGAGGAGGAGACCTTGTGAAGAGTCAAGGAGGATGGAAAGCCCGAGAAGGAAGAGCACTGGAAGAGTGCGGAGAGTACTGGGATCTTGGAGAGACTTATTACCACCCAAATCCCAGAGAAGACCAATGGTCCTTAGCCGCAAGAAATCAAAGGTAAGCGGCTGTTGCGATACCGCAAGGTCATTTGCGATGGTTATCAAAAAGAGGTAGAGAGTAGTGGAAATCTGGGTAGGCGTTTTGTCACTCAGACTCCAAGGAACACAATAATAATAGTAATAGTAATAATGATAATAATAAGTATTATTATTATTATTATTATTATTATTATTATTATTATTATTATTCACTAGAAGTCCTCAAACAGGGCATCGTCAGCGATTACTCACTGATAATAACGGGTGGTTTTCCTGGGAATCTGGGTGACAACAAGTTTCCCCAGATTTCCGTTACTTTCCACTTCTTTCAATAACTATTGCAAATAAATTTGCATTATCGCAACAGCTACTTACCATTGATTACTCGCTGACAATAACCATTGGTATACTCTGTGATTTGGGTGGCAATAAGCCTCTCCAAGGTCCCAGCACTCCCCGCACTCTTCCAGTGCTATTCCTCCTTGGTCTTTCCATCCTCCTTGACTCTTTACAATTTTTTTTGTGGTATCAGCCTAGGCTGATGCATTCTCTGTTTCTGGGAGTTAGTAGTAGTAGTAGTAGTAGTAGTAGTAGTAGTAGTAGTAGTAGTAGTAGTAGTAGTAGCTTTTGTAGTAGTGGTAGTAGTAGTAGTAGTAGTATCAAACGAGTTATTATTAGTGATTGCTCACTAAAGTCTGAATGGCAGTAAGTCTCCCTAGATTTCTAGCAATTTCCGCCTCTTTCGATAATCATTGCAATACACGTCACGTAATCGCAAGAGCCGTTTACCATTGATTTTTTCCCTAATGATGCTAGTAAACGACATTTACCTTTCTGTCTGAAATTTGAGTGGTAATAAGCTTCCCCAAAGTTCCAGTACACTTAGTACTTCGAGTGGAGGTCTGGTAGGTGCTCTCTCTCCTAGGTGTGTCCATCCTCCTTGGCTCTTTACAACCGTGTTGCGAGAATTGTTTATTATATCATTATCATTATTATTATTATTATTATTATTATTATTATCATTATTATTATTATTATCATTATTATTATTATTATTATTATTATTATTATTATCATTATCATTATTATTATCATTATTATTATTATTATAATCATCATTATCATTATCATTATCATTATCATTATTATTATCATTATTATTATCATCATCATCATCATTATTATTATTATCATCATTATTATTATTATCATCATCATTATTATCATCATCATTATTATCATCATCATCATTATCATCATAATTATTAGGCTAATTGCTGCCCGATCAAGATGACTGTCGGGTAAATAACCGCTACAGGGGGTCTCGAAATGTAAAGGTGAAACTGCGATTTGAACCCGGAATGGTTCGTTTTGTTCTTTCACTGATTGTGTAGACAGGAAGTAAAACGAATCCCTAAGCCAAAAAGAGCAGGTGGAAGCGAAGGGAATGGTTTTGTCTTGGAGAATATTTCAGACATTTGCCTGGCAGTTCTTCTGAAAGATGATGAGCATTCATACTGTCAGTTTTCTTCTTTTTTTTCTTTCGTGAGGGCGTTGAAAAGTTGCCTTCTGGACCTTGTTGGTAGATTGTGTGTTGGTTCGTTGTTCCAAGAAGTCGAGCGTTGCCTAAGGTCGAAATGAGAAGAAGAAGAAGAAGAAGAAGAAGAAGAAGAAGAAGAAGAAGAAGAAGAAGAAGAAGAAGAAGAAGAAGAAGAAGAAGAAGAAAATACGAATAATAATAATAATGATAATAAAAAGAAGAAGAACAATAAGAAGAATGAGAAAAAGAATATGAAGACGAAGAAAGAGAGAAAAGAAGAAGAAGAAGAAGAAGAAGAAGAAGAAGAAGAAAAGAAAAAAGACAAAGAAGGAAAAATAAAACGAAGAAGAAGAAGAAGAAAAGAAAAAAGACAAAGAAGGAAAAATAAAACGAAGAAGAAGAAGAAAAAGAAGATAACAAAGAAAGAAAACGACGAACAATAATAAGAAGAAACAGGTGAAGAAAAAGAAGAGAACAAAACAAGAAGACAAAGAAAAATGAGAAGAAGGCGAAGAAAGAAAAGCAAAAGAAGACAAAGAAGAAGAAGAAGACAAAGAAGAAGAAGAAGAAGAAGAAGAAGAAGAAGAAGAAGAAGAAGAAGAAGAAGAAGAATACATGGCAGCTGATGATAAAATACGGAAACAGAGAGAATGGGAGAGGGGGAGAGAGCGCGTGTGTCTGTGAAGTAATAATATAACCACTGAGAGATTGAAGAACTCGGAAGAAGATGAAGAAAATCCCATGTAAAAATAGAGAAACAAATGATGACGAATGCTAAAGAGAGAGAGGGGGACGGGAAACAGATAGACAGACAGAGACAGGGATACATGCAGCAGATTACTGAAAGGAAAGAAACACTGAAGGGAAGAAAGAGAGGTGAAAGACGATAAACACAAATTAGTATATGAGAGAAAGAGAGAGAGTAAAAGAGGGATCTATATGAAAGAGAAAAGTCAAAGAATGAAATGAGAGGTTAGAAAAGAAACAAAAAAAGAAAGAGAGATAAGACGATGAAGAAGAGTGATAAAATAAAGAGACCATCGGAAAAGAAAAAAGGGGGAGAATGCGTGAAATAAGAGAGAAAGGGAGAGAGAGGGAATTTAGATTTGAGGTTCAAGGGTTGGAAAAGCATATGAAAAAGAAATATAGAAAAGACGAGAATCCCCTTTTTACATTTAACAGGGATATTTTTAATTAAAAAAGGTCGATAAAACATATTTCGTCAGTGATTTGGGCCAATTATTGGTCCGTTTTGAAACAAAACATTCATTTTCATTCGAGAATTAGATATTTAATCCGATCACGAGTTTCTGTTTTGACTACTAGTATCATAGAAGAAGTCGGGGGGGGGGGAGATAACCTCTCTCACTTCCAAATAATTGTCCTGCAACCCATTACACCGGAAAGAAGTCTATATGCATTCTAATTAGAGTGCACTACATCTTTTAAAATGCTATATATAGCTATTTGATACACATTTTTAATACGATATATATGTTTAATACGTTATATTTTTAATGAGATATTTTCGTTTTGTTTTTTGTTTTTTTAATACAAAATACGCTATATTGTTTGTTTGTTTGTTTTTTTAATACAAAATACGATATTTATTTCAATTTTCACCGCTATATTTTTGCACGTACGCTATATTGTTTTTCTATGTGGAAGTTTCTTCTTCTTTTCGATTTCCGTTTGAGGACAATATTTAAAATGCATTGTTTTGGAGTTTTATGTTCAATGCGAAATAGTCCCCAAAGACAAAAAATAAAACCCACTTGATTTACAACTGTGTCATACATTTCTTCATTTTATTCTTTAAGTACGATATATTGTTTTTTAGACGAAATACGAGTGCTTCTTGCTGTTGAACTTCACGTCCGAGGACGACATGTGCGTTTCACAGCACATTACCATTTTAAAGACATTTGAAATTAAAAACAAAACACAATATATCGTAAATTTATTCACTTAATATTTCGACATACGATATATTGGTGTTTGCTTGTTTAAATCCGATATTTTAATAAATATATTTTTGGCTTGTTTTTTTAGCAGCAATAGAAGGAAGACTGGGACGATATACATACAAATCGGAGCAGCACTAAAAATACAGGATCTTTGAAAACAGTGAAAGCCAGATTTACAAAAACGTTAACGTAGAACGAACAACAACAGAATAACCGGACCGGACGAAGACAAAACACTTCTGGAGCAAGATATGGGAAAAGCCTCAAAATCACAACAAAAATGCGAAGTGTCTGAAAAACATGAAATATGAACTACAGGAAATTGAAACAGGAACAGAAACAGAAATTAATGAAGAAACAATTAAGACAACCCTAAGGAAAATGACAAACTAGAAAGCACCAGGCCATGATGGAATACATGCATCCTGGTTCAAAAATATCACGACCCTACATGAAAAGCTAACGCAGAAACTGAGAGGATGTATCCACAAAATAGACGTATCACAGTGGATTACCAAGGAAAGGAAAACGCTAATCCAAAATAATGCCAAAAATATCCCAAGCAATTACAGACCAATAACCTGTTTACCAACAATGTGGAAAATCCTAACGACACAACTGAGAGAACAAATCTACCATTCCCTGAACAATCGTGGACTGCTCCCCGAGGAAGAACAGGGATGCTGGAAAAGGAAAAGAGGGGCGCATTATTTGCTATATATAGATTTTTTAAAATCCTGAAGGAGGTAAAAAGCAGAAAAAAAAATGCGATTAGGACGTAGGAGCACTAGGATCAGTCTAAAAACACTGGAGAAAAGACTTGGAGAAATTGGAAAAAAAAGGGACCACTGAGACCATACAAATGACAGCAATAATCAAAACAGCTGCAATCTTAAGAAAAATCCTTGAATGCGGAAACCAACCCGCATAAGCTACGAATAGTAACCGGTCACATGTAAGTTACAACAGAAAGAAAATAAAACCACAGGAAGAACACCACGTCACGACCAAGGAACATAAACTGCAAGAAACATCATAAGCTGCCCCCCCTCAAAAAAAAATGGCACCAGTCTCGGCTGAGACCATACAGAATAGTCATAGAGGGTCAAGAAGGATGGGAAGACCGAGGAGGCACAGCACCAACCAGACCTCCACTGGAAGAGTGCGGAGAGTGCTGGGACATAGATAAGGCTTATTGCCACCAAAATCCCAGAGGAACCAATGGTCGTTGCCAGAGAGAAATCAATGGTCGGCGGCTGTTGCGATAATGCAACGTCATTTGTGGTGGTGATCGAAGAGAGGTGGAAAGTACTGGAACTCTGGGGAGGCTTGTTGTCACTCAGACTCCAGGGAACACCACTGGTTGTTGTCGGTGAGCAATTACTGATGATAACTTGTGTGAGAACTCCTAGTGAATAATAATAATAATAATAATAATAATAATAATAATAATAATAATAATAATAATAATAATAATAATAATAATAACAACAACAACAATTTCATAGTAGTCTCAACTTTTGGGTGGTTTTAGTAAGGGTTTTCTTTTTTGAACATCAAGTCAATTTCCTTTGACTTCAGATATTCAAGCACGTTTGCTATTCCTAACAGGCAAGCCTTTTCCAGAGTTGGAAGAAATTGTCTCGCCAATCTATTTAAGTCATTTATGGTGGCTTTTCGTTATGATTCCAAGCATTCTAATTACAACGGGAATCACCTTTACTTCTTTACATTTCCATAGTCTAACTAATTCCCATTTTAGATCTTGATATTTATTCATTTTTTCGTGTTCTTTCTGATGCCCTCTGGCATCGAAAGGGGCAGGCTTTATCAATGGTTAAGCACGTTCTCTTATTTTTTGTTTAGAAAGATTAAGTCGGGTTTTGAAGAACCTTATCAGTTAGTATGCGCATGCCCCAAAGAAGTTTGACATTGTCGTTCTCCTGTACCACTTCTGCCTTATGCTCACACCACTTCCCATTGTGGTTCAATTCATAAAGTTTGCATATATTCCAGTGTAGTACCTGAGCGACTTTGTCGTGTCTCCATTTTTTATACTGGTGTTGTGCTAGCATTTGGGCATTCAGATACAATATACGCTAAGGTTTCTTCCCTTTCATTACACAAGCGGCATATCGGTGATTCTGCATTTTTGTACATGTAATGTTTGATGGACCTTGTGCGAGTGGCTTGTTCTTGGGCTGCCATTAAGGTGATCTCAGTAGATCTCTTGAGATCACTCCTGACCAACGAATTCCAGCTGTAATTATCTCTAACTGCATTCTTCTTCTTCTTCGTCTTCTTCTTATTATTATTATTATTATTATTATTACTATTATTATTATTATTATTATAAAAGTAAAGTAAATTAGGTACTTATATCGATCCTGACCCGTTTTCGTGAGGTTCGACTCGGAAGCGTTCGGCTGTCCTACGCAAACGCCCGAGAGTTGCCGAGCCGATTTGTACAAGACGACAATTTTGATACGGTGCTGCGTTCTATGATAATGTTTTGCTTGTTTTTTTTTGTTTTGTTTTTTGTTAGGGTTAGGGGTTATGGTTAGGGTTAGGGGTTAGGGGTTAGGGTTAGGGTTAAACATATTAATTTGATAACAGTAATTTCGCTGTGTTTTGCTTGTTTTATTTGTTTTGTTGTTTAAAAAATTTCTTACAACTATAACTAAAAATTATAGAACGTAGCAACGTATCAAAATAAAAAAGAATATTTATTTGATAACAGTAACTTCGCTATGTTTTCCTTGTTTTTTTTTTTGTTTTTTTTGTTTCTTTTAGAAAATTTCTTGAAAATATAACTTACAATCACAGGACGCAGCACCGTATCAAAATTGTC
>OY744518.1:204014100-204034100 GCA_963556195.1 Sepiola atlantica
TGATCAAAATTAAATATACGTATCCAAGTACATTGGTTAATATAGTTTCAGAATATATATGTCCTTTGTTCTGCTTTGAAGGGGGAAGTTTCTAGGGAATATTTAATCCACAAGTGATCCCCAGTCACATGTGTATTCCGATCAGAAGAAAGAGAAGAACAAGAAGAACAGGAAGGTGAAAGAGTAGGAGATCAAGAAAAGGAAGGAACTTGAGACGAAGAAGAAGAAGAAGAAGAAGAAGAAGAAGAAGAAGAAGAAGAAGAAGAAGAAGAAGAAGAAGAAGATGATGATTTTAATGACGTTCGTTTTTGCAGTTTTTGCACGAAGGTGTCGACATCTTTCTATAAAAATCATCTGAATGGTTACCCATCTAGTTACTGACCGACTGAACGTCGCTTAACTTCGACGATCTAATGAGAACCGGTGCGTCAATGTGATTATGTCGTATATAATATATATGGTTATTAGGGTCTAGCTTCGAAACCCTTGGGGAAATTCGTTGATAAACTAACGAAATAACTAACAAAATACCAAATAAACTAACGAACAAACAGACACGATCTACTAACCCTAATCCTTATAATGTGTCTGTTCGTGTCTTTTTGTTCGGTTTATTTTCCCAATGTTAAAATGAATGAACTAAAACAAACGCCTTTAACAACATGGCTAACTAATTGACATGTTCTGTTTTCTTTTCTTTGTTTTCTGCGATCGGGAAGATTAGGCAATTATTTTTTATTGCACGCATTTGTTAATCGTAGCGTCAAAAATGGTCGCACTCTCACACAGTATATATGTACGCATAGTTGAACACACACACATATATATATAAACACAAAAGCTCACACTTTTCGATCGTTACACGCATGCGCATTCGAGTGTTTACCTTCCCATTTATTAAAAACAACAAATAAAATTAGAAAAAATGCGCTTGTTGTAAATCGGAAAAGCAGTTTCATCTTAATTTCCAAACAATGACATATTCACGACAATGATGCCCCAAGGGAGATCACTCTGAACGATATCGAATTCAAATCACGTAGCGACTGGTATGAAGCGTTGTCTAACGTGGCCACTTTACACAAGCGGTGTTACCAACCCACCACTGTCATACCAATTCGACCCGACCCCCTGATTTATCAGGAAACTCTTCTTCTTCTTCTTTGTCTTTTTCTTCTTCTTCTTCTTCTTCTTCTTCTTCTTTGTATTCTTCTTCTTCTTTGTCTTTTTCTTCTTCTTCTTCTTCTTCTTCTTCTTCTTCTTTGTCTTTTTCTTCTTCTTCTTCTTCTTCTTCTTCTTCTTTGTCTTTTTCTTCTTCTTCTTCTTCTTCTTTGTCTTTTTCTTCTTCTTCTTTGTCTTCTTCTTGTTTTTAGCCTTCTCTTTCTTCTTCTTCTTCTTAGCCCTTTTCTTCTTTCTCCTGCTTCTTCTTGGCCTTCTTCTTCTTCTTCTTCTTCTTCTCCTCAAGTGTCTTCCTTTTCTTGATCTTTTTCACCTTCTTGTTCTTCTTGTTTTTCTTCCTCTTTTTTCTTTATCTTCTAACTCTTTTTCTCCTTCTTCTCTTTTACTTCTTCCTTTTCTTTCTTCTTTCTTTTCTACGTATTCCTCTTTTTAATTCTTATTCTTCTTCTTCTTCTTCTTCCTCTTTTTCCTCCTTTCTCTTCTACCGATGTTTCTTTTTCTACGTATGTCTCCTTTTTCCTTCTTTGTTTTTCTTCTTGACTTTCTTCTTTTCTCCTCCCCCTTCTTCTTCTTATTCTTCTTCTTCTTTTTCCCTACACCCGTTTCATGGATCGTTTAAAAAAAAAAGCATTTAGATTTATCGATAGAGTCCGAAATACGCCTGACCAGGCGGAAGGTGGGGAGATTAACGACGGACAACCGAGGCTTTATGAGAAGCCGGTGGTGTATGGTGAGAAGAAGGTGGGTAGGACAATAGTAGAGTGGCAAAACGGAAAGTGTGTTGTCACGTGTCGTTTAAGGTTTGCTTCTTGTTGTTGTTGTTGTTGTTGTTGTCGTTGTTGTTGCTGTTGTTGATAGTTTCCTCCTACGAAGACTAATTTTACAATAAATAAACCTTTTGAGGTTATGTATACCCTGAGGACTATCTCTGATTTCTTTTCTACGTTCGTCTTCCTACTCTCTTTCTTTCTCCTACTCCCCATCTCTCTCTCTCTCTCTTTCTCTCTCTCCCTCTATCTCTCTATCTATCTATCTATCCATCTATTTATCTATCTACCTGTCTATTTCTGCCGCGCGTGTACTCAATATATTTCATTGATGCTGTCCATATGCCTTTAATTTAGTGTCTACACCCTCTGCTGACGATGAAATCAAATGGTAATAATAAAAATACATGAGCTCTGAAACGATCGTACACTATTCTATTGTTTGTTGATTTCTTGGAACACAAATTGAAGATGTTATTTTACACACACACGCACACACGCACACACACACACACACACACACACACACACACACACACATATATATATATATATATATATATATATATATATATATATATATATATGGAAAATGAAATAAGGAAAACCAAAATATTAATTAAATATCGATCAACGTTTCACCTTTATAAGAAGGTTTCATCAGGACGGGAGATTGAAGTAAAAAGAATAAATACAGCAAAAAGTACCAAAGTCTGAAAAATAAATGTGAGGAAGTGATCAGCAGTTAGAATGCTGAGAAATGTGCTACGGCAGGACAGCCGATAAAAGTTTGAAAAGTGAGCGTTCAGAAGTCAACGGTTTATATAACGTTCCATAGAACATTAGAAAAATAAATGAGGAAGACGGTGTGGGAGGGGGATTCTCAGCGTTCTAACTGCTGAACGCTTCCTCACATTTATTTTTCAAACTTTGATACTTGTTACTGTATTTTTTTTTCTTTTTCTTTCTCTAATTAACATTTTGGTTTTTCTTTATTTCATATTCCATTACGTCGGAACATTTTTCCATTCTTTATCATATATATATATATATATATATATATATATATATATATATATATAAACAATATTTTGTTACATTCAATAGACCAAGATTTTATTTTTCTCACGAAACATTCTGAAAAGAGTCACTCTTTGGTGAAATTTCTTTACGAAATCGTTTCGTTCATAGAGGACCAACCAACATTAGTATGTTAATATTGAATCCGTCGTCCTTGGTAACATTTATTCGTTGCCTATTTGTTTTTTCACACCTATTTTGTTCTGTTAGATATTGTTAAAAATCCACCAAAAGTCTAATCAAACCGGAAAGATTTAATAAACATAACGGCGAGTGTCAGCTATCTGTGACAGGTTTGATAGTAAGTGATGGTTTGAAAGGTCGTTTCAAATTTCGGGAGAAACTTTGGGGAGGGGATCATGGATTTTTGTCACCATTTTTTTAGTTAGATTTTTTTCATATATTTTGGCTTGCCGTTATTATTGACAAGACTTTTTCTTAGACTTCTTCTTAAACTTTTCCCTTCTTCCTTTCTCATGGTTTTGGGATAATATGTTTTCATATTACCATTAAATGAACTATTGCTCTGATGATAAGCAAAGTTAGACTAAATACTATAATTTTCTCTTGACTTTGCTGTGAAACGCGCGTAAGAAAAAGTATTAAATTTGGAAAGAATAAATAGAGTTTTGTTTTGTCCGACAAAGAAGAAATATGAAAATAAAGAAATTGAAACAATAAATGAAAATTATGCTTTTGGATTATTTTTTCCTATCGTCATTGGAATGAAACTATAAAGTATATATATATATGTGTGTGTGTGTGGGGGGGGTGTATGTGTGAGAGTCGTGTGAGTGTGTGTGTATGCAGCATGATAGAAAAAATAAAAGCATATACAGTAAAAGTGTTATTATGCTTAATTTTAATATTTCGGACGACCCTCTGTCTTTTATCAGAAAATTGTTTTTTTTGGGGGGGGGTTCATTGAATATGCAACAAATCGTCATTGGAATGAAATTATAAAGTATATATATATATATATATATATATATATATATATATGTGTGTGTGTATGTGTGTGTGTGTGTGAGAGAGAGAGAGTCGTGTGGGTGTGTGCAGCATGATAGAAAACATAAAAGCATGTAAAGTAAAAGTGTTCTTATAATGCTTAATTTTAATATTTCGGACGGCCCTCTGTCTTTTATCAGAAAATTGTTTATTGAATATGAAACTTTAATGAAAAATTGAACATTTGAAACTTTGCAAATTTTCTCAGATAGTTTGTTTTGTGTAACGCAAATGTCGTCTGCGCGTGAAATTGTACGTTTGAACGGAAAAGTGGATCTCTCATTTTTTTTTTGTTTGTTTGTTAATATCCACGCACGCGTGTCTATCTTGTTTTTATTATGAATTTTGACACACAGCTGTTAGTCTTAAGAGGGTCTAAGTGTGGTATATATTTTGTTTCATTTAGTTTTATGTAACGGGGGTAAAAATCCCTTTATGAAAATGTTGATACCTCCAATTTTTATGAAATATTAACAATAGCTATGAGACATCAATTAATAAATATTCCCAAAATTTCTATTTACTTTTAGTGTTTTAAAATGTTTTTAAAAATCATAATACAGGCACAACCCTTTGATTTGAAAGTTTAAATATTCAAGATTTGCATTGAATTTCACCCATAGTCATTAAACACCAATGAAGAAAGGTTCCCTGAATTTGAATTTCTTCTTAAGACCCTTTAAGCTTAAACTTAACATTTTTAGACATTTTCGAATGAAAAAAGGTCATATAATGAATTTTGATAAAACTAGAATAAGCATTCTAGACATAAGGTTTAGTATCATTAGATCTTGATTTTAATCTTCGTAAGTGATGCAAAACTGTTCTCTTCAGAGAATTAATTTTACCTGTCCCAGGACGAGTATTCTTCTGATATATATATATATATATATGAAAATGAAAGAGGAAAGCCAAAAACTATGTGATTTATGTATTCATCAACGTTTCGTCTTTATTGAAAGACTTCCTCAGGATGAAGTAAAACAATGTAGAAAAATCATACAGAATATTAATTTTGAATTGTTAGAAAGTGACCAGTTTCTGCTTCCTCCGTCGACGGCCAGCACTAGGGGCCATACAAAGTAACAGTAATAGTTTGACACGTCGATAATTTATACTAATTAGCATTATTTGTGTTTCCAATATCAATATATCTATCATATATCCCAATTAAGTTTAACATGGTTAAAAAAAAGCATCGTAACTGTATGAGGGATCAAATCGCCGCAAACCTCGAGATTCCACTTTCCACTGTTAAGCGAGTGATTGTTCAATTCATCAGAGAAAGAAAATAATCAATATCCTGTCCTTTAAATCGATCACGGCAGACATCTTTACTCAACCCTAACCCTAACCCTAACCCTAACCCTAACCCTATGGCTGAAGTCTTCGTTATTGATGATAATACGGACGTCTATTTACTTCTATCATGTCCCCGCATACATTTTTATTTCAGTCAATAAACTTTGACCTGTCCAATGTAGCAATATTTCAAGGACAGAGAACCTATGTCGACTTGAACAGTCGTAACAACAGTTTAGATAAATACTTGTCATTATTTTAATAATCACTGGAGCTGTGAAATTCGGTCGTGTTTAAGAATAAGAGACGCGAATGTTTCCCATGTCTCTCACTTCCATCCAAATAAAGAGGGAAGTGGAGAAAGAAAAGGCTGAAACCAAAATAAACATTTCAGGGAGAATTTTTCCTTTGTTAATTAACCAAATATCTTTATGGTGTTTATTCTCCGTCTCGTGGTTGTCATCTCGTTTGACCTCCGAAGGGTCATTTCGTTTTATGCGCAAGCAGCATCTTGTGTTTCCGGTCTCCACCAAGACGAACGGATTGAAATGTTTTCTTAGTCGGTTCCGCCATTTTAGTCGAGTGTGTTTATTCTGTTGTTTCTGGTCGATATGTTTTCAATAGTTCAAGTCGAAAAGAGGGAGACAACTCTTCGTGCGATGCTTGAGAGGGGAAATAGAGGAGCAGTCTATAAGGGATAACTCTGCCGATATTTGAATGATTCGATCGAAGAGGTTGTCGTTCGGAAAAAAAAGAGCATCGGATTCGTTTTCGCGTGGAGAGTCTTCCATGAGATGAGGAGAAACAAGAAGCTGGATAAGATGGAGAGAGTTGGAAGTTTGTATCCAAGGGGAAAGGGTCAAACACGTTCGGCTTCCTTTTGGTTACCTTCGAGTGTTGTGACAAGAAATCCCGCCACAAACTTTTCTTTACCACCAACCTCCCTGTCACTCCTTTCACTTCCCCTCTTTTTCTCTCCTCTTCTGTCTCTCTAAAACATGCGTAGATGCATTATCATTTTCATCCCTCGCTTTTTGTATGTATGTCAATGTCAACGTGTACATATCTATCTATCTATCTATCTATCTATCTATCTATCTATCTATCTATCTATCTATCTATCTATCTATCTTAGTTTGTGTGTGTCTCTCTCTTACCCTATATATATATCAACCTCTCTCTCTCTCTCTCTCTCTCTCTCTCTATATATATATATATATATATATATATATATATATATATATATATATATATATATATATATATATATATATATATATATACATACAGAAGATGAATAATGAAGATAAAATGCTGTACAAATACAGTTGGCAGTGACTGTCCTAACTTTCGGATCTTTTTAGCCCCAAAAGCTTTGTATATATATATATATATATATATATATATATATATATATATATATATATATATATATATATATATATATATATAACTTTTCCACTCCCATTTACTTCCTCTCTACACCTATCTCTCTTTTCTCTCTTCCGTTTCTCTCTCTCTCTCTCTATATATATATATATATATATATATATATATATATATATATATATATAACATTGAATACAAATTTAAAGATAAATGATGTATCCTTAAATGATAATCTATCATGATAATAGAAAGCTCAATATAGTGAATAGAGCACAAAATTCAGAAGATGAATGATGGAAATAAAAAGTTGTACTAAATACAAAATACCATATTTATTAATACATCAGAAGATCAAAAGCAAGGAGTCTCGTTATCCTTAATCCATGGATTTTCAAAGAAAAAATATTTTCATCTGAGGACAAAAACAGATAATGTAAGTATTACCGGTAACATCAAACTTCGAAAAGTAATGCATATATATATATATATATATATATATATATATATATATATATATATATCCAAAACTTTTGGGGCTAAAAAGATCCGTAAGTTAGGACAGTCACTGCCAACTGTATTTGTACAGCATTTTATCTTCATTATTCATCTTCTATATATACAGTTTTTCATGGTAAACAACTGATGATCCCTTAAAATAGTGTTAGATAAAAACTGTAAAAAATAAATTGACTTACATGAGTGATTTTCCACTGAAAGACTTGGGATTAAAAGTTTTTATTTATTTTTTTATTAATATAGTTTTAATGGTTGGGAAACTTCCGAGACTATATATATATATATATATATATATATATATATATATATATATATATATATTCATCTGTAAAAGTTTTTTAATTAATATTTGATCAAAAATTCTCTCGATGAAACTTTTACTCTTTTTCTTTAATTTTAAACAAGAAATTTCGTATAATTTTAAACAGAAAAAAAATTACTTCGTATAAGGAAAGGAAACAACATTTATAGAATTTTTAGAGCAAAAATTTCCTTTTTTATATTCGGATGGTAACTTGTCACATCAAGGGAGACAACTTATCTAAACAAGTGTTGCTTTCATTTGTTTCTTTCAATGGAAAAGTTGCTTTCTTTTAACTGGCCTATAAAAATGTCACATCAGCGACGCCCCATGGAAGGAAACCTTGTCATTCCCTGCAGACTAGTGTGCAAATGAGTTAACTGAATGGGTCGAAGCAGGCATTGAAGCCTATGTCCTAAATTATTTAGCAAGCCCCACTCTCCCCAATGGTTCACCTCGGAATGTGCAGCTGCCATTGCTGAGAGGCAGCAAGCATTCTGTAAATTCGGCCGCCATAAGTCAGCTACTAATAGACATAAATTTATAGAGTCAATAAATAATTGCAAGGCCGTTATAGGCGAAGCAAAGAGAAGGTTTAATGAGTTAACCAAAAACGCATTCAGTCATAGAAACTAGGTACTCACGATTTCTGGAAAATCTACAATAGTGTGGTGAACAATGGTCAATCAACGATTCTCCCACTATCAAACCACAATGATGTCATTTGCACGGCAACTGATAAGGCTTAACTACTTGCCCAGCGTTTCGCCTCAAACTCTACTTTGGACTCAAAAAACCACCCCCTCCCTAAATTCCCATTGTGGACCGAGGCTACACTTGATAAACTGGTCATCACTCCATCCTAGGTTAGAGACATCATAAAAAACCTTGACACCTCAAAAGCTTGTGGGCCTGATCTTATACCTGTAATAGTAATAAAGGAATGCTCTGCTGAACTGGCCCCTGTCCTCTCCAAACTCTACAATAAATGCCTAGCTGAATCTTGTTTCCTCGAAACATGGAAAATTGCCTCTGTGGTATCAATCTACAAGAATTCTGGGAATAGAACCGATCCTTAGAACTACCGCCCAATCAGTCTATTCCCGATCTTTGCTAAAATCTTTGAATCCTTAATCAATCTAGCGATAGTCCGGCACTTAGTTAATGCTAAACTTCTTTCTGACCGCCAGTATGTATTTAGACAAGCACGATCTACTGCAGACATCCTAACAATCATCTCTGAACGCATGTATCATACACTGAACAAGGCAGGTGAAGCTAGGGCAGTCGCGCTTGATATATCCAAGGTCTTTGACAAAGTATGGCATAAAGGGATTCTCCATAAAATACGGTCATACGGTATTATAGGGCAACTACTTAATATAATTAGATCGTTGCTAAACAAAAGAAAAATCCAGGTTGTCCTCGATGGCCGTTAATCTAAGCAACATTACATAAATGCTGGTGTACTCCAGGGATCTATCCTTGGACCTTTACTGTTCCTGATCTCCATAAACGATCTCCCTGATTACATTGAGTCTGAGATTGGTTTATTTGCTGACGACACCACGTTTTACTCTCATCATGTGGGCAAAACCGACGCGCACATATATGAAGCAATGGCTGAATCCTTACAAAATGACCTCCAGGCTGTAGTGGATGTGGGTCATAAATGGTTGGTAACTTTTAATTCCACAAAGACAAAGCTCTTTACCTTCAATAACTACAAAAAAACTCTCCAACCACCGATTGTAGTGGCAAATAACACCCTACCTGAGAGTTCATCATTCAAACTCCGCGGCCTAACCTTCACAGGTAACATGAATTGGAACAAATACATTGAAGACATTGTCAAGGCTGTAGCAAATAAGATTGGCTCCCTCTACCGTGCTAGTAAACTATTCACACCTGACATTATCCTGTATCTTTACAAAGCCACCATCCGCCCATGCATGGAGTATTGTTGCCACATCTTGGCTGGTGCATCATCCACTAGACTCTCCATCCTTGACAAGGTCAAAAAAAAAGAGTCGCCAACTTAATAGGTCCCTCACTGTCAACCAAGCTCCAGCCATTGTCCCATCGCCTCATTGTAGCATCCTTGTGCTTGTTTTACAAATACTTCAATGGATTGTGTTTCGATGAACTGGCTATGTTCGTGCCCCCTCGAACAACTCGACAATCAGCTAAATTCTATCCATTCACTGTGGAAGTCCCAAGATGCTGGAGAGCCTTCTACTCTAATAGCTTCTTTCCTCGTGCTGCTGGCATCTGAAACTCCTTCCCTGCTCCATGTTTCCCCGACAGTACCGACATGCAGAGGTTTAAAACTAATGTAAACAGACAACTGGCTACACTGCTTCCAACTTGGGGTGACACCCCAAAACCCACACCCAAATACTCAGTAACCCTTTCCGTCTACAGTGGCGGCCTGCCTTGTTTGGGGTGAATATATATATATATATATATATATATATATATATATATATATATATATATATATATATATATATATATATGAATTGTAGGTATTTAGGCAGCATTTTCTTCATTTATGCACACATTGTTAAAAATAACAGAATTCGTCCGTTTAATTATACTTTTTTCATTTATTTTCACTTTTTTTGATGTTTTTTTTTATATTAAAATCAAAAAAATTATTAAATGATCCATAGGTTTCAAGAACGTGTTTTATTCCTCGTCGAATCATCCTCAGGTGTCAAATGAAAATGAACAAAGAAGCTGGAGAAAGAAGAGAATTTTTTAAAAGACAGCGGAGAAACGCGCAGAAAACGTTATTCGCATAGTTCCGAGAAGTCGTTGAATATTTAAATTCAGCATCGCTGGATGTTATCACAGAACAAAATCCCTATCCCACCGCCTCATCCTGCATCTTGTAAACTCTAGCTCAATTTACCAACATCTACAAAAACATAACTGCCCTCACTCTGATATAAGACAAATTCTAGTTAATAACACTAGAATTATACATTCCGAAACCAATTTAAAAACAATTTTTAAATAATGGAAGATACATAATAAAACAACAACCTAAAATTAATAACATGACATATGAAACAAGTGGTAACATTTTAAAATGCTTATGGTTATGCAATTTTGTTCTGTGAAAAAAAAACAATCATGAGTGTATATTTGCGAATATTAATTTATTAGAAGCTTTATAACAAATTAAGTATGTAAATTTGAAAGACGCGTGATGTTTGGGGAAGTTTGGGAATGGGTATATAAAGGAGCTGATAAGTAGATATAAAAAGAGACGATCAAAACTTATAATATAGTTTCGGTTTCTGACAGACAGATACATAATCTACATTATTAATAGATATATATATGTATAATATAATCATCCACAGACAGCTGTTTCGGTTTTACAAAACTCATCAATGTGGCTAGACGTAGCGAGATTCGAAACCCTGACTCTAGTCGTTGGCGGCAGTTGTTGGGGGGTAGATCTCTACAGACTGAACTAACAACCTGCTACTCGAACTGAAAGATATCATATCGTATTAAATTAAAGGATTTATTGTTTACATTTTTATTACGATACAGATAATCGAAAGTACTCATTTATTTACGGAAGAGTATTTCACATATCTCTATCTTTATAAAGTTACGTATATTTATATGTTTATATGTTTGTGTGCATAGGATTTATTCCTGAAATAATTAACCGATCATTATGAATTTTGGAAACAGCTGCTAAGCGTAAAGGGTTTAAATGTGGGCTACATTTAGTTTAATTCAGTGTTATACATAGGGATCAAGAAGAGAGCGAAAATCCTTCGTGAAAATTCAAATACATTCGATTTTTGTAAAATTAAGTAAAAGTAAGTATCAGACATCAATTAGTAAATATTCTCCAAATTTCAGGGGGTTTTTGTGATTAATGTCAGGCATTTTTTAGGCCGAAAGACTAAAAGAAAAACTTGACTAGCTTATTTGCCACGTCTTGCTCCAGACTTCATGTTCGTGACGTTATTTTTGGAACACGTTAACTTACTTACTAGTAGAAATTTCGTATCTTTACGTCAACAAATTTTTAATCGAAATTTCTTCTTTCTAAATAATCACACCATCCACTTTTTTTCCATTTCTTCAGGAGTTCGGTGAGTATGCAGGCTATCGTAACGGTTCATTTCGCCCTGGAAAACGCCGAGTAAAATCTAAAACAAAATGACGTAGTACAAGATGGCGTAGTACAAAATGGCGTAAAACAATATGTCGAAAAACAAAGATGGCATAATAGAAATTATCCAGTAAAGTAGTAATAAAACTTTTTTTTAAATAGTTTTGATGTTATTAAATTTTCTAAATAGATGATAACTTTCTGGGGACCCTGTATATTTGTTTCGTAAAAGTAGGATCTTTAGTTTTGTTAACTTACACTAAGATATAATTTTGTTTTAAAGGGATCAAATCTCCTTGGAGGAACGAATCGATTTTACTATTGTCTGCAAACCAAAAAAAAGATGGCATATTTATTAAGTGATTGGTCGCTTTACAATTCCAAAGTTTCTATCAGCGTTCTCCGATCAAATTAGACAAGGAAGAATTCAAAGGTTCATTTCTGTTCATAAAAGAGAATAAAACTGTCATTCCATTTTCCAATGGTGAAAAGGCAAATTACTTTAATACAAATTAGACACATAAATAATTGAATTAAAAAAATCCCTAACAAAAAACAGATGAGTGTTTTTTTGTGGGGGGAGGCGAGGCTGTTCAAAACGCGCACTTCCTATAGAAATTAGTTTCTGGGCGATTATATGAATGGTGAGAAAAATGTTAACTTCTTTTCCTTGAGGCGACGCTAGTCATTCGGGAAAAAGAATAATCTTTTCTTTATTCCATATTAAACTTGCTTTACGAAAGGCCTGAAAAAATGGAAGATTTCTTTTTTTATTGATGGAAAGATTATAGTCATTTTTAAACTGGTGTTTTTTAATGGATTTTAAAGAAAATTTGAAGAAAAGAAAAGAAATCTTATAAAAAAAATATATACCTGGAGACCAACGAAAATGGTTGAAAAGAACATCGTCATTTTGAAAACAGAACTACTTGAAGAATGAAAATGAAAACATTTGAAATTCCACGATACGGTATCTCCAAAGTATTGACCAATTATATAGAATTTTAATTTAACATATTTCGAAGGCTTAAAAGGGTTATTAATTTAATAACCTTTAGACTCGGGCGCATATCCGTCGAGTGAAAGTGACTTTGTCTTTTGGTCTCTTCGGGTTAGGAAATGTGAGTTCGTGTTGGATACATTCCTCTCTGTTAAAACACTGTGAAGACTTAGTGGAAGAATGAAACTGAAAGGGGAAATCCCACAGAGAATTAGCACGCAACAAATTATAACAGAATTTGAGATAGCAGTGGGGTATTTAGACGACGCTGCTATTCTGGCGATCTAAGAATTGCGTTATAGTTTTAGTAATTCGGAATGATTCGCAAAATATTTCTGTGTGAATAATTACGAGGAAAAGAGGGGAAGGGGTTCGAATGAGAGTAGAGATAGATGAAGGTGTGTAAGGGTGGAATAAGGGGAGGTGAGAGAGTAGGATAGAAGAGAAGGAAATGGGGGTTGGATAGAAAGAGGCAGGGACATAATGGAAGAGGACAATAAATATGAGTAGGGGAGAAAGTGTATAGTGAATGGATGGGATACGAAGAAGAAGAAGAAGAAGAAGAAGAAGAAGAAGAAGAAGAAGAAGAAGAAGAAGAAGAAGAAGAAGAAGAAGAAGAAGAAGAAGAGAATAAAAAAGAGGAAGAGAAGAGGAAAATTAATCGGGAAATTAATAAGAAAGAAAAAAGAGGGAAAAAATTAAAAAAGAAGAAAAAGAGGGGAATGACGAGGAAGAGGAAGCAAAGGATGAAGATGATGAGTGAAAATAGGAAGGATGAGAACGGATAAGTAGGAGTGCCAGAAAGAGGGTTGGTTGAAGAGAGAAAAGGAAACAGAGAAAAGAGGGAGGGGGGGATATCTCTAAATGAATAAATACGAAAGTTTGTCCTATTTCTCGCACTAATGGTATGTTCAAAACGCCATATTTCAATGTAGTTCAACATTACACAATAGACGCACCGGCTTTTTTTATATACTGTTTAGGTATGTACAATATCAGTATCAAGGTTAACTAATTTAAATATTGATTTGAAAAAAGGTCATTTAATTAAGTAACTATTATTTGTTATAGTCTTTTAATTCAATGGTTGTTTTGGTTTAAATATAATAAAAAAAACTCTGTGTCGCAATATTGTTAATTTTCTCGACAAATATTTAGCATTTGTGTTCAAATCTAACTTTCTTTTGAGGAGCCAACTTGATGTTCAACAAGTTGCGATCTATTTGATTTATTCTTTCTTTTCATTTATTTTATATTACATTTAAAATATAAATATTTTTTATCGAAACTACCATAATGTTAATGTTTGTCTATCTATACGAATAACATGGAAAGATTGTGTTTCGTGTTTACAACAAAGTTACGAATGAAATGTTTATTATTTTTAATTAATGTTTTATGTATTTGAAGAACAGACTGGTAGTTCATAAAAAGAAAAAATATATTAAAAAGATAGAAAGAGAAAATAGGGCAATTTTGATATGGCTGGATACTTTCCAATCTGCCGTAAAGACTCAAATAAACGCGTGCACGGGCTCGAAGTATATATCTGTAACACCCTTCCCCAAACCAAAGAACATAACCTAGAATCCAATCATCAGGCCTCCATATGCTTTCAACTAGCAATACAATATAATGTTAGTTATCTATATTTTCTCTATCGTTCCTCTTCGACCCAGGGCTCTACCCTTATTTACCACATCTTTGATAATATCGACACAGCACTTTCCTCGGATCCGAGCACTCAAATTCATGTGTTTGAAGACTTTAATGTTCACCAGAGCGATTGTTCAATTAATTACCTTTAAATGTATATTTTTACTGTCATACGTTTTCTTGGCCTTTTGGCTAAGATCAAAGTGTAGTATCTGTTCCGATGGATACTGCACCCCATAGACTGGTATTGTCTTGGCCTTCGGGGCTTGATTTACGCCTGTCTATGGGTCTGTCCTGTGCAGTTCTAGGAGGACAACCCTCCCAGGCTTCGCCTCCCCTCTTTGGGGAGGAGTAAGTTTATTGCTTACTGCCTGAGGCGCCCCTTACCGGGGAATGCTGACGGGGCTGCCCAGGTAATTTTTAAATGGCCAGAGTGCTCACCTCTCGGGCGCTGGCTTTTCTAAACCCACTTTCCCAACCTTGTGTCAGATCTTAGCTTGTGGGGGGTAGATAAATCCTTTCTACTGTCATACGTAACATTAATTATAGTGTGCATCAATACAATTAACGATGTCCAGAGTTCTAATTATCGATTCGCTTATCACTTCATTATCACGTGTATATGTAAATCCGTTGAGGCAATTGTTTCCTACAATACGACTAATTTCTGAATCCTTATATTCTCCCTCTGAAAGAGTAAGGTAGACTAAAATCTTCACGAGATCCACTAAACAAGCTGGTAATAACACGCGTAGCTTATCGATTGCCCACTCCCAAAAACTGTCACCTTACCGACCCGGCTCCCATATCGTGAGGACGAGTCAACCTCGCTTATCACCCTGTTCCTGATCACCTGGTAATAACGGTTGATATCACCATCAAATTCCCGACCCCAAACAGAAACGCCGTTACTCAGCCAAACCAGATACTACCAACATGCTGATTGGGAATTTAATTGAAGGTTAAAAGGAATGTATTATGTAAATGACGAAACCCGTCTAGTGTCTGAACGATTTTTAATAACGGTATATAAGGTTGTTGAAATATATGAATTTAGGTAAGATTCTTGACACGTTTCCGTTCTAATCGCAGCCTCGTCTTGAAATTTCGTTCTTCTTTGTTTATATGTAATCTAATGTTATTTAATGTTATCTAATGTAAATTAATTGATTAATAGTTTCCTAATGCTAAAGGTATACAAATATTATGAACGCTGACTTGAAAAGATTACTTAAATGGTAATTCTCGAGCCCCCCCCCCTCTCTCTCTCTCTCTCTCTCTCTTCTGTTTACAAAGATTCTCCAGGACGGACAGACTAAGTGGGTCAAATTAGGCATAGAAGCGTCTGTCTCGAAAATCAGCAGCAAGCCCCACTCTCCCCAATGGTTCACTTCGACCTGTACAGCTGATATTGTGCATAGGAAGCAAGCATTCAACCACCATAAGTCAACTACAAATTGACAAAGAATGTATAGCATCAAGAAATAATCGTAAGAGTTTAATAGCCGCAGCTAAGCGTAGGTATACCAAGATGACCAGTAAACACATTGAGCCGCAGAAATTAGGAACTCGCAATTTCTGGAAAATCTATAATAGGTAATAATAGTAATAGTAACAATAGTAATAATAGTAATAGGTATAATAGGTGAGTAATGGGTAATCAACAGTTCCTCCACTATCCAACCACTATGATATCGTTTGCATGGCAACTGATAAGGCTGAACTTTTTCTAATGGTTCGCCTTGAACTCCACTATAGACTCCATAAGCCATTCCCTCCTAATTTTCTCACTGCCATTGCGCATAGGCAGCAAGCAATCAACCGTTTCAACGGCTATAAGTCCACTAAAAATAGCCATAAATTTGTAAAATCAAGAAACTACTGTAAGAACGAAATAGTCACAGCTAAGACTAAATATATTGAGATGATTAGAAATCGCATCTCGTCACCGAAACTATGAACCCGTGATTTCTGGAAAATCTATAATAGCGTGATGAACAATGGGCAAGCAACAATTCCCTCTCTATCCAACTGTTGCATTATCCTTTCTTTCGGGGTATCTGGTAAGATCAAACAAGAATGACAAGAATGAACGTATATGGAAAAACTTTTGTTTTCTGTATTTCCCATCATCGGATAGTTTACGCCGGCTACGCACACACATATAAAAAAAATCTTTTGACATACTTTTGTCTCATGAACGTCTTTTTCTTACTGAGGTCACAGACTTGGTTTCCGTTAGAAACTCGTTTAGTTATACATCCGATTGGAAAGCAATTTTCTCTGCATTGTCTACCCGAGCGTGAACTGAAGCAATTGTTCCACAAGTATTTCCAATTGTCTGTTTGATGAATACAAGTCAGGGGATTCCTATCAGGGTACCAACTTGCTTATCAGTCGCATTTTTAGTCAGCGGACACGAAAGCCTAACAGCAAGACGGGGTTGGGTACCATAGCCAATAAAGCTTCACCGGTGCCAAAAAAGTCGGTAAATTCGCAGTCCTCCGGTACATCGATACTCCGATCACCAAGCGTTTCGGCTCTTCGCGTTTCTGAAACCGCCGCCTTTCAAGTCTCGCTTGAAGTGCGGAACCTTCTTTTTTTTAACAGTTATCAAGTCGATTTCTTTCTTTCTCGACATCCCACTCACAATGGAATCGTCCACGATTCTGTTTTGCCATTCTTCATTATCTTACACAACCACCATGACGTCGCTTCTACAGCAACGGATAAGGCTAAACTGCTTACTCAGCGGTTTGCCCAGAACTCCACTTTGAACTCCGCAAACATCGCATCTCCAATATCCCACTAGATGATCTAATCATCGCCCTTTCTCGTGTCATGGCTATCATCAAAAAAATCCCTTCACGCCTCCAAAGAATGCGGACCTGATCTTATCCCTGCTATAGTTATGAACAAATCCTCTGCTTATATGGTTCCTATCCTCTCCAAACTCTATTTTAAAAAATTGCTTGCAGAATCTTGCATCGCTGATAGCTTGAAAATTGCCTCTGTGGAACCAATTTTCAAGAACTTTGGTGAAAAAACTGACCCGCAAAATGATCGCCCATAAGTCTCCTCCCGCTCTTCGCTAAACTCCTTAATCAATCTAGCGATAGTCTTGCATCTAGAAAATACTAAACATGGATAGACTGACGATCCGAAGGCTCTATTTTAAATTGACTACTACACTTTGATCTAGCGAAGGGCGCCACATCTTTTCCCTGAATTGCTCCACTTAATCTTGACCATCACCTTATAATACTGCGTGTTTAGCAAGTAGGTTTAAAGTACATTTTTTTAGTCATTGGTATAACTCGACTGAGGATTCAATCCCAGTCGCCTGGCCCATTAGAAAACACTCAAACCATTATGCGAACAGTCAAGCACAACCAATCAAGAAATTGCTTATAATAGGGATTCTGTGTTGGTATTAAATAACTCAGAATAGTTTGATATACCGTATAATATCTCCTCAACGTAAATACACCCAACAAACCCGACAAACAGCAAAATCCCCCTTCACTGTAGAGGTCCCCAGATGCCGGAAACCTTCCTAGTTTAATAGTTTATTTTCTCTCCCTCAACCCCTCCCTTCCTCTCTCCCTCTCTCTCTCTCTCTCTCTATCTATCTATCTATCTATCTATCTATCTATCTATCTCCTATCCGGCTTCGGTCTCGCCTATTCTCTCTTATTTTACTGTATTATTTTATACTTCTCACTCACTCCCCCTCTTTCTTGACCCTTCTCTCCTACTCTCTTTCCATCTCTGTTACTCTCTCTCTCTCTCTTTCTCTCTCTCTCTCTTTCTCTCTCTCTCTCTCTCTCTCTCTGTCTCTCTGTCTCGCTCGCTCGCTCTCTATCCCGCGTTCTTTCACTCCCTCGCTTTTTTTCCTTTTCTTCTCTCCCTCATTCTCTCGCTCTCTCACTCTCTCTCTCTCTCCCAGCTCCACATTTCCCTCCACCTTTCCCTCTCCCTCTCTCTCTCTTTCTCTCTCTCTCTCTCTCTCTCTCTCTCTCGTTCTCATCCATCGTATGTCTCTCTTTTTTCTCTTATTTTATTTCATTTGTTTATCCTTTTCTCCTCCTTACCCATACTCTCACTTCCCCCCTCTCTCTCTCCCTCTCTGTTTCTTTCTCTATTTCTCTCTGTCTCTCATCACTCTTTTTCTTTCCATTTTTCTTTCTCTCTCCATCCCCCGCACTCTCCCTCTTCCCTCTCTACCCTTCTCCCCCCCCTCTCTCTCTCTCTCTCTCTACCTCTGTTTATCTTTCTCTATTTCTCTCATATATCTAGTTTTTGTCGCCCGTTTACTTATTTACTCTTTTGACAACACTTTGGTTTCATGAATCCCCCTTCCTTCCCCTACTTACATAGACACCTCCACATCCTGGCATATTTCTCATCCCTCTCAGGAAACCCTATCCCCAACTCACGCGGATCCTGCTCGCCTACAGTTTTCTTCTCTATCACGGGGGTTCAATGAAAGTGAATTAACTTCACTCCCATTGATTGGCGTTCCCCCACCCGCTCCAACGTTCTACCCGTCCCCGAGGGGTTGGGACACACATGTTTGAGGATAGTGACGGGGCAGGGGTGGAGGTACGAAGCGAAATTACTCGCTTCGATGTTGCGTGCCCTGTCGACTTTGCCGCGTCGAAGTTCCACAAAGAATTATGGCGCATCTCGGACGCAAGAATCCTCCACCCTTACATCGACACCCCTTGGAAACAAAAGGACAACGATGTCGGAAATAAGTCCATAACACCCGCGTGAACATTAGTACCCCGCCATCTTGAATCGTCTAACCGAATAAAAAATAAGAGCTAAAATGTATGTGATCTCGAATGTCTTTCAAAAAAACGTTTGACGCTAAAACTGTGATTATGAAAGAGACGGCAAATATATTGATTAAGTCGGTTATCTATCTAAATAAGTAGAGCAGAATTTTAAAGATGCATCGATTTAGTCTTCAATGGAAATGGTCAAAATGCTATTTCAAACCTTGTCTGACAGATCAACGAATAAACTATTTCAACCCTCAGTGTAACTAATGAAAAGGCTATTTCAACCTCAGTGTAACTAATTGAAAAGCCATTTCAAACCTCAGTGTAACTAATGAAAAGGCTATTTCAAACCTCAGTGTAACTAATGAAAAGGCTATTTCAAACCTTAGTGTAACTAATGAAAAAGCTATTTCAACCTCAGTGTAACTAATTGAAAAGCCATTTCAAACCTCAGTGTAACTAATTGAAAAGCCATTTCAAACCTCAGTGTAACTAATTGAAAAGCCATTTCAAACCTCAGTGTAACTTATGAAAAGGCTATTTCAAACCTTAGTGTAACTAATGAAAAAGCTATTTCAAACCTCAGTGTAACTAATGAAAAGCCATTTCAAACCTCAGTGTAACTAATGAAAAGGCTATTTCAAACCTTAGTGTAACTAATGAAAAAGCTATTTCAAACCTCAGTGTAACTAATTAAAAGCCATTTCAAACCTCAGTGTAACTAATGAAAAGCTATTTCAAACCTTAGTGTAACTAATGAAAAGCCATTTCAAACCTCAGTGTAACTAATGAAAAGGCTATTTCAAACCTTAGTGTAACTAATGAAAAGCTATTTCAAACCTCAGTGTAACTAATGAAAAGGCTA
>OY744518.1:204039100-204131600 GCA_963556195.1 Sepiola atlantica
ATATATATACGGAGCTTGTTTGCTTTTGGTGGTAAAAATAAGTTTAGTCTGTGGACGTAATTGTAGACAAATCACATCACTTGTTATTTTTATAACTTCGCTTTTTTTTCTTTATAGGCTGTTTTTATACAAAAAATGTTATGGCTTTTTAGCTGTAATATTGAATCGTGTCCCACTTCTTTGGGTCATTATTGGGTCATAAATATAGGATTTTAAATATATATACAAATCTTATCGATATCCATACATAAGATTAAATAAAATTATTATTCATTATTATATTATATATATATATATATATATATATATAGAGAGAGAGAGAGAGAGAGAGAGAGAGAGATAATATATCAATGTGTCTTATAGAAATCGATATGTTAACAGTTAGAACATTCAAATAAGTTTCAATAAAGGTTAAATTTTTCACAGAATCTAAAGACACCATTGAAATTTCCCCATTCTACCAATGTGGCCCAATGTCAAGATTTAGTGAAATTCTGCAGTCGTAGATGCGCAACAATTATTGAAAACAAAGGAGGAAATACCAAATATTAAATCTATTTTGCCTTTTTAATGTGATTTAGTTAAAAAATGATATTTTATTCTTTAATTTTGGACACTTGAAATCTGTAAAATGGTGGATAACTTTAAAAATATTATTTTAATTCATCTGAAAATCTCGGTAAAACTCCAACTACATAATGTGTATATTCAGTGAAATTTTCACAAAAATTAATATATAATCTTGTTTAGATTCAGAAGATTTAATTTTTGTTCCTTAATTTTGGACGATACTGTATAAAAGTCGCGCATTGGTTTGTTTAGGTGATAGAAACTATACTTTTCTGATGAATAATACATTTACTTGGTAATTTTGTTGCAGTAATTTTTTAAAATAATATCCTTTAAATGGCCACCATTTTCGGCCTAACAAAGACGGACTCTAGTTAGGGCATTTTTCATTACATTCCTTAGAATAACTGGCTCTAGTTCTTGGATTTCATGTCTGATATTGTTTTTTAAGCTCTTGAATCGTTGTAGGCTTGTTCACATATACCCTTTCCTTAAGATAATCCCAAAGGAAAAAGTCAGGGGCTGTTAAATCCGATGAACGTGAAGGCCAGTTAAAATCAGAAAATCTGCTAATTAAGCGCTCGCCAAACAATCTCGCAAAAGTCACGCATTAGTTTGAATCAGTTGTTACTGATTCAAACTAATGCGTGCTTTTTGGCCACCCTGTATATATATATATATATATATATATATATATATATATATATATATAATGTTATGATTTTAATACAGTAGAAATTACCAGAGTGCTCAATTACGTATGTAAAAGCATATATTTTTATTTCAAAGAACACTATACATTAGTTTGGTCGCCCATCGATACCTTCGGTTTCACAGAAACACTGGAAACTCAGTCTACAGGGCTGTGCTTAACACCCTAACCCCTGCCTTAAGTTTTAAAATGGACTGCTCTTCCTTATAAGTATACCTGCTTTGACTAACTTCTTCATAAATGCTAAAAAATATACATACGGTTTATCTGATTTATGTTTTTTTTATCACAAAAGCGAAGGATATCAAGTGTGCCAGCTCTGTAAGTCGATGTTACGGGTGACTAAACACACTTTTTTTTAATTTCCCCTGACTTATGGGAGGAATAGCAACTTACGTTCATCTAATTGTATACAATTAGTTGCTTAAAATAGTTTCAGCATTAAAAAGGGTTGATATGCCGTTACACAAACAGGCGATAGGTACGTATTTAGCATTCGCACCTGAGCTGCGATAGGTACGTATTTAGCATTCACACCGGGGCGGCGATACGTACTTATATAGTATCTTCACCCAGGGCGGCGATAGCTACTTATATAGTATCTGCACCCAGGTGGCGATAGGTACTTATATAGTATCTGCACCCAGGCGGCGATAGCTGCTTATATAGTATCTGCACCGGGGTTGCGATAGGTATGTAAATAGTATGTGCACTGGGGCGGCGATATATACGTATATAGTATGAACACCGGGGCGGGGATAAGTACCTATATAGAAGGCGTAGACAGTGGTGGTACTTTTCATAGAAATATATCATACTATTGCCCTGGGAAACGTAGGATGAAATGGTGGGGAAGAAACAGCTTTCACAAAAGGCAAAATTAGAAAGTAGCGGTGAAATGGGGCGACCAAGGAAGAGATAGGTAGAAAGATAAAAAGACGGCTATAGGGAGAGGGAGAGAAATAGAAGTTCGAATATAAAGATGTTACACACGCGATTTTTCGTCAATTATATGTTTTTATGACCCCGAGCAACGCCGGGTAGCCCCGCTAGATTACTCCCCTTTAGTACAGACGAATCTAGAGTTACGCCCCTTTTATTTCCGAATATTATTATACTGTTTTAAACAAAGTGAGGTAAATATGTATGGACGAATACAGAGTAATCTCACTTTTAGAAAATGTCGGCTACACGAAAATAATTCATGTGCGGATAAATTATTTTCTTGAAGGAATTGATTCGAATTACATTTTAATGTTTTTAACAACATGCTACAATGATCACCAAGAAAAGTGACGAACTAGAATCAAATATTGACTTTGTAAGAAGAAAGCTCTCGGTGACAAAAATCGACAGACTTAATTTACTTTGTTATCTCTATAATAAACGTGAACGTACGTATGTCCGGCTCGTTTCAATAATCACGTATTCAAATTCTATTATTTTCTTAGAAAAGGAGGGAGCCTTGATCTGAAAAATAACAGACAATAGCAAAATGAAAGCAAAGAATTATCACATGCACAAATTTTATTTTCATGGGCAATGAAGTGGAGGGTTAATCTTTATAATAACTGATAATAATAGAAAAAGAAAAGAGATCTTTCACTTTTAACGCAGACACAAAAACATTCTCTTGGTAGTAGTAGTAGTAGTAGTAGTAGTAGTAGGGTTTTTCTTTACTTTCACAACGACATTTTAGGCCTCTCTTAAAGAGAATAGCCGACGAAATGTATAAACTTTGTTATGTACTTACGTAGTAGCTGAAAAGAACACTGCACACCAAAAATTACGCAAATTCACCCAGTAATTATTAAATTAAAAATAAAAAAACGATTTAATCTGTCGATCGCCATTTTTAGTTTTCCCAGAAACAAAATTTGAAATATCTCCCTTGCCTAATAAGTAAGTATAAATGTCTACAGATATATAAGATCGTATTTTGTTCTCTTTTCCTGATAATTTAATAAATACTGGATGAATTTGCCTAATTTTTTTCTGTACTATCTTATTTTCAGCAAACACGTAAGTACATAACAAAGTTTATACATTTCTTCAAATATTTTCATGTCGTGGTGAAAGTAAAGAAGCACTAGTAGTCCTAGTAGTAGTAGTAGTAGTAGTAGTAGAGAAGAAGAAGTAGTAGTATTAGTATTATCTATATAATAGGAGTTCATATACGTGTGTCCGGCGCGCTTCACGGTATGAAGAAGAGAAGGTAGGAGAAGAAACAAGAGAGAATTATTTTCTTCTTTTTCTTATCTATTAGTTTTGTCTTCGTTTTTAATATCGATTAGTTTTGTCTTCTTTTACATACTGATTACTTTTGAATTAAATTGCGAACCGATAGGAAACGGGCGAAGCCAGCTCGTATGGAATAAATGTTTGCTTAGTTATTGTTTTATATAATTTTATATCATTTATATATAATTTATTTATATATGATTATATATGATTAAATATATATATATATATATATATATACATATATATATATATATATATATATATATATATATATATATATATATATATATATATATATATATATACATATATATAAAATATGAAACTACAAGTATACTTTTAGTAGATAGAACCTATAGTGAAATGGTTTAAGCTCAATATACGAGATAGAGCAATTATAAAGATAAATGAAAGAAATGGGATAAACATGTACGAATGTTTATTATTCTTTCCTTAACTCGCCATTACTTAATATTTTTTTTCAAATTTTGAATTTTGGCTTTTCAACTGCCAACTTATCCATCTATGTTATTACTCTGATGATAAGATTTCAATCTTTGAAAAGCCTTGGCTTAAGGAAAGAATAATAAACATGTTTCTACCGAGTACACCTTGCATTGAACAATCGAAGTTGAAATAGATTTGTCATTCGTGCATGTGTATCCATCTTCTTTCATTTAATCTTAATATATATATATATATAGTCTAAAGAAGCTTTGAGTCAATAAAAAAAAAAAATGTAAAATGCAGTTTAAATTCCCAGACAAACCAACTAAATCGAAGATAATGCAGACTTAACATTCGTTGGAAAATTAATAAATGAAAAAATATAAGTAAAAAAAAAAAATAAATAAATAAATAAAAAAATAAAATAAAAAGGGGGGGGGTTAATTATCTAAGAATGAAACAAAAACAGGAGACCTTAAGCGTCTAATATTAACACGGGGATCATCAGCTGTTTACCATGTAACTGTTTCGGAGATTTAAAAACAGGACAGTTATAATATTCATGGCTCTCCAATGGTACTGATTATACGACCATTTCCCCAATAATCAAGTGTCGAAATAATTTCAGCTTAAAATATCACTAATATATACATTAAAAAAAATAATAATAATGATAAAATGATAACAATAATATATTACCCTTAAGACTACCGTATGATATAGTAATTGGCATATCAAATAACATTAATTATAACAATAATAAAAAAAATAAAAATATATATATATATATATATATATATATATATATACTTTTGTGGTTAGGTAACTGTCTTATGATTATTCCTCTATAACGACTTATCTATTACTATTAATAATTGTTCAGCTTTTCGTCTTTATTAATTGACGCGGTGGCATCAGCTGAATAAATTGAAAGACCGAATTCAAAATGGATGAAAATTGGGCCTTGAAAGATTAACGAAGAATAAAAACAAAACAAAGATGGCGAAGTGCGAAAATCCATTGGTTTTACGTTTCTATCTCGCAGAGTCTCGGCGAAGTCTTCGGCGGAAGAAGACGGTGGGGGGGGGCGGGGGGTCGCATGACAAAGTACTCTTCTTACACACACACACACACACACACACACTCTTCGGAGTAGACACGCGTCATTTCCAATCGGATGATATCTCGGCCTCTTAAGCGTAGACACTTGTTTACAGCTGCTGATCACGCACGGGACAAATCTCGCGAGACTACGGGTGAATCTCGCGTTACGTCCCGCCGTTGGTTTCAATTCAATTCTCATCGATTCTCAAGCCTGATTTCGAACGAAGAGTCTAATTCGATTAGTAAAAGGAAGAGTAAATCAACTCGTATTCGCAAATTATGAAACGAAGTGTACACTCCTTCAAAAAAAGACAAATTATGCGTATGAATAAATCGGATTTTTTCGAAGCATGGCTTTTTGTAAACGAATTGCGCGTTTTAGGTAGTCGATAATGCAAACGAAAACATATTTCAGCATTATAATGTTCCTTACTGTGTAGCCTAGTGGTAAGAGGTATCGACTGCCAATCGGGGCAGGTTTCAAATCTCAGCTGAAAACATATGCAACACACTGAATCGCCCTGACACTGGGAAACAGTGTCTGTGGATGACTATATATATAGGCACCAAGTATTGTTGAATATAAGAGACAACTCATGTCTCGATATCCTTTGGTAGATCCTTTCAATAGTCCGAATTAGGATCTTAGTTTTGGAGGGGAATTGGGTGATGAATTTGCCATAATTTGTATTTGTCTCCCAAGTACTTTCGGACCCATCTAGGTCCATCTTCAGGGGAATGAGGTTAATCAGATCCTAATTCGGACTATTGAAATAATCTACCAAAGGATATCTAGACATGAGTTGTCTTTTATATTCAACAATACTTGCTTGCAAGATATAGATATATATATATATATATATATATATATATATATATATATATATATATATATATATATATATATATATGTTTTGTTTATTATCTATGTACGTATACGTTTGGTCCTTTAATCGGGACTCGTCGGCATAGAGATATAACTATTCACAACGGGCACCGAGTATGTTATAACTCAAATCTCGACATATAGACTCCCACGGCCACCGCTGAATAGCTAGATAAACAGTAATAATTTTAACACTTATTCGGCGGCTTGACGTCAAAAGAGCATTCAACGTAATGAAAGGAACGATGGATTTATAGCTAGCGACGTCACGCTGTGCTAATACTACTCTCACGGTGCCCATCTAGGGTTTTTTTTAGGGGCTACAAATAATAAATATTTGTTTTGTTTATTATCTATGTATGTATATGTTTCGTCCTTTAATCGGGACTCGTAAGCATAGAGATATAACTATTCACTACTGGTCACGTGATAAATATATATATATATATATATATATATATATATATATATATGAATAAATTTATACAAATTTACTTTTAGGAATATGTTCCTCTTAAATTAACTATGAAAGATAGGAAAGAAAGAAGAAAGAAAAAGTGAATGTATGAATAAATTTTATTTTTATTTTTATTTTTTTTTATTTTGTTCTTAGTTTTTTTGTTTTTTTTTTCCTTAGTCCCCCCCCTTACCCGTAATCCCTTCTTATTCCCCCCCCTTACCCTGTTACAACGGTCCCCTCCTTGGCTTTGATCCATTTCACAATTCAAATTCCTTCTCAAATTTCAAATCTCATTTCTAGATATATTTTTAAATAAGTTATCTCCCTTTGACAATAACATACGTAAATTTAAATTTGAATTGAATAAAGAGAATAAAAGAGGAAAGGCAAAAAAAAAGAAAAGAATTAATTAATGAATCATATAAAATTAAACATAATAAAATTATAAAAAAATTAGTATATTATTAAACAAATGTTTATAGTATTTTAACTTTAGTTATGTGATTGCTTAATGTAATTTTGACATTTTCTGCGTTCCTACTACCAATTGTTTTCTGCGGTATGTCGATGATCTGACACCGGTTTTCCCCGTTTTTCTTTGACCGATTCGGTCTTTTGTTGTTGTCTTCTGATAATGAAAGTTTTTCTTTCGAAAATTTAAGATTACCCTTTGCCTACCTGTTACTTACCGGACAGTATTTACTATTTGGTATTTAATCAGTTTTTGTGAAATTATTAATAAATCGTTTTGAGTTTCACTTTCTCCCTGCGTTTATTTCGTTTCACTTTTCCATCTTACGGCAACCACATCGCATTGCTATAGCCTCGGACGACTGATCTGCACTTATATATATATTTATTTTTTTAGTGCAGAAAAATTAGTACAACATTATATGTATAAACAATATTATGATAAATATTTTGAATTATTATACACATGCACATATGTTTCATCCTTTTCCAGGAATCATCAGTGTGTAGGATAACTGTTTTGCTGGTCGCACGATTCGAACACCAAGTCTTAACTTGTAAGTCTTTTAACCTAACAACCATTATATATATATATATATATATATATACATACATATATATATATATATATATATATATGTATGTGTGTGTGTGTGTGTGTGTGTGTGTCTTTTAACAAATTAATTTCGAATCACATATGAAAATAACGCATTTATGTGCTTTCTTTCTTGCGAATTGTGCCAAATATGTACACGATATGAGCCCAAAAATAATTATAGAATAATATATTTAATAGATCTTCCAAGAATATTTAAATAAAGCCCCATCGGAAAATCGGTAAATAGTCATCCCAACATCAATATTAAAAATTATTTAACAAAAAAATAATATTTATCTTCTAAAAACACCTTATATTCCGGCATTTGTAACTCCCTTCCTGCTCTCTGTTTTCCTGACTCTACCAACATGCAAAAATTTAAAACTAATGTGAACAAGCATATCGCTGCACAGCTCCTTATTTAGGATGACCCCCAAAACTTTCACCCTAATTCTAAGTAGTCCCTTACGTCTATAGTGGCAACTTGTCATATTTGGTGTTAACTAAGTTTTTTTTTAAATGTTGTTAGCTATTGAGCGGGTAGATCACCTAATATATAATTTAGTTAGTTTAAAATAACAGTAAATGGAAACCCATGAAAAGTTAACCGAGGTTAATTATTTAATTTGTTTAAATATTCGGAATGTTCATTTGTTTTCCTGTTGTTCTAAAATCGTAACATCCCGATCCATGGACGATTCTTTAGTGGAAATTACGCAGTAATAAATGTCAGGAATCATTCAAATTAAATGCAAAAGTTCGAAATCAAATTAGACGTTGAAATTAAGAAAATCCGTTTAATATAAATTCGAAATCCCGCAAAGATCAAGGGGGAATATTTCCAATGATTGATCGATATAAATCAATCTAAATTGATTGGCGAACCGACCAAGTCAGGAAGCAAGGGCGCGGAAGTGATTAAACAAGAAATGTAGAGACGCGCAGGTTAAAGAAGAAGCTTTTTGGGAAAAGGTAACGAAGCAAACAGTTCTGTTCAATGGTAACCAGGCGTAGTAGATTGTGATTGTGGGCGCAACTACTCCTCCGCATTCCTCTATTCATAACTAATAAAAATGAACTATTGATCAGGATTAGATATTAAAATCGATTGACAATATCTTTGTTTTATTTTTAAGAACATGGACCAATATTTAGCATATTTGTCTGACAAAACAGATTTTTATCAACCTTTTGTTAAGAAAGTTATTCCTGTCAATTACATAGAGGAGAACTGACTTTACTTTATATATATATATATATATATATATATATATATATATATATATATATATATATATATATATATATATATAGGTCTGAACAGATCGATAGATAGATATATATATATATATATATATATATATATATATATATATATATATATATATATATATATTAGCAAATGGAGAGTGATATTATGATGAACGAACTACATGGACTGACTCTCCAAAAAGGAGGTAATGACCGAGAAGATGATATCACGAACATATACTACACTACTCTTCAAAGGAGGAGGTAATGCCTGGTAGGATTGTATCATGACAACAGAACAAATACTAAAATACTCTTTTCTAAAATAGAGCAACATTACTCCCATCCCACCCCAAATAAAGGAGAATGTAATCCCTAGGAAGATGATCTCATGAAAACAGAACAGGTACTACAGTATCCTTCTCTTAAAAAAAGGATGTAATACCTAGAAGGATTATCCCCACCCCTTAAAAGGGAGGAGGTATTTCCTGGCAAGATTTTCTTATGACTTATCCTCATTAAAATATAATACAGTAATAGATTAAATCATTTTGTTTCATTTATTTAAAAGCATTATTTTTTATGGTTCCTTGGCCTTTTGGCTAACATCAAAGTGTAGTATCAGCATTACAACGAACTCAGACGTTTTACTATCAATGAAACTATTGCGTATATATAGAAAATATGACAATGCAAATACAAATATTACAGAATATAAATTTATTATGAACTGTTTCAAAAATAAATATGCAAATTAGGAATACCAAAATATGGTTAGCGGTGGTTGCAGATTACTATATATACGGCATTACAAAATGTCATGTTGTATCACAGAATTAAATAAGCATAAGCCCTTTTAATGTTAATATAGTAAGGATGAAAATAAACTGTCGCATTTATTCTATTTATAACACGACAAACCCTAAAAATCGAATCAAGTGAGAGTTTTTTTTTAATTACGAAGTTTTTAGTGGTTAATAATTGTATTGATGTTCATTTGTTTTCTCGTTGTTCTGAAATCGTAACATCGTGATTCGTAAACTCTCCAATATATATATATATATATATATATATATATATATATATATATATAAACTGTGTCCATCGCTTTATTGCAGATTACAAAATAATCAATATTTCAGTAAATATAAGTTATAAAAAGCTGAAAATTACACCATCCAAGGACTGTATTAAGGTGAGATAAATCCTAAAATTTCATCAAAATTCATGTCATATTTAAAAAGTTATGTTATTTTTTAATATTCAAGGAATTTTCACCGTCCATTGCTTTATTGCAGGTCTCATAAAATGCCAAAAAAAGGACGTTTAACAGCTACCGAGAAGCAGAGGATTATTGCAGGACTAGCAGAAGGACTCTCGATCATAAATTTAGCCACAGAACTAAAAAGGGATCCCCGAACTTTAGCTACATTCGTCAAGAACCCCAACATCAAGTCCAGGAAAGATAAGGGCACAAGGAGGAACCTTTCTGATCGGGATCTTCGAAAAATTCGTAGAGAGATTGTGCGCAACCCAAACAGCACCAGTGCAACAATTTTTGCGAGGGCTGGAGTCATACCAAGGTCCAGACAAGCCCGATGCAATGTACTGAATGAAATGGCAAGGAACATCAAACCTATTCCAAGGCCTCCATTGAGCCAAACCCACAAAGAAAAACGATTGGCTTGGGCACAAAAATATATGAAAATGGATTGCCAAAATGTTCTGTTTACAGATGAGGCTCGTGCTACCCTTGATGGACCGGACGGATGGGCCAAAGTTTGGAATCCAAATGGAACTCCAACGCCTTATAGATTTCGTCGCCAACAGGGAGGTGGAGGCATAATGTTTTGGGCGGGAATTATTGGGGATAAGCTATGTGGACCATTCCGAGTGCCAGAAGGTGTCAAGCTCACCAGCAATGCCTACACTGCCTTTCTAAATGAGAATTTGTTACCATGGCTAGATGATCTTCCCTTGTCACGTCGTTTTAAGATTATTTTTATGCATGACAATGCCCCATCTCATGCTGCTAGGGCAACTACATCCTTCCTTGGATCTCAGGGCTTTGTTGGAGAAACCCTCATGTCCTGGCCACCGTGTTCTCCGGACCTTAACCCCATCGAACACCTATGGTCAATATTGAAACGAGGAGTTTATGAGGGAGGAGAGCAGTTTTCTTCGAAGGATGCCCTTTGGAACAAAATAGTCGACGTTGCCAGAACCATTACTCCATCTCAGATCAAACAATTGACCTCCTCGGTGGACAAAAGGTTGTTTAATGTAATTTCAAAACATGGGGGATATGTGGACAAATAATTCGTTTGTTTGACACTTAGCCCTCGGGATGTGCCTTTGTTTTTGTTAATTTTCCCCAGAAAATGTGTTCAATATAAATTTATGATGCTTTGGTATTGTTTTATTGAGCTAAAACATTATCTTAGAAGACTTGCAATAAAGCGATGGACGGTGAAAATTCCTTGAATATTAAAAAAATAACATAACTTTTTAAATATAACATGGATTTTGATGAAATTTTAGGATTTATCTCACCTCAATACAGTCCTTGGATGGTGTAATTTTCAGCTTTTTATAACTTATATTTACTGAAATATTGATTATTTTGTAATCTGCAATAAAGCGATGGACACAGTTTATATACAGGGTGGCGCAAAAGTCACGCATTAGTTTGAATCAGTAACAACTTTCACATTTAATCAAATTTTCTCTTTATTTTTCCGAATATTACAGATATAAACATTGATAATTTATCATGGAAAAATATAGCACTGAACAACGAACCAAAATGATTGAACTTTACTTCGGAAACCATCGTTCAATAACCTTAACCCAAAGAGCCTATCGGCAGCATTATAATGTCAGACAATCTCCCAGTCAGACCACAATTCATCGTCTTGTAGCCCAATTTCGACAGCAGGGTTCAGTCAGTGATCTTCCACGATCTGGCAGACCACGTTCAGTACGGACAGCAGAAAATGTAGCACTCGTTGAGGATAGCATTGCTGAAAATCCAGACACCTTAACTCGAAGACGAGCCACTCAGATTGGGATGTCCAGAAGGTCACTTCAAAGAATTTTGCGTAAATTGCATCTGTTTCCATACAAAATTCAATTGGTACAGGCATTACAACCCACAGATTTGCAATCACGCGCAGTTTATGCTGTTCACATTCAGCAATTAGCCAGAGAACAAAATGAGTTCATCCATAAGCTGATAATGAGCGACGAAGCCCATTTTCATCTGAACGGCTTCGTAAATAAGCAAAACTGCAGAATATGGGCCATTGAAAATCCAAGAACTGTTCATCAGCGTGAATTACATCCACTAAAATGTACCGTATGGTGTGGTGTTACCTCGGAAAAAGTGATCGGTCCATATTTCTTTGAAGACGAAGAAGGTGTCGCGGTGACGATAACTGCACAGCGATATCAACAAATAATTGAATATATTTTAAGGCCAGCTGTTCAGGACAACCCAGAAATGTGGTTCCAACAAGATGGAGCTACTGCCTACACTGCCCAACAAAGTATGGCGCTCTTAAGGGGATTGGTTGGCGAGCGCTTAATTAGCAGATTTTCTGATTTTAACTGACCTTCACGTTCACCGGATTTAACAGCCCCTGACTTTTTCCTTTGGGGTTATCTTAAGGAAAGGGTATATGTGAACAAGCCTTCAACGATTCAAGAGCTTAAAAACAATATCAGACATGAAATCCAAGAACTAGAGCCAGTTATTCGAAGGATTGTAATGGAAAATGCCCTAACTAGAGCCCGTCTTTGTGAGGCCGAATATGGTGGGCATTTAAAGGATATTATTTTTAAAAACTACTGCAACAAAATTACCAAGTAAATGTATTATTTATCAGAAAAGCCTGGTAAATTACTTTAAATGTTGTAATTACTATCACCTAAACAAACCTATGCGCGGCTTTTGCACCACCCTATATATATATATATATATATATATATATATATATATAGAGAGAGAGAGAGAGAGAGAGAGAGAGAGAGAGAGAGAGAGAGAGAGAGAGAGAGAGATAGAGAGATGGGGGATGCAGAAAGGGATGGAGGGAGAGATAGAATGGAGGCTAAAATAAATGGCATTTATTTTAACTGATATAAATTCTCACATATTTATACCATATTTCAGCACGCACATAAACACGCGTTCATACACGCATACACACAGGCATGAGAATATACACATAATGGCAGAATCAAATATATGGAAACGCGTATATCTCGATTGCTGCGATTAAGCTTCCTCGCCCGTCCAGCTTGGCGATTGTTGAATGTAATCAAAAGGGTCCAAATAAATCCATTTCTCACTGACAACTCGATGATCACCCCAGGGCGATCAGCTGCATACAGCGTCTGAACGTCCTCCCCATTCATTCTTTCTGCCCCTGCTCCTCCTTTGCCACGTTCTTCCGATTTATCATTGTGTTCCCTTTGGTCAGTTGAAAGCAGCAGTCGGTCAACAATCACGGACATCAAATCACGCACTGGTCAGCCGCTCATGAATCCCTATTCTCTCTCTCTCTCTCTCTCTCACTCTCTCTCTCTCTCTCTCTCTCTCTCTCTCTGTTTTCCTTCCTTCTCTCTCCCTTTTACTTCCCCTCTCCCTCTCTCTCTCTCTTTGTTTTCCTTCCTTCCCTCCCTCTCTCTCTCTCCCTTTTACTTCCCCCTTTCTCTCTCTCCCTCTCTCTCTCTCTGTGTTTTCCTTCCTTCTCTCTCCTTTTTACTTCCCCTATCCCTCTCTCTCTCTTTGTTTCCCTTCCTTCCCTCCCTCTCTCTCTCTCTCTCCCTTTTACTTCCCTCTCTCTCTCTCTCTCTCTCTCTCTCTCTCTCTCTCTCTCTCTCTCTCTCTCTTACTCTCTTAATGCCACTTTCCCGTCTGCATCAAAGGGAGATTTTACCAGATTAGGGTTTCCTTTGCCGTCGGGTCATCGGTCGTCATTGTTCGCAGGGCAAAGTCCTGATATTCCGAAAAATGAAGACGTTCGAAGAAGAATCATAGGATGGATGAATAAATGAAATGGCTGATCACCGAATGAATGTGCATCGGTGTGTAAGGGACAGAGGGGGGAGAGAGAAAAACGGAGCCAATGAGGATAGGTTGTGCAGAGAGAGCGAACGTGGTCGGGGTGGCGTTTGAGGTTTATGGGTGCTTTTGCTTTTACGATAATCAGAGAAAGTGAATGAGTGTTTAAATTTTGGTCAATGGTCAACGGTTTTCACGAAGGAAATACAAGTCGTGGGGTGGTCAGTCGGGGATGAATTGGAACTTTTTATTTTGGGGGATAGGGATGGGTCACAGTTTGAGGCCATGTTGGGGTAATCGAAATTAGGTTTAAATAAAAGAGAAAGAGGGAGTAAGGAAAAGGAAGAAACTTGAAAAAAAGAGGAAAACAGGAAAAAAGAACAAGAAATAAGGAGATAAGATGATAAGAAGGGTTGGATGGGGAAAGAGGAGGATATAGGGAGGATGGGAGGGGGAGGGGGAGGGGAGGGAGAGGGGGATTCGGTGAAGAAGATGGAGGAAGACGACGAAAGTAAATATAGAGTACGAAAGACGGAAAAGTTATTATTATTATTATTATTATTATTATTATTATTATTATTATTTGTACTCACTAGGAGTTCTCACACAGATCATCGTCAGTGATTGCTCACCGACAACAACCAGTGGTATTTCCTGGAGTCTGAGTGACAACAAGTCTCCCCAGACTTCCAGTGTTCTTCACCTCTTTTCGATAACGATGCAGTATCGCAACAGTCTCTTACCATTGATTTCTCGCTGGTATGGACAATTGGTCTTCTCTGGGATTTGGGTAGCAACAAGCCTCCCCAAGGTCACAACACTCTCTGCACTTTTCCAGTGGAGGTCTGGTTTGTGCTGTCCCTCCTCGGTCTTCTTATCCTCCTCGACCCTCTACAAATATGTTGTCTGGTGTCAGCCTAGGCCGGCACCAGTTTAAAAAAAAATTTTAATCAATTTTTCTTTTTAATTTTTAAATTTTTTCCTTTCAATTCTTTTTCTTTTTCTTTTTGTTCTTTTCCTTTTCTCTTCCCTTTTTTAAAAAAAATAATTTTTTAAATACTTTTTTATTTTTGGGGGTGGGTGGGTGGGGGAGCTTATAGTGTTTCTTGTAATTTCTGTTTCTTGGTTCATTTTTGTGTAGTGATAGCTGAGGCCAGTGTAATTTATTGGGGGGGGGGAGATTATGAAGTGCTGTTTCTTGCAGTTTCTGCTCCTTGGCTCTTGTTGTGGTGTTCTTCATGTGGTCTTGTTTTCTACGTTGTAAATTCCTTGTGACTGGTTAGCCTTTGTAGCTTATGTGTGTTAGTTTCCGCATTCGAGGATCTTCCTTAAGATTGCAGCTGTTTTGATCATTGTCGTCCTTTGTATGATTTCGATAGTCCCTTTGATTCCAATTTCTCCCAGTCTTTTCTCCAGGTTTTTGGGGATGGTTCCTAGTGCTCCTACGATTATTGGTATTATACTAACTTTCTTCATGCTCCATATTCCTTTCAGTTCTCTGGCTAGTTCTGTGTATTTACTTCGTTTTTCCGTGTCTTTGATGTTCACTCTGTTGGCTGCTGGAACGGCGAAGTCTGCATTTATTGTTTTCCTGGGTTTTATCTATTTTAGCTTTAATGTAGTTTGTCTAATTGCATTGTTCTGTGCAGCATCAGTAAAGATTATGTTTCTCTGTTCAAGTTTCCTTTTCTTAGCCATGTCCAGGTATTTGCGTTGGTTTCTTCTCTTGTGAGTCTTATGAAGCGTCCATGTAGTTGTTTTTTCCCCATTTTTCTTTTCTTGTCTGTTTGTGTCCAGTTTCGATGCTTCCTGCGTTGTTCGTTAGGACGGTATCTCTTGCTGCGGTGATCAGCCTTTCTGTGTTCTGGTTTATGTATTTCTCCAGCTCTTTTTAGTGTCGTCCACACAGTCTTCTATACTTACCAGTCCTCTTTCCCCTTCGTTTCTCTTCACGTAGAGTTTGTCTGTATCGTCTTTTGGATGTAATGCATTGTGCATAGTCATTAATTTTCTAGTCCTCTGATCAAGGTGACTGAGTTCTTCTTTAGTCCAGTTTATGAATGGTCCAGCATATCTTATTAGTGATACTGCCAAGGTATTTATTCATTTGATTAGGTTTCTGCTATATAATTTTGTTTCTAAGAGCTTTCTTGTTCTTCTCAGGTATTCTTTTCCAATCTTCTCTTTCATTTCTGTTGATTTGATTGTGTCTGCTTCCAAAACTCCCAAATATTTATAGCTCTCTTGTTCATCTAGCGCCCTCATCTGCTCTTGGTTGGGTAGTTCCATGCCGTCAGTCGTCTCCAACTTTCCCTTTTTAATCTCTAGCAATGCACACTTTTCCATTCCGAATTCCATTTGAATGTCCTGACTGAAGATTCTGGTCGTATTTATCAGCTTTTCCAGTTCCTTTTTGCTTTTTGCAAATAGCTTCAGGTCGTCCATGTACATGAGATGGTTTATTCGTTGTTCTCTGTCTGTGAACTTGTATCCGGCATCACATTTCCTGAGTATGTAGTTTAGTGGCATCATGGCTATGATAAACAGTAGTGGTGATAGGGAGCCTCTTTGGAAAATGCCTCTCTTTATTTTTATCTCCGTCAACTATTGTCCTCCGGTTGTCAGTTCTAATCTCCATGTTTCCATTGTTTTCTTGATGAAATTAATAATCTTGTTGGTATCTTGTACATTTTTGAACATTCAATTATCCATGCTTGAGGGATTCTGTCGTACGCTTTCTTGTAGTCAATCCATGCCATAGATATGTTCTATTATTATTATTATTATTATTATTATTATTATTATTATTTGTACTCACTAAGAGTTCTCACACAGGTTATCATCATTGATTGCTCACTGATAATCACATGTGGTGTTCCCTAGAGTCTGAATGACAACAAGTCTCCCCAGATTTCCAGTACTCTCCACCTCTTTCGGTAACTATTGCAAATGATATGCGTTATCACAACAGACGTTTACCATTGATTTTTCGCTGGCAACGACCATTGGTCTTCTCTGGTATTTGGGTGGCATTAAGCCGTCCCAAGGTCTCATTACTTTCCGCACTTTTCCAGTAGAGGTCTGGTTAGTGCTCTACCTCCTCAGTCTTTCTATCCTCCTTGACCCTTCACAACTATTTTGTGTCGTATCAGCCGAGGCTGTGTCCATCACTTATTTGGAAAGGGGTGGGGGTATTATTATTATTATTATTATTATTATTATTATTATTATTATTATTTGTACCCACTAGCAGTTATCACACAAGTCATCGTCAGTGATTGCTCATCGGTGGTCTTCCCTGGAGTCTGAGTGACAACAAATCTTCCCATTATTATTATTATTATTATTATTATTAGTAGTAGTAGTAGTAGTAGTAGTAGTAGTAGTAGTAGTAGTAGTAGTAGTAGTATTCAATTACTGGTAAAACGGGTGTCCCCTGGTATCTGAGTGACAACAAGTATCCACAGATTTTCAGTACCCTTATTTTGCGTTTTCGCAGCAGCCATTTACCATTGAGATCTCGCTTATAACGGCCGATGATTTTCTCTGGAATTTGAGTGGTGACAATAAGCTTCCTCGGGATTCAAGTAAATTCTGTGCCCTTCAAGTCAAGATCTGGGTGGTGCTTTCTCTCCTTGATTATTCCATCCACTCATGTCTTTCACAACCAGTTGGCGCTACCACGGTTTTTATTATAATTAGTAGTAGTAGTAGTAGGTATATTTCTCGGTGTCTGTTGCGTATAGTATTGTGAGTCAAGTGGTAGCAAGTCTCCAACGCCTCCATTACCTTTATTAGTATTGTTCTTCCTGCTGCTATTGTTCTTATTCGTTGATTAAGTTTATTTTAAAGAAAGCATGAATTTTCTGACGTGGGACAAACTTAGTTTTTTTATCAATTTGATGCTCATAGAAAATTTACTAAAGATTCAAGGAACATAAATGTGTCTTGAAAATAGTAACGAAAATAGATTATCTTAATTCCATTGTGTTTATATTGTCGGGAATAATTCTACACAATGGAGAGAATATATGGATTTTCTTTTGTTCTTTGGTTTTGTTGTTTTCTATTTCAATCAAAATCACTAGAAGCATAAAATGAAGAAGAAGAAGAAGAAGAAGAAGAAGAAGAAGAAGAAGGATGAGGGAAAGATAGGGAAAACTATGAAGATGAGGAAAAAGAAGAAACGGAACAAGAAGATGAAGAAAAAGGGAAAACGAAAAATAAGAAGAACAGGGAAAAGAAGAAAGAGAATGGGTAAGAGAAGGTTAGGAAGAAGAACAAGAAGAAGAAGAAGAAGATAAGGAGGAGGGAAAGAGAGGGGAAACGATAAAGATGAGAAAAAAGAAGAAAATGAACAAGAAGATGAAGAAAAAGAAAAAGAAGAAGAATAAAAAGGGAAACGAAAAATAAGAAAAAACATGGAAGAGGAGAAGGAGAAGGAGTGAGGGGGTTAAGGAAGAAGAAGAAGAAGAAGAAGAAGAAGAAGAAGAAGAAGAAGAAGAAGAAGAAGAAGAAGAAGAAGAAGAAGAAGAAGATAAGGATGAGGGAAGGAGGAGAAAAAACGATGAAGATGTGGAAAAAGAAGAAAAGGAACAGGAAGATGAAGAAAAAGAAGAAGAAAAAAGGGAAACGAAAAATAAAAAGAATATGGAGGAGAAGAATGAGAAAAAGTTAGGGGATGTGAAGAAGAAGAAGAAGAAGAAGAAGAAGAAGAAGAAGAAGAAGAAGAAGAAGAAGAAGAAGAAGAAGAAGAAGAAGGGGGGGAAGAAAAACGATAAAGAGAAGGAAAAAAGACAAGGAACAAGAAGATTAAGAAGAACAACAAGAGGGAAAAGAAAAAGAATAAGAACGAGGATGATGAGGAGAAGGAGGAGGAATATCAGATTAGGAAGCAAAAAGACGACGATTACTTCGTGCGAATGGCAAGAGAAAAAAAGAAAGAAAGGCGGAAATGAGTAAACAAAACGTGAAATCAAGACGGCGAGTGGCGCTTCTCAGCAGTCGGCCATTTTCTCTCTCCAAAACCGGAAGTCAATATTTTCTGCGGGCCTGCAATTACGACTAAATGATGAATTCTCAACCATTGTGTCTGTAATTATTTCGAATGTCTGGGAGGGGGAGGGGGAACGATGTCTCCAATCATTAAAATGGCCGGCCCTAGCGGTAATGGGGGAAAACGGTTGTGGGTGGACGACCGACAAGTTGAAATTGAAAATATCAAGAATGGTTTGAGGAGATTTGGCACAGAGAGTCGGGAATTAAAAGAGAAAAAAAAGAGGAAAGTGTTTTTGTTTTGAAGAATGAATAACTTTTGAAACTTTCGCTGCGATTCTTTCTGCGTCTTCGTTTCACCCCCTTTTGCCGTCAAACACTTGAAAATATTTGGAAATTAAAACCCGTAGTTTTTTCTGTTTGTCTCATCGCTATTCTTACTCAATTTGTTAGCTTGTAGTCAAGAGCAGACTTCCCCTCCCCATTAAAGAGACATCGACAAATTAAATATCTCAAGGTTTACGAATCGGAAGAGTCGGTTTTGCTTGGTCGATTGTCCATAAACAATTTTATTTCACCAAAAAAATGATTTAGGTTTATTAAACTGACAAGTATTTCCGAAGTTAATGAAATATTTTTGTAACGGACAAAAAATGAGTCAGGTTAATGTAAGAGATGTTTTTATTTTTCCCTTTTATTTGCGTTAAATTGAAAGTTCCGAGATATTCCCCTTGTTGTGGAAGGGGAAGGGGCTGTTTTTTAAATGCGTCAACGTATTTTTATGAAAAACTTTATCTGCCGGTCTGTCAGACAGTCAGTAGGTCTGTCGGTGTATCACGCTTCTTTTTTTTTGTACTTTTGAGAGTACGACATATCAAGGCCAAGAGTCACACGAGGGTGAAGGTTAATAAGATAGAGAGATTGTCAGTTGAATGATGAAGAATATTATCAGATGATTGAAAATGACGAATGGAAAGAACAAAATGTGATTACTCTCGAGAGCGGTTTATGGAAAAGAGTTAATAAGACGGAAATGGTGAGGAACACTATGGGAGTACTAACTTGATCAATGGCATCAACTGCGTTTGATTACTTACGGAGCGGTCCATGACAAGAATTTGTTTGTATTGGATTTGAAGACGACCGATGTGTAATCCGCAGGGAAGCAACCATGCGGTAATATGTTCAGTAGACGGAAAGCCCTTGCCAAGAAACTATGTCCATGGAAATTTCGCCTGGCGCAAAACACGTTGTAGGAGAAAGGAAAATTTATTTTCGTTATGGTAACACGTAAGAGTTCTTGCTGTAAATGTCTTACAAAGAGGAACTAAATATTGGAGTTCAGTCGAGCACTTTTCATAGACATAACGATAGAGTAGAAAGAGACTAGCAACGCCTCTTCGGTGAAAAAGGGGGGTTGTAGCGAAGAAAAGAGATCACCCCCACTAGATTTCGAAGTAGATTTTGTGCTCTGCTATTTTCAGCACTAAACGAGCAGATTGAATGTGAGCACATAAAATGTTATAAGGAGATATGATATTTTATGTATCGATTTTCAGTATTTACTTCAACAGTGATCAATACATTATCTTTATTGATCTTACTGATGGAGCAATGCATAGTTGCATCATAAGAGGTTATGTCTTCCATATTGACTAGTTTTATAAAGTAATGCTAAAATTGAGATGTGTTTTTCTTAAATGACTACAAAAGTATAATACAAAAAAAAAATTTCCAAATTGTCTTGGAACCGATCGTACACCAAATAATCGTAGTGTTTAAATTCTTGGAACTGATGCAAATAATGTTCTAATTTTGTTTATCTCAACTTACTTCATACTTATATATATATATATATATATATATATATATATATATATATATATATATATATATATATATATATATATATATATATATATATATATATATATATATATATACACATAATATTATTATATAGCCCTCTTTATTAAGGTCGAGCACTCTGAGAGAGTTTAATAACATTGCGAGATCCAACACGGTTTGTTGTTGTTGATTACTCTTCGCTGCTTGTTGTAAATACCCGCCGACTTGGCATTTACAAAGTTAAATTCTTCCTAACTTCTAAGCTAATTTGTGGTGGCCAACGGGTAAGACTCTTGATTGCGAATCAGTGGCGGTTTGTGATCGGAGTTCGCGCCCGCCGACCGTCGAGAATTAACTTCCTACGTATATATATATATATATATATATATATATATATATATATATATATATATTACCTATTAGACACTATCGTCGAGAGTATTCGGTCTCTCTGTACAAGGGTTTGTCAAGACAACGTGACATGAGGATACTTCACCCTACAAGTAAACCCTGACCAAATATTCAAAATTACATAGTACCCTCAGCACGACTATACACTTGAATAGTGCAGCTTCTTCTAGTTATGTTACCTCAAGTAACAGCACTAAACTGGATACTAGATTAATCCGGTAGAACCAAGAGACCACAAGAAAGATATACTACAACATGGTTAACTGGTCAATTACTTCTTTACTAACTCAACGTTTGATAAATAAAGGAGAACGTTAATAGAATACTCGAATATCTATCTATCTCATATAGAGATTAAGTGTTAAGTGTTTATGAGAAATTTGACTGAAGTAAAATTATATATATATATATATATATATATATATATATATATATATATATATATATATATATATATATATATTATACTTATGGGACACCGCTTATCAAGGCCCTAATACCACTCGTGGATAAGGGTTAATGAGATTGTCAGTTGGCGATGAATAATACTACGAGATGATTGGAAAAGATGAGTTAAATGGTCAGAATTTGATTATTTAAGTTAAGAGAAGAGGGTTAGGGTTAGGGTTAGGGTTAGGATTGGAAGAGAGATAAAGATCAGGTCTGAATTCAGACGTAAATTTTTTTAGATGTATAAGTTTTTGCAGGCTGAAAAAGAATCCGTTTTGACAAAATTACGTGTGAATCGACATATATCTATCTATCTATCTATCTACCTCTCCCTCCCCCTCTTTCTCAAGAAGAAAGTCCATCAAAGTTTTCCGAGCGCACCATTTAATTTTCGTTCTTCTGATCCTCGTAGAAATTCCGAACTCAAATTGTTCCAATGTTTGATTTACGGCCTTCCATACTGAAATGAATAGATTATTTTCTCATTTACTAACTGAAGCCGTCACAAACCCAAACACATAAAAAATATAAAGGAATACAAAAAAAAAGTCGTCTCCGTTAAAAGTAAAAACAAATAAAAAAACGTCCGGGGGGGGGGGCATTAATCAAATCATTTGCCAAACACCGTCACCAATTGAATCCAACTGGGGAAAAAAAAAGAATGAACGCTCCTTGTTTCCATGACAACACTGTTGTTTTATATCGCTATAAACCCCACTTAACGAGTGTATCGCCTCCTCGAACCCAATCAGCAACCGACCGACCTCGTCTAGGACAACAAATAGCCTCACCCACCTTGACCAAAATTTCTACTTCAAATAATCCCAACTGAACCACCAACCACACCCACTCAGACAAAGCTTCGCAGTTTCCGCTAAGGAACCGTGTTACCATAGCAACAGCCACCCATAAACATTGCATTTATATATGACCGTGAAGGACCTTTACCGTAACTGACAAAATTATTTACTTGTTAAATGCCCTGTCAAGGAAAACGTCTAGTTATTGTTTCCTGACCCCTAACGAATGATGGGGGAGGGTGTTATGTTCAGACGGGCGAGTGAGTGATAATTACTTGTATTTAAAGGAAGGGTAGGGGTTTAAATGGAAGATAAACCCAATTTTTAAATCGAGAGCACGTTAGTGTGCGTGGGGCGTATTGGTGTAATGGTTCTCGCCACGGACTGTTGAAACGGCCAAAAAGTCCGTTTCAAAGAACTAAGGGACACTCTATTTCACGTTAATACCCATCAGGGAAATAGCAAGCATGCATGCGTGTTTTCAAACCCCCAATTACGCTGAACGAAACAGAGTTAGTCTCTTTCTCTCTCTCTCTCTCTCTCTCTATATATATATATATATATATATATATATATATATTGGTACAGAAAAATTAGTGCAACATTCGTACCGTCGGTTTCAAGCACAGAAGGACACTGGCATGTCGATGTTATCAATCAACAGCTGTTAGAAACTGATATATATATATATATATATATATATATATATATATATATATATATATATATATATATATAGGATAAAATATGAAAATAATATACCAACGTAATGGGAAATGAATACAGGAAAACCAAAAATATTATTTATGTATTCATCAATGTTACATCTTTATTCCAAGACTTCCTCTTGATGATTGGTTTGAAGAAATAATACACAAGTACAAATATTTGAAAAAGTTTGGTCCGTTTGTGACGTAAAGTATTAGTAGGATGAATTAGGCCCAAAATGCCACTTATGAAAAGATAAATTATGAGCTCAAATAGATGGTAGCAGTGGTAGAAATTACGTTAACAGTTTAAGGTGTACGGAGATTTGGTAGCGGTCGGACTTATTAAAACAATTAGGGAGAAGGGGGAGCATGCGTAATGTTTACGTAGGTCAGATAGGCAGTTATCGAAGCAGGGTGTTAAATATCAAGGTCGTATAAGGAAATGGTATGGAAGGAGAGGAAGAGGAGAATAAAGGGAGGGGAAAATAGTATATATATATATATATATATATATATATATATATATATATATATATATATATATATATATATTAATGTTATACTTACATAAAAGTAATCAATTGGAACGTGTTTCTGGTTCACAGCCGTCAACAGCATGGTTAACTTAGACAAGATCGAACCTTCTGGCGTTTTACACCCAGTCTATGATGCCTTGCCTGGAAATATGTACGATTTTTATCATCAAATATTTTAATGTATTTTTATGTAATTGTTTTTATTTGTGATTGTAGCGTTTGTTGCTTTTTTATACTGCTTAATCAAATGTTTCACTTCCTAAGTGATAAAGATGCATAAAAATAATCCACGGACACGTGTTTCAGACTTACATGGTTTACTTCGATGTTGATTTCAGTAGTCCGGCGTGTTATCCCTAAGCTATGACGCCTTGCCTGGAAATATGTACAATTTTTACCTAAACAATTATCTATATATATATATATATATATATATATATATATATATATATATATATATATATTATTATTATTATTATTAGTAGTAGTAGTAGTAGTAGTAGTAGTAGTAGTAGTAGTATTACTTTTATACGTACATAAAAGTAATCAATAGACACGTGTTTCTAGTTCACAGTCGTCATGGACATGGTTTACTTAGACAAGGATCGAACCTTCTCTGTTGATATGTCAATAGTCTGGCGTTTTATCCCTAAGCTATAACCTCTTGCCTGGAAATATTTAAGATTTGTATTACTTAAACAATTATATATATATATATATATATATATATATATAACTTGACTACGATAAATATCAGGGGATTGTACGAAAAAAAAGAGAGAGAAAAATATGCTTATACTTCTGACAAGTGTGTATATCACCGAAAGTGCTCAAGTTTTTAAAGTAAATAAATAATTTATTTTAAAAAACATAAATAATTTGGGTTGTCTAGGTTTAAAAAAAAAATGTTTTCATTTCTCCTCATTATATATATATATATATATATATATATATATATATATATATATATATATATATATATATATATATACAATACATTATTTATTTTATACGTACATAAAAGTAATCAATAGACACGTGTTTCTGGTTCACAGCCGTCATCAGCATGGCTAACTTACACAGAGATCGAACCTTCGATATTGATATCTATAGTCCAGCGTTTTACCATCGGATCAAGACGCTCTGTCTAGAAATATGTACGATTTTTATCACCTACATATTTAATGTATTTTTATGTAATTATTTTTATTGGTTATTGCAGCGTTCGTTGTTTATTTGCTTACTATTATTTCGATTGTCTCACTTCCTAAGTGATTAAAATGCAGAAAATTGCATTATTAGTCGCCCTTAACTTTATAGTACGTATTTTTCGTTAATATATATGTTTTATTTATTTTATACGTACATAAAAGTAATCCATGGACACGTGTATATATATATATATATATATATATATATATATATATATATATATATATATACTACTCTCTAAACATTTCACACCTACCCACAACAAAATCTCCCCGCCCCCTCACCCATTTCACCCTTTCGACTACTTCTCTCACACTCTTACCCACCTACCCCTCCCACTTTCAAACCACCTTCATTTTTTTCAAATTTTTTCTAAAACCATGACATTACCCACACACCAAAATCACAGAGCCCTCCTCCCCTCCTCTTTCCCCCACCCCTCCACTTCTTCACTAACAGCCATTCACATTATTTCCGTTCACATCCACCCCTCCACTTTTTCACTCAGAGCCATCCTCATTAATTTCACTCTATGCTACTGACTTGACTAAGCCCGGACCTCGGGCCTGAGCACCCAGTAGTGCCTACTACTTTTTCTCGTCAACCCATCATGTCAACCCAATATTTTCACGTACTTGCATGAAATCTTTCTTAGAATTATCATCCTGAGGAAGTCTTACAAATAAAGACGAAACGTTGATGAATCTATAAAAATCATCCTTTTTGTTTTTTCCTTTTTCATTTCCCATATATATATATATATATATATATATATATATATATATATATATATATATATATATAGAAAATGAAAAAGGAAAGGCGAAAATATTATTTATTTCAAGACTTCCCATGGATGATAGATTTGAAGAAATAGTCGTTAAATTTTATTTCAAATGTGGTGCCACATCTGGTGTGAAGGGATAGTTTTGTTGTTGTTCTTTTATTTTTCGAACAAAAAATAGCCATTAGAATTTGAAATGTGTAAAATATATATGAAATGAAATCGATTTTTTTTATTTTTTTTATTTTGTTTATTTTATTTATTTATTTATTCATATTTAATTTTCAATATCGATGTTGTATGCACAGTTTTCGTTTTTGTTATTTATTTATTTTATATTATGTGCAAAGTTATGCTGCGAGTGTAGTGTAAAATTTCTAGCCTGGATTTAAATTCAAGTTCTGTTCGGATAGAATAAGTTTGCTGATTAAAGGAGATAAATTGTAGCAGTAATTACGTTTTTTGATTGGGTTAGAGTTTATAATGATTCAAGAAGTCTTCACCGAAATTTATTTTAAATGAATTTACCGCGTCTAGCTTTTTCTTACCTACCCATGCCAATTATACAATAATATTCAACACTTTAAATGAACTAGGGATTTCGACAATTCAAACGACATCACAAACTATATAATAAACATTAAAAACAACAAAACATTTTAAAATCACATCTCATGCAGGTATATATACTATCGCATGCAGTAATTGTTTTCAGATATACTTCGGGGAAACTTAACGGGAACTAAAGAAAAGGGTTAATAAACATAAAAGAAATGTAAATGTAATGTGAACAACTTGCTGCTAAACTCCCCATCCAAGTTTCTACTTATAAATCTGACCTCTATCACTGTAGCCCATTACGCTACGGTTGCAATATGCCTTGTTTGAGGTGAACACATGTCAAACAAAAAAAAAGGAGCCATATTTGAAGTCGGAAATGAACCTTCGATATCGAATTGGAAGTTTGTTTTTCCTCTTAAATAACAGTCACGTGCGATATTGACTTTGCGTCAAAAATGTGTTTCTTCATGACTTTTAGGGGGATTTTTGTGGATGACCCCCGTTTGTTTTGACTTGTCTTCTTGTTTGCTTAACTAAAAGAAAGGATTTCGTTTTGTTTGAAGTATTTTTAGAGTCCAGACAAGATGGATTTCTGCAATTCACACAGAAAGAACTTAAGACGAGAATGTTTACCGTTTTCCTTAGAATCCATAAAGAAAACAGGAATTGATATCCTTAAGTTCGGTCTATTTAATCTCTCTCCCCCCCTTCCTTTCTCTCTCTTTATATCCCTCTACTCTCTCTTTTTCTTTCAATCTCTCTCACATTCCTCTCTCTCCTTCTCTCTCTCTCTCTCTCTCTCTCTCTCTCTCCATCTCTGTCTAATTTTCTCTCTCTCTCAAGATCTCCCTTTCAATTTATTTATTTCTCTCTCCCCTAATTTCTGTCTTTCAATATATATCTTACTCTCTCTTTCCCTCTCTCGTTCTCTTTATCTCTTTCTTTATCTCAATCTTCCTATCTCTTTTTCTAGGTTTCTCCATCTTTCTCTTCTTCTTTCTCTTACACATTATTGGTAAGCATTAAATTGAAAATTATTTTTAAGATATGCATAAAACTTTCCAATCATTTGCAATTTTATTCATTTTCCCTTTGAAAATCCATGGATTAAAGCTCATTTTTTTTAATTCCTTGCTTTAGCCTTTGATGATTTAAGAAATTTGTAAATTATCCAATTTTATTTCTTACACCATTTCAATATTTCCTATAGTTATGCTATATCTACAGTATCGAGCATATCCTTATCACCATACGATCTGATATAAAATATTTATATTTATATTATCCATATATATATATATATATATATATATATATATATATATATATATATATATATATATATATATATATATATATATATATAACGAACGTTGCAAATAACACATACGGGTCTTCCATTACAGACCATTTACTTAAAAACCCGCCGTGCGCTAGAAATTTTAGCATGGACTCCTTCACCATTCTCAGTCATGCTCACTCATTATACCATCTTAAAATCTTGGCGAAGATCCACGTTCGTCTTAAACGTCCCTCCCTTTGCAAGCAAAGGGAATGTCTATTGGGACTAGATGTGATCAGTCTCTAAGATTCATCCTCCATTGTAAATATAACATAACGCTATTTTATTTTCTGTACTCTCTCTTTTCACCCCGTTTTTTTTATCCCTCGTTGTTTTAAATCCCTCGCTACAGCCTTTGTTAAGAGAGGGCGAAACCGGTCGGCTGGCATTTTTTACCTCTTGATTAACTTTTAATCATCAACGATAGAATTCGTCTTCCCTTCATGCTTGCGATAATAAAATTTTGTACTCCCCAAAAAATCATGAAATATATATATATATATATATATATATATATATATATATATATATATATATATATATATATATATATATATATAAACAATTTAGGAGGCTAATAATAATTCGGAAATATACCGGGTAGTAAGAAGGAATACTAAAAAACAAGGCGATTGTTTTTTAAACCTTACTTGCTTCCGGTGTTCAATTTTTTCTCTGCCTCGTGCGAACAATTGTGGCTACGGGGTTGTTGATATCAGGACCGCAGCGAATGTTACGTCACAGAAAATCATAATCTAAACAATACGAAGTAGGAAGGCTCAACAAGTATTTATTTACATTAGACTTTAAGACGACTATGTTGTAGACGGCTGGGAAGCAGACTCGAGGTATTTGGTTGATACTTATATCAATCTTGACCCAGTTTTCGCGAGTTTCTGGTCGGAAGCGTTCGGCTATCCTACGCAAACGCCCGAGAGATGACGAGCCGATTTGTACCAGACGACAATTTTGCGATATCACAGTCATCAACGTGAATATATCTCATTGTTTTTACCTTTGGCGTGGCAACATGATGCTTATAGGAAAGCATGCTCTTCTAGGACAGCACCCTGGTTGCTGCCAATGTTTTTACCTTTGGCGTGGTAACATGATGCTTATAGGAAAGCATGCTCTTCTAGGACCGCACCCTGGTGGCTGCCAATGTTTTTACCTTTGGCGTGGCAACATGATGCTTATAGGAAAGCATGTTCTTCTAGGACAGCACCCTGGTGGCTGCCAATGTTTTCACCTTTGGCGTGGCAACATGATGCTTATAGGAAAGCATGCTCTTCTAGGACAGCACCCTGGTGGCTGCCAATGTTTTTACCTTTGGCGTGGCAACATGATGCTTATAGGAAAGCATGCTCTTCTAGGACAGCACCCTGGTGGCTGCCAATGTCTCCACCTACATCTCACTGTGACGCTTATTGAGATGTAACTATAAATCAAATGTCAACTCTCAGCTGAGAAAGTTATGGATTTATGCATTAATATACGGGTGTCATATCGATCACTAGTAAAGTACTAGTTTGTTAGTGAAAAATATCATTTGACTTCCTGGATTTTTTTCTTCCTACATCATATAAAAACGTTGAGTTTTGTTTAATAAAGACAAATCACCAACGAATGTGGTCGAACTCATTGACCAAAATAAATTAGTTCAGTTTTAATGATGTTAATTACTTATCCACATTTCCATAAACTAATTTAACATATATATATATATATATATATATATATATATATATATATATATATATATATATATATATATATATATATATATATGTATGTATATATATATATATATATATATACAGGGTGGGCCAAAATAAGGGTCCTATCTTTAAATTTGAATAACTTGAATTTGAATAACTTCCACAAAATAGAAGTTAAACTCACCAAACTTTATGTGTGTGTAGACTGACCCTTCCGAGATTTTTTGAAATAAACAAAACAAATTTTAGCCGAAAAACACTTCTTAAAACTTACAAAAACTAAAGTATTGTTTTTAACACTGTTTTGAGTTTTTTAAGCAAAAATAATGTTTTCTAAATGAGGGTACGTTCCTTAGGGCTAATACGGCTCAGGCTTGCTTCGGAAGGGGTCCTTTACTTATTCTAAAAAAAAAATAAAAAAAAATCAATAAATAAAAAAGTTATGAATTTTTAAAAATAGGACCCTTATTTTGGCCCACCCTGTATATACATGTTGGATAATGGCGCTATGGGAATGGACGTATCTGTTGGAAATCGTTGGTTTGACTTGCGCGAATTAACGCGGGGTGGACCGGCAGTCGAGTGCAGAATGGGGTCTGTTCTCACAGTCAGAAATCACAGATGTGACGCGGGTCACCGTGTGACGAGACCCCGGATCAAGGGTCAGTGTGAACCTGCGAGAGGCTCTGTGACGTTACAGGCCCTTGTGTGGGAAACAGAGGGATCCGTGACGTCACTCGTTCTTCGTGAGAAGCGAGTTTCGTCAGTCTGGTTTTTGGAAGCAAACCGATGAGACGTGATTGTTAAAATGTAATTTACAACAGATAAGGGAAATATTTCCCTAAGAAAATACAAGCGAGAGATATCCTTTCCCCCCTCTATGAATGGTCAAGAAAATAATTGTTAGGTAACTACGATGAAGTGGTGATTGCTCTCTCTCTCTCTCGACGTAGTGAATGTCTCCCATTTGATTTTATAACTAACGCTTGAAATAAAAACTGAAGTTGAAAGTTAAAAGGATTGTTTGTCTTCGGAGTCCGACCCGATCATGGGGCTTTTGTTGCAGACAACGGACGGCGTGGTTCAGGGCAGGGAGGAAGGAAGAAAGAATTCATCCACTAGACCTCTATACGGCGAGGGAGAAATCTAAAGGTATGCAAACAATATATGAACTATGTGATTTATGATGTTTTAAAAATGACGAGTATTAAATGTGAACTGCCACGGCCGTACCGGGACTAGTACACGAAACGAGTACAGCCACGGCAATATATATATATATATATACAGACGTTTTCGCTGTATCACAGCACTTCAGTGCGGCTAGACCAGCTAGTGCCTCATGCCGGGATCGAAACTCAACCGTCGAGCTAACAGTCGGCGTCTATACCCCTGCGCTATCACATGACACTGTAAGGAAAATCTCAATGTAAACAATTTACCCAATGAGCTAGTGACAGTGGGCGATTTCCTTGCGAAAAAGCTCTACCCAAGAAATGGAGCTTATATATAGTAATCCACATACAGACTGTTTCGCTATATCACAGTGCATTAGACCAGCTAGTGTCCCAAGCCGTGATAGAAACTCAACCGTCGAGCTGACAGTCGACGTCTCTACCCCTGTGCTATCACGCGACACTGGCTGAATGTAAGGGAAATCTCAATGTCAATATATATATATATATATATATATATATATATATATATATATATATATATATATATATATATATATATATATATATATATATATATATTAGAAGAATGCCCTGTTCAAGGATGGCTAAAATTAATTAAGTAATTCGCCGACCAGAAAAGTTGTGCACCACTTTTATGTCGTCTTACGAAGATTCAAGCTAAAATATAATGATACTAAAACGTATGTCTAGAATTATTATTCTAATTTTGATAAAAATCATTACATTATTTTCATTCTAAAAAAAACTCTCTAAACTTTAAGGTGTCTTAAGAAGATATTGAAATTCACGGAATTTTACTTAATTGCTGTCTAATGACTATGGATCAAATTTAATGCAAATCTGAAATTTTTCAATTTTCAAATTGGAGGTTATACCTATATTATGTCCCTTAAAAGTCTTTAAAATACTCCAATAAAAGCTGAAATTTGGGGAATATTAATTAATTGATGTCTAATGATTTTTGTTAAAATTTCACAAAAATCGGATGTGTTTTTACGAAGAGCTGGAGCCTCTTTCCCTCCCTTTGCATAAAACTAGATTAAACTAAATATAGCAACCATTACCCATCCTCACGCCTAGCACTGTTTGCCAAAATTCGTAACGATAGGTTAATCAGTTTATTAGCGAATCCTATACATAGAAATGTATAAACATATTACACATGCCTAACTTTATATAAATAGATATGTATTTTTGATACCACTGCGCCCCGCAGTCTCCCGCTAATTCTTTCTTTTTTCCGCCATCTACACGAGGTGGGGGAAGGGGATACGTATTGATTGGGTCGTGTGAAAGCGACAGTCACTGCAAATAAAGTGGAACACTCACGTCTGTCGCTTATTTACTTCCGGTGTAGTCAAGCGAATCGGATGATCGGTCGGGGTTGTTGAGGGTTATTGGGGTGACCCCCGGGGGCTAACAAACGATGTGATGTGCGGATTACGAGTGCTTGCAGATCGAGGCAGTATGGTGAGAGGTGGGAGATGACTGAAATAAAAAGTGGATGGTCTTGAGAGAAAAAAAGAATCACCCGATGAAGAATTAGCGGGGGCGGAGGAAAATAATCCTTAAAATTGAATGAAGGATTTTAGTCTTTATTTCCTCGTCAATTGTGATTGTGAGGCGGGGGGGGGGCGACTTTGATATTTTATATTCTATCAGAGGATGTTGACATCTAGGAAGGAAGGATGGAAGGGATGAAGAACGGAAGGAAGAAAAAAAGAAATGAAGGAAATAGGGGGCGACAAAAGGAAAACATGAATTAAAGAAAGAAACAAAGAAACAAAGAAAATACGAAAAAAGAAAGAAAGGAGGGAGGGAAGAAAGATAAAAAGAAAAAAGAGAGAAAGAAAGAAAGGAAGGAGTGAAAGAGTGAAGAAAATGACAAAAGTGAAGAAGAGGATCGAAGGTAGACTAATAAATAAATATATGAGACGAGCGAACGTGAAAAAGATACTAGCTTACATAAGCTACTCTCTTTCATTCTCCATTCGTTCAGTTTACTCTCTCCTCTTCTTTTATTTTAACGTTTTTCATTTCTCTACTAAAGAAATAGAACGCACGTAAATTTATTGCTCACCCTGACGTCCGCAGAAACGCAGTGTGAGATCCAAAACTAAAAACATTTAACTCCAAAATAAGTGTTAACTTGCGATTTTTCAACCAATGGTTAAGATCCCGCTCGTTTGAAATAGATTATCTGTGCTTATTCCAAGGGGTCAACTCCCCCACCGGTACCGTCTTGGGCTTCGGACCATTATTCCGCCGGTCTGTGGGTTGGTCCTGTGCAGTTTTAGGAGTTCCATACCCAGGCTTTGTCTTCTCACCCTTTGAGAAAAGGTTAGTTTACTGCTAATCGCCTGAGGCGCCCCTACCGGGAATGCCGACGAGGCTGCCCAGGCATTTTTTGTAGGCAAGAGTGCTGTCTTTTCTCGAGGGCGCTGGCTTTTCAAATCCCACTTTTCCTTGGGTCACATCTTACCGCTGTGGGAGCAAGATAAATAACTCCAATATAAGCTATAACTTTTTTTAACTAAAAAAAATTATTATTATTTGGCTGACACACGTACGGGCTGATACTCCATGAAGATTACAACAACAAAAGCTCAACAAATGCAGTGGACGCACCCAAGAAGCACGACATATGTCACACTGAAAATTAATTAACTATTACTGCGTTTCACTCTACAATTACAGCCCAACAAAAAGGTAAAGAGACACACACACATTTGAACTCTAAATAAACACATACATATTTCTAATGCTCGTACATGTTCCTCAACTCGAACTTTCTACAAATGAGCCGCAAAAATGAGCAGAAGACGAAGTAAAACCTTTAACAGATTTATTAAACAACTTATAGAACAAAATTGTAAGGTAGAAGCCGCTGAATGATGATTAAAGTCTGTGTCGCGAGGCACATTTTGTAGCAATTATATTTCCAGAACTCTATGTGGATTGGAGGGAAATATGGAATTCTGTGTGTCGATCGGCCAAGGCAACAGATAGGAAATCTGTGGCTGCTTTGCCGGCTGAGTTCATGCAAATGTTGCCGACAGAGTTCACTAATTTACATAGGTGAAGCTATTTTTAAGATAAAATCCATCGAACAACGGGTGACGGTGAGGGTTCTTGTTTTCCTATGAAGATAGACACGGGTGAATACGGAAGGTCGCCGATAGTGTTACTGTAAGATTTATAAGTACGAAATTCATTGCAACTTAAATAAGCGGGAAGCAGTGAAGGAAATGTTACAGAATGTAAAAGTTTCGTCCCTATTTTTCCTTTTACATTAAGTTCTGTTTGGAACCTCGGGGTTCCTAAATCGTCCATTTACGTCGAGACAAAAAAAAATCCGACAATTTATTTACCTCCAAACTGTCTTGGCGGGTCTCCGTTCTCCCAATGGAGATAACTCTCCCTTCTTCGGTCCAAGGGAAATAACTATTATTTTTAAGTTGTACCTAACATCTCCTCGTTTTAGTCTTTAAATGTAATGAGAACAGTTGGAGTTAACTTGGAGGTGCTTTATTATAGTGTGACTATGCTTTGTCCAACTCCTGTGATATATTTTGAAATTCTCGTTTGTATTTATCTGCATGGGAGGTGATGGGGATCGCAGTTCGAATGTGTCTATTAACAAGTCGAACAGAATGGTAGGTCCGTTGCCAACTAAGTTGTCTCTAGTGAATCTGGGACGTATCTGGTTTTTATGCCGTGCCCAGAATTGTCTCCCGACTTGAATATCATACAGGAATCGTCCCCTTCTTTTGCAGATGATGCCAGGTACCCAGTTTGGCTGGCCAGGTTTGTAATTCCGAGAAAACACTGATGTGCCAACTGAACATGATTTTGCTTTGTAAGGGTTTGGTTGTTGCCTTTGTCGCTGGGGCGATTATTCGTACCATGAGTGCCTCTGCTGGTGACAGATCATTCTTCACTGCACCATTTGGTGTTGTTCGATGCGAGCCATGCCCGTTTAAATGTGTCCACAAACCGTTTGGCTGTCCATTGGATTGAGGATGATAGGGCGGCGACCGGACATGTGTTTTACAACACGATTTGCAAAATTTCTGGAATGACTCAAACTTGAATTGTGATGCGTTGTCTGAAACTAAAGTCTCGAGCAAGCCGTGTTGACTATATATATATATATATATGAATAGATGAAAGGATAAAATAATCCGACGGTATGAAACTAAATTGGAATAAGCGGAAAACCTAAAAAGCTCAACGTTTCGCCCAAATTGGCTTTGTCAAGAGCGAACGAAAAAATGCGAAAAATGACATTTTTTGCATTTTTTGGTTCGCTCTTGACAAAGCCCATTTGGGCGAAATGTTGAGCTTTTTAGGTCTTCCGCTTATTCTATTTTAGTTTCATATATATATATATATATATATATATATATATATATATATATATATATATATATATATATATATATATGTGTGTAAACAAGCTCTATTTGATATTGAGCACTTTTTATAAACTCGGTTGAAATTCTTTGGATTACTACCCTGCGGAGGTTTTACCTGGATTATATATATATATATATATATATATATATATATATATATATATATATATATATATATATATATCACAAGTTAGTTGAAAAATAAAACAGTAAAGGGCTCGATCGTAGGTTCTACAAGACCTAATTTAAAACCAAAAAAAGACTGACGAATCTTTCTGTAATAACCAGTCGAGAGAGATTTTTGAAAATGTTCGTTTTTATTTTTTATAATCCACACAAAATATTTTTATTTTTTAAACTAGTGATTAAAAAAGATACACGCGCGTAGGTTAATTAGAGCAAAGTCAGGTATTACTATCGAAATCCACTAGGAAAAAAACTCTCGTTCTATTCTCGTTTAATTCTCGTTTACCTCTCGTTTGTTTTGCAGCAAATGAACAAGCAAACTTTGCAACTTTAAATGTAAAAACAGTTAATTAACAATTGTCTGTTTTCATTTCTATTTTTTTGAGCAACACATTTTTTTACTGCGTTTACGTCATTCTAATTGCTTTTGCACGTAGACAAATAAGAACACCTGTAAATGCGTTGCACACCTGCTAATTAGTAATGCAGTTTGCAGGTAATCAAGATGCAGTGGGCAAGCAAAAAAATGCATTCGTCTACGCTTTTATTTTCATCTGCATCTTCATCACTACTTTTTTATTTATTATTTTACTTCTGTCCCCCCCAAACAGGGGGCTAGTGTAATAGGGGTCAGATTCATAAGGGGTAACCTGCATGGAGTGTTCAGAAGCAGATGTTTGTTCATATTACATTTAAATGTCTTGCATGTTGGTGTGGTCGAGGAAACAGGGAGCAGGGAGGGGATTCCACAATCAAAGTGAATTGATGGAATTTAGATGATTGTCGAGTTAGTCGAGTATATTTACGTGTAGGGGTCCCAGAGCAGCAAGTTCGTCGGAACATATTCCATTGAAGTACTAATAAAACAAGCACACGAATGCAGCATTGCGGCGATGCAACAGGGGCTGCAGCTTTATGGATAGTGAAGGACCTATAAGATTAGCGACTCTTTTTTTACCTTATCTAAGAGGGAGAGACTAGTGGATGGTGCGCCAGCCCAGATGTGACAACAATACTCCATTCTTGGACGGATGGTGGCTTTGTAGAGATATAGAATACTGTCAAGTGTGAGAAGTTTTCTAGCACGGTAGAGGGAGCCCACTTTATTTGCCGCAACCTTGGCAATATCTTCTATATATTTGTTCCAATTCATGTTACTTGTGAATGTTTGTCCGAGGACTTTCAGGTAGGGTGTTATTTGCCATGGCAATCGGTGGTTGAAGTGGTTTCTTGTAGCCTTTGAAGGAAAGCAGCTTTGTCTTAGCAGCATTAAATGTTACCAACCATTTATACTCCATTCCACTACAGACTGGAGGTCACTTTCTTAGGATTCAGCCATTGTTTCGGATATGTGTTTTGCCTACATGACGAGAGTAGAGCGTGGTGTCGTCAGCAAATATACCCATCTCGGACACAATGTCAACAGAGAGGTCGTTTATTAAAATCAGGAAGAATAAAGGTCCAAGACCATAGAATGCACTGTATCACAAGTTGATCGTAACGATTGCAAAATTACATGAATTGCACATAGAATTGCATCCGTATCCACCCTATTCTTCAGATCTGGAATCAGCGACTACTGACTGTTTGCAGACCTCAAAAGAATGCTCCAGGAGAAAGACATTTTTCTTCAATGAATAAGTTATATTGGAAACTGAGGCGTATTTTGATGCCAAGAACAAATCGTTCTACAAAAAAAGGGTATCAAATTGTTAGAGAAGCATTGGAAACAATGCATCACTCTAAAAAGAAAAGATGTTGATAAATAAAGTCGAATTTTGCCTCAAAGTTATTGTTTGATCCGTTAGGCCTGGGATTTATTGAGTTATGTGCTGTATTTGCTAAGTTTCTCAGAAACGCACAACGATATATGGTATGAGTAGTTTTACTAACGTATCTGTCCTGTTCAAGTTGACGGAAAGGAACGTTACAAATGTTGAGCAAATTAATCAAGATTATTTCAATTATTCGGACTACTATTCTCATCTTTGTTGTTATTTTCAACAACGTTTCATCCGATGTAAATTTCGAACTGAACCCTTTCTAAGTGACAGTCTTGTGGAGGTTGATGGTTCAATTCTCACAGCAGGCGATGACTGCGTCCTCCTCTTTTGTTCCGCTTAGAAATAGTCTTGCTTGTTTTCGGCTCTTGAAACAACCCTGAAAACAGTGAGCAGCTTCTACCTAGATAGATTTGGAAGGCTCCTACTAAGCATTTTATTTTTTCGGCAATCTCCGTTGTTTTGTAGCACCCCTATCTCCAACCGATGAATTTGGTGACTGAAACTAGTTTAGAGAATTGATCATAAGGACGACAGCCGACCCCCATCCTACCCCACTCATTTCGGCCTTGTGCCACATTTTATTTTATAAGGGAAATTTGCTATACTGTGAACTGTTTCGTAAAATTTTAAAAATAAATAAAACAACTAAAAATAGCATAATAATTAATTAAGACTTCTAGCTATTTATGGCTGACGGAACAAGAACAATCTAGCTGCGTCGATTACATAAAAGGTTCAGTTCGAGCCATTTATGGCTGACGGAACAAGAAATATCTAGCTGCGTGGATTACATAAAAGGTTCAGTTCGAGCCATTTATGGCTGACGGAACAAGAAATATCTAGCTGCGTGGATTACATAAAAGGTTCAGTTCGAGCCATTTATGGCTGACGGAAAAAGAACAATCTAGCTGCGTGGATTACATAAAAGGTTCAGTTCGAGCCATTTATGGCTGACGGAACAAGAAATATCTAGCTGCGTGGATTACATAAAAGGTTCAGTTCGAGCCATTTATGGCTGACGGAAAAAGAACAATCTAGCTGCGTGGATTACATAAAAGGTTCAGTTCGAGCCATTTATGGCTGACGGAACAAGAAATATCTAGCTGCGTGGATTACATAAAAGGTTCAGTTCGAGCCATTTATGGCTGACGGAAAAAGAACAATCTAGCTGCGTGGATTACATAAAAGGTTCAGTTCGAGCCATTTATGGCTGACGGAACAAGAAATATCTAGCTGCGTGGATTACATAAAAGGTTCAGTTCGAGCCATTTATGGCTGACGGAAAAAGAACAATCTAGCTGCGTGGATTACATAAAAGGTTCAGTTCGAGCCATTTATGGCTGACGGAACAAGAACAATCTAGCTGCGTCGATTACATAAAAGGTTCAGTTCGAGCCATTTATGGCTGACGGAAAAAGAACAATCTAGCTGCGTGGATTACATAAAAGGTTCAGTTCGAGCCATTTATGGCTGACGGAAAAAGAACAATCTAGCTGCGTCGATTACATAAAAGGTTCAGTTCGAGCCATTTATGGCTGACGGAAAAAGAACAATCTAGCTGCGTGGATTACATAAAAGGTTCAGTTCGAGCCATTTATGGCTGACGGAACAAGAAATATCTAGCTGCGTGGATTACATAAAAGGTTCAGTTCGAGCCATTTATGGCTGACGGAAAAAGAACAATCTAGCTGCGTGGATTACATAAAAGGTTCAGTTCGAGCCATTTATGGCTGACGGAACAAGAAATATCTAGCTGCGTGGATTACATAAAAGGTTCAGTTCGAGCCATTTATGGCTGACGGAAAAAGAACAATCTAGCTGCGTGGATTACATAAAAGGTTCAGTTCGAGCCATTTATGGCTGACGGAACAAGAAATATCTAGCTGCGTGGATTACATAAAAGGTTCAGTTCGAGCCATTTATGGCTGACGGAAAAAGAACAATCTAGCTGCGTGGATTACATAAAAGGTTCAGTTCGAGCCATTTATGGCTGACGGAACAAGAACAATCTAGCTGCGTCGATTACATAAAAGGTTCAGTTCGAGCCATTTATGGCTGACGGAAAAAGAACAATCTAGCTGCGTGGATTACATAAAAGGTTCAGTTCGAGCTATTTATGGCTGACGGAACAAGAACAATCTAGCTGCGTGGATTACATAAAAGGTTCAGTTCGAGCCATTTATGGCTGACGGAAAAAGAACAATCTAGCTGCGTGGATTACATAAAAGGTTCAGTTCGAGCCATTTATGGCTGACGGAACAAGAAATATCTAGCTGCGTGGATTACATAAAAGGTTCAGTTCGAGCCATTTATGGCTGACGGAAAAAGAACAATCTAGCTGCGTGGATTACATAAAAGGTTCAGTTCGAGCCATTTATGGCTGACGGAACAAGAAATATCTAGCTGCGTGGATTACATAAAAGGTTCAGTTCGAGCCATTTATGGCTGACGGAAAAAGAACAATCTAGCTGCGTGGATTACATAAAAGGTTCAGTTCGAGCCATTTATGGCTGACGGAACAAGAAATATCTAGCTGCGTGGATTACATAAAAGGTTCAGTTCGAGCCATTTATGGCTGACGGAAAAAGAACAATCTAGCTGCGTGGATTACATAAAAGGTTCAGTTCGAGCCATTTATGGCTGACGGAACAAGAAATATCTAGCTGCGTGGATTACATAAAAGGTTCAGTTCGAGCCATTTATGGCTGACGGAAAAAGAACAATCTAGCTGCGTGGATTACATAAAAGGTTCAGTTCGAGCCATTTATGGCTGACGGAACAAGAAATATCTAGCTGCGTCGATTACATAAAAGGTTCAGTTCGAGCCATTTATGGCTGACGGAACAAGAAATATCTAGCTGCGTGGATTACATAAAAGGTTCAGTTCGAGCCATTTATGGCTGACGGAAAAAGAACAATCTAGCTGCGTGGATTACATAAAAGGTTCAGTTCGAGCCATTTATGGCTGACGGAACAAGAAATATCTAGCTGCGTGGATTACATAAAAGGTTCAGTTCGAGCCATTTATGGCTGACGGAAAAAGAACAATCTAGCTGCGTGGATTACATAAAAGGTTCAGTTCGAGCCATTTATGGCTGACGGAACAAGAACAATCTAGCTGCGTCGATTACATAAAAGGTTCAGTTCGAGCCATTTATGGCTGACGGAAAAAGAACAATCTAGCTGCGTGGATTACATAAAAGGTTCAGTTCGAGCCATTTATGGCTGACGGAAAAAGAACAATCTAGCTGCGTGGATTACATAAAAGGTTCAGTTCGAGCCATTTATGGCTGACGGAAAAAGAACAATCTAGCTGCGTGGATTACATAAAAGGTTCAGTTCGAGCCATTTATGGCTGACGGAACAAGAAATATCTAGCTGCGTGGATTACATAAAAGGTTCAGTTCGAGCCATTTATGGCTGACGGAAAAAGAACAATCTAGCTGCGTGGATTACATAAAAGGTTCAGTTCGAGCCATTTATGGCTGACGGAACAAGAAATATCTAGCTGCGTGGATTACATAAAAGGTTCAGTTCGAGCCATTTATGGCTGACGGAAAAAGAACAATCTAGCTGCGTGGATTACATAAAAGGTTCAGTTCGAGCCATTTATGGCTGACGGAACAAGAAATATCTAGCTGCGTGGATTACATAAAAGGTTCAGTTCGAGCCATTTATGGCTGACGGAAAAAGAACAATCTAGCTGCGTGGATTACATAAAAGGTTCAGTTCGAGCCATTTATGGCTGACGGAACAAGAACAATCTAGCTGCGTCGATTACATAAAAGGTTCAGTTCGAGCCATTTATGGCTGACGGAAAAAGAACAATCTAGCTGCGTGGATTACATAAAAGGTTCAGTTCGAGCCATTTATGGCTGACGGAAAAAGAACAATCTAGCTGCGTCGATTACATAAAAGGTTCAGTTCGAGCCATTTATGGCTGACGGAAAAAGAACAATCTAGCTGCGTGGATTACATAAAAGGTTCAGTTCGAGCCATTTATGGCTGACGGAACAAGAAATATCTAGCTGCGTGGATTACATAAAAGGTTCAGTTCGAGCCATTTATGGCTGACGGAAAAAGAACAATCTAGCTGCGTGGATTACATAAAAGGTTCAGTTCGAGCCATTTATGGCTGACGGAACAAGAACAATCTAGCTGCGTCGATTACATAAAAGGTTCAGTTCGAGCCATTTATGGCTGACGGAAAAAGAACAATCTAGCTGCGTGGATTACATAAAAGGTTCAGTTCGAGCCATTTATGGCTGACGGAACAAGAAATATCTAGCTGCGTGGATTACATAAAAGGTTCAGTTCGAGCCATTTATGGCTGACGGAAAAAGAACAATCTAGCTGCGTGGATTACATAAAAGGTTCAGTTCGAGCCATTTATGGCTGACGGAACAAGAAATATCTAGCTGCGTGGATTACATAAAAGGTTCAGTTCGAGCCATTTATGGCTGACGGAAAAAGAACAATCTAGCTGCGTCGATTACATAAAAGGTTCAGTTCGAGCCATTTATGGCTGACGGAACAAGAAATATCTAGCTGCGTGGATTACATAAAAGGTTCAGTTCGAGCCATTTATGGCTGACGGAAAAAGAACAATCTAGCTGCGTCGATTACATAAAAGGTTCAGTTCGAGCCATTTATGGCTGACGGAACAAGAACAATCTAGCTGCGTGGATTACATAAAAGGTTCAGTTCGAGCCATTTATGGCTGACGGAACAAGAAATATCTAGCTGCGTGGATTACATAAAAGGTTCAGTTCGAGCCATTTATGGCTGACGGAAAAAGAACAATCTAGCTGCGTCGATTACATAAAAGGTTCAGTTCGAGCCATTTATGGCTGACGGAACAAGAAATATCTAGCTGCGTGGATTACATAAAAGGTTCAGTTCGAGCCATTTATGGCTGACGGAAAAAGAACAATCTAGCTGCGTGGATTACATAAAAGGTTCAGTTCGAGCCATTTATGGCTGACGGAACAAGAAATATCTAGCTGCGTGGATTACATAAAAGGTTCAGTTCGAGCCATTTATGGCTGACGGAAAAAGAACAATCTAGCTGCGTCGATTACATAAAAGGTTCAGTTCGAGCCATTTATGGCTGACGGAACAAGAAATATCTAGCTGCGTGGATTACATAAAAGGTTCAGTTCGAGCCATTTATGGCTGACGGAACAAGAAATATCTAGCTGCGTGGATTACATAAAAGGTTCAGTTCGAGCCATTTATGGCTGACGGAAAAAGAACAATCTAGCTGCGTGGATTACATAAAAGGTTCAGTTCGAGCCATTTATGGCTGACGGAACAAGAACAATCTAGCTGCGTCGATTACATAAAAGGTTCAGTTCGAGCCATTTATGGCTGACGGAAAAAGAACAATCTAGCTGCGTCGATTACATAAAAGGTTCAGTTCGAGCCATTTATGGCTGACGGAAAAAGAACAATCTAGCTGCGTGGATTACATAAAAGGTTCAGTTCGAGCCATTTATGGCTGACGGAACAAGAAATATCTAGCTGCGTGGATTACATAAAAGGTTCAGTTCGAGCCATTTATGGCTGACGGAAAAAGAACAATCTAGCTGCGTGGATTACATAAAAGGTTCAGTTCGAGCCATTTATGGCTGACGGAAAAAGAACAATCTAGCTGCGTCGATTACATAAAAGGTTCAGTTCGAGCCATTTATGGCTGACGGAAAAAGAACAATCTAGCTGCGTGGATTACATAAAAGGTTCAGTTCGAGCCATTTATGGCTGACGGAACAAGAAATATCTAGCTGCGTGGATTACATAAAAGGTTCAGTTCGAGCCATTTATGGCTGACGGAACAAGAACAATCTAGCTGCGTGGATTACATAAAAGGTTCAGTTCGAGCCATTTATGGCTGACGGAAAAAGAACAATCTAGCTGCGTGGATTACATAAAAGGTTCAGTTCGAGCCATTTATGGCTGACGGAACAAGAAATATCTAGCTGCGTGGATTACATAAAAGGTTCAGTTCGAGCCATTTATGGCTGACGGAAAAAGAACAATCTAGCTGCGTGGATTACATAAAAGGTTCAGTTCGAGCCATTTATGGCTGACGGAACAAGAACAATCTAGCTGCGTCGATTACATAAAAGGTTCAGTTCGAGCCATTTATGGCTGACGGAAAAAGAACAATCTAGCTGCGTGGATTACATAAAAGGTTCAGTTCGAGCCATTTATGGCTGACGGAACAAGAACAATCTAGCTGCGTGGATTACATAAAAGGTTCAGTTCGAGCCATTTATGGCTGACGGAAAAAGAACAATCTAGCTGCGTCGATTACATAAAAGGTTCAGTTCGAGCCATTTATGGCTGACGGAAAAAGAACAATCTAGCTGCGTGGATTACATAAAAGGTTCAGTTCGAGCCATTTATGGCTGACGGAACAAGAAATATCTAGCTGCGTGGATTACATAAAAGGTTCAGTTCGAGCCATTTATGGCTGACGGAAAAAGAACAATCTAGCTGCGTGGATTACATAAAAGGTTCAGTTCGAGCCATTTATGGCTGACGGAAAAAGAACAATCTAGCTGCGTCGATTACATAAAAGGTTCAGTTCGAGCCATTTATGGCTGACGGAACAAGAACAATCTAGCTGCGTGGATTACATAAAAGGTTCAGTTCGAGCCATTTATGGCTGACGGAACAAGAAATATCTAGCTGCGTGGATTACATAAAAGGTTCAGTTCGAGCCATTTATGGCTGACGGAACAAGAACAATCTAGCTGCGTGGATTACATAAAAGGTTCAGTTCGAGCCATTTATGGCTGACGGAAAAAGAACAATCTAGCTGCGTGGATTACATAAAAGGTTCAGTTCGAGCCATTTATGGCTGACGGAACAAGAAATATCTAGCTGCGTGGATTACATAAAAGGTTCAGTTCGAGCCATTTATGGCTGACGGAAAAAGAACAATCTAGCTGCGTGGATTACATAAAAGGTTCAGTTCGAGCCATTTATGGCTGACGGAACAAGAACAATCTAGCTGCGTCGATTACATAAAAGGTTCAGTTCGAGCCATTTATGGCTGACGGAAAAAGAACAATCTAGCTGCGTGGATTACATAAAAGGTTCAGTTCGAGCCATTTATGGCTGACGGAACAAGAACAATCTAGCTGCGTGGATTACATAAAAGGTTCAGTTCGAGCCATTTATGGCTGACGGAAAAAGAACAATCTAGCTGCGTCGATTACATAAAAGGTTCAGTTCGAGCCATTTATGGCTGACGGAAAAAGAACAATCTAGCTGCGTGGATTACATAAAAGGTTCAGTTCGAGCCATTTATGGCTGACGGAACAAGAAATATCTAGCTGCGTGGATTACATAAAAGGTTCAGTTCGAGCCATTTATGGCTGACGGAAAAAGAACAATCTAGCTGCGTGGATTACATAAAAGGTTCAGTTCGAGCCATTTATGGCTGACGGAAAAAGAACAATCTAGCTGCGTCGATTACATAAAAGGTTCAGTTCGAGCCATTTATGGCTGACGGAACAAGAACAATCTAGCTGCGTCGATTACATAAAAGGTTCAGTTCGAGCCATTTATGGCTGACGGAACAAGAAATATCTAGCTGCGTGGATTACATAAAAGGTTCAGTTCGAGCCATTTATGGCTGACGGAAAAAGAACAATCTAGCTGCGTGGATTACATAAAAGGTTCAGTTCGAGCCATTTATGGCTGACGGAACAAGAAATATCTAGCTGCGTGGATTACATAAAAGGTTCAGTTCGAGCCATTTATGGCTGACGGAAAAAGAACAATCTAGCTGCGTGGATTACATAAAAGGTTCAGTTCGAGCCATTTATGGCTGACGGAACAAGAACAATCTAGCTGCGTCGATTACATAAAAGGTTCAGTTCGAGCCATTTATGGCTGACGGAAAAAGAACAATCTAGCTGCGTGGATTACATAAAAGGTTCAGTTCGAGCCATTTATGGCTGACGGAAAAAGAACAATCTAGCTGCGTGGATTACATAAAAGGTTCAGTTCGAGCCATTTATGGCTGACGGAACAAGAACAATCTAGCTGCGTGGATTACATAAAAGGTTCAGTTCGAGCCATTTATGGCTGACGGAAAAAGAACAATCTAGCTGCGTGGATTACATAAAAGGTTCAGTTCGAGCCATTTATGGCTGACGGAACAAGAAATATCTAGCTGCGTGGATTACATAAAAGGTTCAGTTCGAGCCATTTATGGCTGACGGAAAAAGAACAATCTAGCTGCGTGGATTACATAAAAGGTTCAGTTCGAGCCATTTATGGCTGACGGAACAAGAAATATCTAGCTGCGTGGATTACATAAAAGGTTCAGTTCGAGCCATTTATGGCTGACGGAACAAGAAAAATCTAGCTGCGTGGATTACATAAAAGGTTCAGTTCGAAATTCCGTATAGATTTCCGAGTTCGACAGAAAGATTCACAACTTTGAAAAGATGCACTTAAAGAAGGCCGGAGATTACATCGGCCGGAATATTGTAAAAATAACAACCTAGATAAGAATAGTCGATCAAATAATACAAATAATACAAATCATCATTCATAGCCTTTAAAAATCCCGAGACATAAAAACAATCAGGCATTGAAAAAAACATTTTTGTATCACAATAAAATGTATGTACTATTTATATCACCTGAATTGAACTATTTACATCACCTGTTTTTTTTTCTGTTTGTTTTTTTATGGAAATCGCTCCAGGCAAGGCACGAAGTCACTTGATGTAAGGAGCTAACACAGACAGGCGATACTTATTGACCTTAGTCTTGAAAGGCTATAGGTAGGAGGAAAACAGTCAGCAGAAAGAGAGTTCAACAAGCCAGCAGTTTTTGGAAAGAAGCTACTTGAATAGGAAGCTGTATTACAATGAAATAGGAAAACAGCGAGTTACGTCTCTTTCTTTTAAATGGCGGCCAATGTAAATTAATTCCTACCCGTACAATGAATGTTCTATAAACAATTAAATCTAGTTACATGTTATCCTTCTTAGCAAGATGCTGAAACGATCCATACGAAAAATAACGAACAAGAATCAAATATTCCTCGAGACTAGTTGCTCTTGCAAGGCTTTGAAATCTAGTTCACCCTATTATTTGATAGGTGTATGAGAAATGGGTTCCTACCTATAAAGAAGATTTTAACATTAGCTCATTTTTTTTATTATTCCTTCTATGTGAAAGATTTTACGACACTTCTGCATTTCAACCGTCACTTGAACTTAATTTGCTTTCCTCTTTTGAAGGCAGGGGCAGACAACCAACCGGAAGTAACCGAATTAGATGTTTTTATTCAAAATGACAATATTAACAGCGAAGAATAATAACAACGAACAATGTATCGTTATTGAATATGAAAATATTTTATTTAATAATTTAAACATTTATAAAAATAATAAAAATGTGTTGTTTTTTTTAAACGAAAATTTATCATTTTAATGAATAGTCAGTGATTTTTCTTTTATTGTAAGAATTAAAACTTTCTCAAAAATAGTCAACAGTGATTTTTTAAATTAAAATTTATCATTAAAATGAATAGTCAGTGATTTTAGTCAGTGATTTTTGTTTATTGTATGAATTAAAATTTTATCAAAATAGTCAACAGTGATCTTTTAAAACGAAAATTTATAATTTAAAACGAAAATCCAACAAACAGTCAACATTGATTTTTGACTCGGTGGAATGAATTGAACTCTTCAATTATTAGGTCCAAGTGACGGTTGAAATGCAGAAGTGCCGATTTTACTGGGTATTTTCATTTTTTGTCATAACCTTTCAGCCGATAAATTCTTCGATCTTCCACAAAGTTATTCGAGTTCAAGTGTGCAATTTTAACTTACAGAAACATGCTAAAAAATTCAAACTATACACATTTATTTCTTTGTTCTCCTTTTCTTTCTTTTTCTTCTTCTCTCTATCTCTCTTTTTTCCTTTCCCTTTTCTTTTTTTGTCGCCTGCTCTTTTTTCATTTTTTCTTCATTCATTTTTACTTTTTTTTCTTTTTTTCTTTTTTCTTCACCCCCTTTCTCTCCTTTTTTCTTGTCTTTTTTTTTTTCATTTCTGATTCCCATCTGTTTTCTACTCTTTTTTGTTACCATTTTTTCTCCTTATGTTGTTCTTCTTTTCCCCCTCCTTCCCTTTTTCTTTTCCCTTTTTGTCTATTAATATTTTGTTATCTTCTTCGTTTTTCCTTCTTTTTAAATCCTATGATCTCAACCTTTCATATGTCCTTTTTAATTCTCCTTGTCTGGTGTATTCGCTCCCTTCTCTCTTTTCTGTTATACTTCTACTGTTTTCCGCTTTCTCTTGTCACTCACTTTCTTCTTATCCTTCATTGCTTTTCTATCAAAATGACCCCCCTCTATCTCTATCTCTCTTTTTCTCTCTCTCTTTCTCTTTCTATCTCCCTCTTCCCTTCTCTCTCTCCAACTCGCCCTCTCTCTCTCCCTCTCTCTTTCCCTCTCTCTCTCCCTCTCTCTTTCCCTCTCTCTCCCTCTCTCTCTCTCTCTCTTTCTCTCCCTCTCTCTCTACCCCTCTCTATCTCCCTCTCTCTCTTTTTCTCTCCCTCTCTCTCTCTCTCTGTCTCACTCTCTCCCTCTCTCTCTATCCCTCTTTCCCTCTCTCTCTCTCTCCCTCTCTCTCTCCCTCTCCCTCTTTCTCCCACTCTCCCTTTCTCTTTCTCTCCCTCTCCCTCTCCCTCTCTCTCCCCCTCTCCCTCTCTCTCCTTCTCTCTCTGTCTCTCCCTCTCTCACCCTCTCTCTCTCCCCCTCTCTCCTTCTCTCACCCTCTCTTCCTCTCCCTCTCCCTCTCTCTCCCTCTCTCTCTTTCTCCCTCTCCCTCTCTCTCTTTCTCTCTCCCTCTCTCTCCCTCTTACTCCCTCTCTCTCCCTCTCCCTCTCTCACCCCCTGTCTCTCTCTCCTTCTATCCCTCTCTCTCTCTTTCTCTCCCTCTCTCTCTTTCTCTCCCTCTCTCTCTCCCTCTCTCTCACACAAACACACACACACAAACAACATACCAGCTTCTAGTTCGGATGTACCGTTATGAATGACATGTAAATATTTACAACCAGCAATTTGTCGATCTCGTACTTTTACGACACACTGACATTGAAATGGAGGTTTCAAACTTGTCCTATATTTTTGGGATTGTACTTTGACAAGCCTGTTAATGTCTGAATGTGTGTTCTACTTTTTGACTGATGCCAATATTTTTAAGCCATTTTCCTTTGGCGTTCCCATCTTTCCTCCCCCTCCCCCCTCTGTAATTCCAATGAATGATTCAACGCAGAAGAAGGTCGTTGTGCGTACCACATTTATCTCCCCCCCTTTCTTTTTGGCAATTCTACAACTCAATTATAATTGTTGCAACTACCTGGGCTGATGATTGACAAACTTGACAACAACAAAAAAACATATAAACACAGCTTATGACACGCCACATACTTTTCCCTCGCGAAATGAATCTGTGCATTGTCCCGTCCTGCCCTCTCTAGTGTTTACCTCCCTTTCACCGCGGAAAGATGTGACACAAGGCCGGAAGGTGGAGACTGAAATACCCTAACCCCTTCTCAAAGAGAGAAGGTAAAGTATGGGTGGGTGGACCTCCTAAAACTGCACAAAAGTATTTGTTGACATTTAAGTTGAAGACAACCATGTTGTAGTCAGCAAGTAAACAGACTCGTGGTAATGTTTTCCGCAGATGGAAAGCTATTGGAAAGAAACTTTGTTCATAGAAATTCCGTTTGCTTTTAGGTACACAGAGGGAGAAAGGAACTTTATTGGCAGTTGTGGCAGAGATGAGTTTAAACGATGGGGGGGATTGCCACTCAGACTTAGGGTTAGTGGTCGGGTATTTTTATTTTACTACATTTTCAGCATTAAGTTATGCGAATTAAAGTTTTTGTAGAAAGATGAGATCTTGCTGTGAAGGTTTTACAAGGATGGACCAGAGATTTGAGCTCAGTCGAGAACCTTTCATAAAAATAACGATAGAGTAGAAAGAGACTAGCAACGTCTCGTTTGTTAGAACGTGTCTATAGAGAAGAGAAGCACCTCCCCAGATGTGGCAGCAGTACTCCATCTTAGAGCGTATATGACTATGGGTAGGGCATCAGGTGTTGGGCCCAGAATAGATCCTTGAGGAACACCAGCGTTTATACTATGTGCTTCAACAACTACTTTTATAGACCTATCAGAGTTTGATCGTTTGGCCAAGATCAAAGTGTAGTATCTGTTGTGATAGATACCACACACCATAGACCGGTATTGTCTTGCCCTTCAGGGCTTGATTTACGCCGGTCTATGGGTCTATCCTGTGCAGTTCTAGGAGGCCCACCTCCCAGGCTTTGCCTTCTCACCCTTTGAGAAGGAGTTAGTTCATTGCTAATCGCCTGACACGCCCCTACCAGGGAATGCCGACGGGGCTACCCAGGCAATTTTTAATGGCCAGAGTGCTCAAATTCTCGAGCGCTGGTTTTTCAAATCCCACTTTCCCGCTCTTGTGTCACATCTTACATTGTGGGCGGAAGATAAATACAATAAAAAAAAATATCATTCTTTCTTGGCCTTTCGGCCAAGATCAAAGTGTAGTATCTGTTCCAATGGATGCTACACCCCATAGACCGGTATTGTCTTGGCCTTCGAGACTTGATTTACGCCGGTCTATGGGTCTGTCCTGTGCAGTTCTAAGAGGTCAACACGCCCAGGCTTTGCCTTCTCACCCTTTGAGAAGGGGTTAGTTTATTGCTAATCGCCTGAGGCGCCCTTACCGGGGAATGCCGAAGGGCCCGCCCAGGCAATTTTTGCTGACTTATCAAATCCCACTTTCCGACCTTGTGTCACATCTTACCGCTGTGGGAGGTAGATAAATAAATGGTTTGATCGTTGAGAAGATATATACAGATATCCCAAAGCTAGCAAGTGATGGAAGCAAAGTTTTGTGCCGGTGTTACAATCGTTACAAATGTGGTCGAAAGAGACACTGGTTCAAAAATTATCCACGTGGCCCATTCCTAAATTGAGGGAAAAACTAGCCCACATCATTACTTAAAACAACTATGGAAATTATTCATAACTCTTTCGTGGACGCGTTCTCCAAAATATGAATGCAAGTGAAAAAGAAAATTAAAAAGAAAACAAAAAAGAGAAAGAGTTAGCGACGCGAAAATATTTTTTTGAATATAAATATTTTCTCCATTGAAGGGAGGGGGGGGTGTGACGATTGGGAGAAATCCCTATCGTATTCTTCTTCTCTTTTCACGACTAATAAAAGAGGAGGAAAGCGTACGCAGATGAACAGAGTCTACGGTGTGCTTCTCTCTTTCTTTCATTCCTCTCTTTCTTCTTCTACCTCCTTTGAGACTGGGTGTAGATTTTCTTTCTTTCGTCACTCGAATCAAAAGGTGCAGCCCCGAAAATGGATACTGTAAAAAGAATCATAGAAACATACAAGTGGCTATCTGATAGATTATCCTAATTCATGGACCAAATCATGTTAATAAGACGACAGTTGAAGAAAAGATTTTGAAGTGTTTGCCTTGAAAGAGATCTATATTCTATGAAAAGTGTGAACCTACTTGACAGGCGGAATTAAAGACGAATTAATCCCGTTTCGTCTACTACCAACGACACTAATAATCGTACCAGCGGTTTATCGACATTTTTTTTTTAATGTAGTTCACCCAAAACAAGGCAGGCCGCCACTGTAGACGTAAGGGGCTACTGAGAAGAAAGAAAAGAGGAGAATGTTGGGGCGTCAACCTAAATTGGGATCTGCGCAGCGAGATGTCTGTTTACATTAATTTTAAATTTCTGCATGTCAGTACTGTCAGGGAAACAGGGGGTAGGGATGGAGTTCCAGAGGCCAGCAGCACGATAAAAGAAGCTATTGGAGTAGAAAGCTCTCCGGCATCTGGGTACCTCCACAGTGAATCGATGGGATTTAGTTGATTGTCGAGTAGGTCTAGTGAATTTACGTCGATGGGCCACCAGAGTAGCCAATTCATCGGAGCATAATTCATTGAAGTATTTGTAAAACAAGCACAAGGATGCTACATTGCGGCGATGGGACAGGGACTGGAGCTTGGTTGACAGTGAGGGACCTATTAGGTTGGCGACTCTTTTTTGGACCTTGTCAAGGAGTGAGAGACTAGTAGATGATGCACCAGCCCAGATGTGGCAACAATACTCCATGCCTGGGCGGATGGTTGCTTTGGAGATATACAGGATAATGTCAGGTATGAGGCGTTTACTAGCACAGTATAGGGAGCCAACCTTCTTTGCGACAGCCTTGGGAATGTCTTCAATGTATTTGTTCCAATTCATGTTACCTGTGAAGGTTAGGCCGAGGAGTTTGAATGATGAATTCTCAGGTATGGTGTTATTTGCCATGACAATCGGTGGTTGGGGAGGTTTCTCGTAGTTATTAAAGGAAAGGAGCTTTGTCTTTGCGGCATTTATATTGAATTATCCACAAGATAAGTAAAGGTACCTCTGTCATCTCTGTCTCTATCTCTGTCTGTCTCTCTCTCTCTCTACATATTGTTCAAAGAACTGTTTCTTTTTCATGACACACTGTATCATATTCTTTCACTTCTCACTAACACGTCTATCTCATCATCACCTCCAAGTGGTCCCTTTTTATTAAATAAAACTTTGTTCAGTTTTATGCATCTTTGTTTGTGTTTACTTCACTGTGTATTGTGTTTCGTTTTGTTTTTTTATCAGTTCCCACCCGACAGACAACTTACCTAGCCAAAACCTCATATCGTTACCGATACTAACAACGCTATTGTACAGATCAAAAATATAAAAGAAAATACCTTTAGTCACGAACGCAGACTCTATCAATATTGTTTGATTTTTCAAGAAGAAGAAGAAGAAGAAGAAGAAGAAGAAAAAGAAGAAGAAGAAGAAGAAGAACAACAACAACAACAACAACAAAATAATAAGAATAAAAACAAGACAATAGAGGAAAAAGAAAAGAGGAAGAATACAAAGTAACATAAGAAGAAGAAGAAGAAGAAGAAGAAGAAGAAGAAGAAGAAGAAGAAGAAGAAGAAGAAGAAGAAGAAGAAGAAGAAGGAAAATACACATGTCAACGAAATTAAGTTCAAGGCTTTCAAAAATAATGTGAAAATTGTTTACATGAACGCGTGACAGTCTTCTGGGGGTTGAAGGTTCAAGCCTGACTATAAACGATAATGACTAAGAATTAACACATTTACCCAGGCAGGGCCAATGGAATAGGAACATTCTACTTCGAAATTCTGTCTCAGTGCTCAAGTTCGGCATAAAGATCGTCAAGTTCGATAAGAAGGTTTCCAAGTTTAAACAGTTAAACCTAGAGATTGTTCGATTGATATATATATATATATATATATATATATATATATATATATATATATATATATATATATATATATATATTATCATAGTTCACCCCAAACAAGGCAGGCCGCCACTGTAGATGTAAGGGGCTACTGAGAAAAGGGGGGGGGGGTTCAATCTAAATTATGAGGAATCTTAACGTTTGTGTAAATATGCTTACATCAACCGAACTTGGATTTTACATTTCATTTTTTTTCTTAATATTGAAAAATTATTAAAGAAACAAGATCACGATGCAAAGAGATGATTTTTTTTTTCAAGTAAATGAAAACAATCTGTTATATAAATCCAAATATTTCGGTTTAACAACCATTTTTAGTGGTGTACAGACTTTTATTTTATTTCCCAATTGTCGAGATATTACGACAACGTCGCCGTTGCCGAAAAATACCGAATAGCCACGATGTGACTGGAGATAGTCTTTTAAATTTCCGAATAATTGTGTCTAGAAACGAAGTTTCCAGCGAAATATTCACTAATACTATGCGATATTATAGTCAGCACGTCAGCAGTGGATCTTTCAGGATGAAATCCATATTGTTTGTCACTAAGTAGATTGCTTTCGCTGAGGTGATTGACGACTTCTTAATTTATCGCATATTCAAACAACTTATTCATGAAGAACCGGGGACTAGTCGGTCTGTACTGAGATGCAGAAAACCGACGAAAATTTCCAAGGAGATAGAAGGTATTTGTCCTTTAAGCAACGATTGAACAGCTTTGTAAGGATAGGAGCAATTTCCAGTAGCATATTCTTAACCACAACTGAAATATTATCAGGACAAGTTGCAGTTCTAGCATCAAGTTCTGGATAAGTTTGACAGCATCCCAGACAGATATATGAATGTAGATTAGAATAGTTTCAGTAATATGGAGACATTATGGAAGTTAATGCCCCTGGGGGTCGTAAAGGGTGGAATATGATGCAAAATTCTTTGTAAAAGTTTGGCTTTATCAGATACTGAGGATATCACGTCTGGTCCATTAAGAATAGTTGCAATAGATTCCTTGCATATGTTCAATGTCCTGTTTGGTATTCTTCAAAACTCACGTTGTTTGGTAGATTCATCAACAGCTGAATGACAGGCATATAAAGAATAGAAAAAAAGGTAAAATCAAACAGGCAGTCCGAACAATATAAAAAACACAACAAAGCTCTTGTTTTGTATCTACTATAATATGTATTCGCATTCAAACTGGAACTTTTCATGGCGCTTTTCATAGGTTGAAGGAGTATAATAATAATCGTTGGTAGGTGGCTTCTGGATATTCCTTGAGGTGTTCTTTAACGTGCGATGATCGACGTGAAACGACTTTTCCTTCCGGGTTTTAAGAAAAGCGAATTCGCTCGATTCGGGATGAAGGATGACAGGGCACAGACTGTCAACTCTACAAAACTGCTATCAACTCTTTGACTCTAACTACTTTAAATTCGCCCCGCATAACATTTTATATATTATTTTGTTCAGCAACTCTGGATTTGACAGATTCGGCAGAGGCCTCATTCGCGTTTTCTATAACCCATTTGCAACGGTTCTATGCATTTTTGTCAGTGCATCTATTCCGTTGATAATTATTGAAATAGTGGTCTATGTGAACAATTGCAACAGCACATGCAAGGGGTATACCATGGCTGGCTGGTTGGTCTCTGTTAGACGATGTTTAGCAGATAGTGTTCTGTTGATAGTCAACATGGGGACCCGGTCGGAATCCTTAGAATCTTGGCCATTCTTATTTCAACTACCAGAACACCATGAACAAATAATGGTAAAGGGTGTAATATTAGCGATTAACTAATCAGATATATCGGAGGAAACACAGGACACTTTGTTTCTAGAAATGGAAAGCAGGGAAAATTCAGAGATGAAAAATCGGAAGCCATCACAATCAGCCCTTGAGTATCGATACAATCTGCAATAGAAAAGGGCATACTGTTGTAAGGAGCTGATGTATCGATCTGGTTCCTTTTCTTTTTATTTCTTTTATCTTTTTGTTTCATTTTTTTTATTTGTTTCCTTATTTTTTTCTCCAATTCTTCTTTCTTTTGTCTTTCTTTCTTCTTTTTTCTTTGTTTCTTTCTTTCTTCTTTTTTCTTTCTTTCTTTCTTTGTGTCTTTCTTTCTTACCTCTAGTTCGCTGCTCTTTCTTTTTCTTTCCGTCTCTATTCTTCCTTACTTTCTCTCTCTCTCTCTCTCTCTCTCTCTCTTTCTATCTCTCTTTCTATCTCTCTCAAAAGCAATTATTCTTTCTCTGTCTATGTATCAATTGTTTTGCCTGACACATGCCTTGTGCTCCCCTTCGAACCTTCAAGCCGAAGGGGGGATATGTAAACAAGCTGTTTTCCAGAAGCTATCTCTGCCAAACACACACCCCAGATCCCCCCCCCCTTTCAAATAGACACAGACGATTCCCCACGGGAGAAGACGACGCCGATTTTACTGAGAGTTTGGGACATTGATGGCTTTGGCGATTACATGTTATTGGACAACGACGAATGAAGCCGGGGAAAAAAACGGGATAAAAGCGCGGAGTCTGAAGGGTGTGGAGAAGTAGGCAGGTAAAGAGTTTTGTCGGCTGGGGGCAGGGGATTACACAACTGATTCTCGGTTGGGCTGGTTTGAGGTTGAAAAGAGAAAGCAACGTGCCAAACCCAACTTCATGAATTTAACGCTAATAAACCATCATAAAACATCGAGTCAAAACGAAAGAAAATGGAAGAAGAAAAAAATCTCTAGCAGATAGTATAGCATATCGTTATAAAGTGAACTAGCAGAACCCGTGCTGTTTAAGTTTAATATCGAAACATTGCTCTTTTTAGGTATCTTGAGTATACTAGTCTGAAAATTGCAGAAGAGTATCAAATAATAATAATAATAATAATAATAATAATAATAATAATAATATTGTTTGCTATACTCAACCATGAATTTCATTCTAACTTAATCTTAAGTCTAAAAATTGTAGAAGTGTATCAAATAATAATAATAATAATAATAATAATAATAATAATAATAATAATAATAATAATAATAATAATAATAATAATAATAATAATAATTATAATAATAAAACAGAAATAGCAAGAAACACCATAAGCTCACCACCCCAACCCCACAAAATAAATAAATAAATAAATAAAAATAATCAGCTCCCCTCAAAAAATAAATAAATAAAAAATAATCAGCTCCCCCCAAAAATAAATAAAAAATATTTAAAAAAGAAAAACAAATAAATGAATAAAATAAAATAAAATAAAATAAAAAATAATAATAATAATATTTAAAATATATATATATATATATATATATATATATATATATATATATATATATATATATATATATATATATATATATATATAATTTAAAAAATGGTACCAGTCTAGGCTAACACCACACAAAATATTTGCATATGGTCAAGGAGGATGAGAAGACCGAGGAGGGACAGCACAAACCAGACCTCCACTGGAAGTGCAGAAACTGCTGGGACCTCGGGGAGGCTTACTGCCACCCAAACCCCAGAAAACACCAATGGTCCTTGCCGGCGAGAAATCAATGGTAAACGGCTGTTGTGATACTGCAAATTTATTTGCGGTGGCTATCGAAAAGAGGTGGAGAATACTGGAAATCTGGGGAGACTTGTTGTCACTCAGACTCCAGGGAATACCACCGGTTGTCGGTGAGCAATCACTGATGATCTGTGTGAGAACTCCTAGTGAGTAAATAATAATAATATTTTTGTTATACTGGCCATAAATTTCTTTCTAACTTAATCTTAAATATACCCCTCAATTAAAAACCTGGTATATAACGAAAGCTATTTAATAAATCAATCCTAACTCAGTTTGCTAGGAACCCAGCATGGCGACTCATAAAGAAGCAACACAATTCTACCATATTCGACTGCAGAGAGAAAATAGACAGAATAACACTAAATAAATGAAAAAACGTGGAATTCAGAAGAAATTATCCGAGTATTATGATCGGCGGGTGTTCTATTGATAGTCAACATGGGGGACCCGGTCGGAATCCTTCGAATCTTGGCCATTCTTATTTCAGCTACCAGAACACCACGAACAAATAATGGTAAAGTAGAATAGACTGTTAATGGAGTGCTATTAAAATAGTAAGAAACTACTTAAAGCGCATGACCACCACACGGCAAAACAAACGATTGCAGACCAAACAAGATACACTCTGAAGAGAAGATAGTTCTCGGAGCTTAAACTTAAATAGAAATAACAAGAAAGGCTTGTGATGCACAACATAAACATGGAAACTACAAGGACCAATGACTCCGAAATCACACAACTCAATAAGGAAGAAGCAGCAGATGTTAAACACGCCAAAGAAATCATGAACGAAGACAACAAATCTTTATATTTAAAACGGTGTTGTTAGAGAAAAGTCCACTACGCGATAAAGGTCTAGAAGCAGATACGTTGTTACATTGAAAACGGTGTTGTTAGTGAAAAGTCTACTACGTGATAAAGATCCAGTATCAAACACCTTGTTGCATTGAATACGGTGTCACCGGAAAAAAAGTATACCATGTAACAAAGTACCAGTTCGAGCATGTTATATCTGAGATCAGTATTGAAAACAGTATGCCAGGGAAATGTGTATTACGTGGCAAATACGTTGCTGCATTGAATACGGTATCATCGGAAAAAGTATACCCCGTAACAAAGTTCCAGCGGCGAGCACGTTGTTTCCATCAACAGAAACTATTTTTCTCTCTTTTTCTAATTTTTTTTATTCCTTCAATTACATTATTCCTCAATCCAAGTGGCTTATTGTTATGGCTAAGGGTTAGGGTTAGGGTTAGGGTTATGGTTAGGGCTAAGGGTTAGGGTTAGGGTTAGGGTTAGGGTTAGGGATATGGTTTGGGCTAAGGGTTAGGGTTAGGGTTAGGGTTAGGGTAAGGGTTATGGTTAGGGCTAAGGATTAGGGTTAGGGTTAGGGTTATGGTTAGGGCTAAGGGTTAGGGTTAGGGATATGGTTTGGGCTAAGGGTTAGGGTTAGGGTTAGGGTTAGGGTTATGGTTAGGGCTAAGGGTTAGGGTTAGGGTTAGGGATATGGTTTGGGCTAAGGGTTAGGGTTAGGGTTAGGGTTATGGTTAGGGCTAAGGGTTAGGGTTAGGGTTAGGGATATGGTTTGGGCTAAGGGTTAGGGTTAGGGTAAGGGTTATGGTTAGGGCTAAGGATTAGGGTTAGGGTTATGGTTAGGGCTAAGGGTTAGGGTTAGAGTTATGGTTAGGGTTATGGTTAGGGCTAAGGGTTAGGGTTAGGGTTAGGGATATGGTTTGGGCTAAGGGTTAGGGTTAGGGTTAGGGTAAGGGTTATGGTTAGGGCTAAGGATTAGGGTTAGGGTTAGGGTTATGGTTAGGGCTAAGGGTTAGGGTTAGGGATATGGTTTGGGCTAAGGGTTAGGGTTAGGGTTAGGGTTAGGGTTAGGGTTATGGTTAGGGCTAAGGGTGAGGATTAGGGTTAGGGATATGGTTTGGGCTAAGGGTTAGGGTTAGGGTTAGGGATATGGTTTGGGCCAAGGGTTAGGGTTAGGGTAAGGGTTATGGTTAGGGCTAAGGGTTAGGGGTAGGGGTAGGGGTAGGGTTAGGGTTACTCTGCAAATCACAAACAATACAATACCTCTTTATAAAATAAAATTATACTTCGTATCTTTAAACGTTCACAGCCGTCCTCCTGGACTGAGGACTTTTCATTCTGGAATCAACCAAACACAACCGAAAGCAATTAATTTGGAAGAAGATCGGTTTTTATTCAGGCTGTTTATATTGCCTACATCTAGCTAGCGGCGGGGAGGAAAAAACGTCGGGCTGTAGATTTAGGGATTCGACCCCTTACTTTTCGTTTACCATTGATTCTTATGTCATTTTATTTGCGTCTGATCACGGCAGGTTCCCAAGTCAGACTCGCTAACTTTTCGCTCTTGTCTCTCTCTCTCTCTCTCTCTCTCTCTCTCTCTCTCTCTCTCTCTCTCTCTCTCTCTCTCTCTCTCTCTCTCTCTCTCTCTCGGTCGATGTCATTTTCTTTTAGTTATTGTTCCCCCCCCCAAAAAAAAGCCAACCACCTGAGCCCCGGTTGACCTTATATCCTGTTCACATGCTAACATATCCTCTGCGATTTTAAATATCCATTGTAATAAATAAGCACGAGGTAAATTAAAGGTTGAATAGCAAAAGAAAGAGAACAACCCCACCGTGTCATCTATACAACCATGTCATCTACACAACAAGACGTGATCACCCGACCTCCAGATAATCTGCTGAGGTCAAAGTATTAGCCCACCATAGTGATACACAGTTAAATAAATACATGTTTTCGGAATTCTTTAGATGACTATTAATAATTTGTATCATTTGGATTATTCGGACTACTGTTCTCATCTTGGGTATTATTCTAACAACGTTTCGGCCGTTGTTACCTCCACCCTCTTTCAGGTGCATCCAACTCAGGAAATTTCATGTCGAACTTGGAAATCTGTACGGAATTTCGAACTGAACCCTGTATTTAATTTACGGGTTAGCTTGCTTTCGTTCCGTCAGTCATGACCGGGTAGAAATATTAAGTGATACGTAATTGCATTCTTTGTATCGCCCGCACTGAGGATTGAATCTTCAACCTACATACGACTGTCAATTAGAACTGATTATTACTTAACACATATATCCGTTATGCCACAGTTCTTTGCGTCCTAATGATCCAAATAATATAAATCAGCAATCCTCATCTAAAAAAAAAATTCGAAACTTGAATTACTCATATTTTAATTTTTTATGTAAACAAGAATAGATAATTTCTGATGATTTGTTGAGAAGATAATATTTGTTGACATCATATATGAAGCTTCAACTACACAAAGATTGCAATATTTAGAACCCGGTCGATGGGAATTCGCTTTTTAAAGAATTGACCATTCTACATGGGATATGCTATTTTTAAGATTCGAAAACTGCTTAGAAAGGGAGATAATGAAAGATAATTATTAGAAGATAATTCGTAAAAAAAAATAAGAACAACAAAAGTAAATAATACCAGGGGTGGAATTTCTATATTTTTTTAATTAAGTTATAAAGTGAGGAAAAGATTGAGCAGTGTGTCATTATGTATGCAAAAAATATATATATCGTCGTAAACATTCTATGCAATAAAGTCATTTACGTTTGTAAGAGAAATTGCTTTCCATGTATATTTTAAAGAAAGAAAAATATATTTAGGCTAACTTACCCCCAAAAATTATGCATCATCCAGGAATAAGAAGCAACCACTTACATCCAAGCAAACTCAATCGTAATGATTAATAATGAACCGCGTACAACATTTAAGAGGAAGACCATTTCATTTAGTCGTTCAAAATAAACCATTGTATCCGACCATCAAGCGACACAAATAATGGTGATAAATATAATAGTTAAATAATTGTTATGTAAACACATGGAATTCTTTATCCGATAGTCGAAATAGATAGCAAACTGGCGAAAGATTATATACAGGACTTAAGCTTTTTAGATGACTATGGGAAAATGTCACCATTGCATTAATATTCCTAATCGGACTAAATATAGTGGGAGAAAAAATGTCTAGTTAGAATTCAAATTTTTGCTAGATGCATTGATATTCAAATCCGACTTAATTATATATATATATATATATATATATATATATATATATATATATATATATATATATATATATATATATATATATATATATATATATATATATATATATATATATATATATTTCAAAGGAAACATTTTTTTTAATCAATGAAACGGGCGGGTGGAAAAAAAAGAAAATTGCTAAAATTTTCCTTAAGGCCTTATCGTCTGACCCTCTAAGAGGAAACGTCAGAATGATAAATTAAAAGCTAAGAAAATCGAATGAGATATGAGGGGAAACATTGTTTAAGTTGGAGAAAACGATTGAGAGAGAGAAAAAAAAGTAAATCTCTCAACGTTATGGTGGATTTGAATCATTTGATTTTATTTAGTTTTTAATTTATCATTCTGACTTTTTTTCTTAGAGGGTCAGACGATATGGCCTTAAGGAAAATTTTAGCAATTTTCTTTTTTTTCCACCCGCCCGTTTCATTGATTAAAAAACATGTTTCCTCTGAAATTTATCCTCCGATTTTGTTGTACGCGAAATTTACTTGCATATATATATATATATATATATATATATATATATATATATATATATATATATATATATATATATATATATATATATATAACCGGGAAATAATAACAAATAGTGAATTTGACCCCAATCTTGGAAATTAGACCGTCTGAAAATCGCACTCATGTAGCTGAAACAATTGTAAAAGTATTAAAAACGACTTATCTTTTTATGTAATTACATATATGCATATAAGGTGTAAAACGTTTTATTAATGCAAACATTTTTAGTTACACATTTTCAGACATATTTCAGTCAAAACTGTGAATCAGCTAGACTTTCTTAAGCCTCTGTTCGAAATGGATGCGAAAATAAAAGAATCGATACATACATATAGTTATTTATAGACAGCTTTTTCATCTTTTACAACTCGTCAGTGTAGCTAGAGATAGCAAATGTATCTACGCCAAGATTCGAACCCGTGCTTCTCAGTTTATAAATAACTAAAAATGCTCTCTCTCTCTCTCTCTCTCTCTCTCTCTCTCTCTCTCTCTCTCTCTCTCTCTCTCTCTCTCTGAGGAACAAAAGCATTTTTCCTATCAAAATAAATCACTGTCCTCCACATTGTCTCCATTTGTATCGCGGATCAAAAGCGCTAAAAAATCAGCCAGAAATCAGGTTCTTTCGGGATAAACACGTCCCCGGGGAAGATGCAGTTACGCTTGATTTTAGCAGACAACCCCGGCAATCGAAAAGAGACAGAAAAGTCCGAGCGGTGTCGCTTAAAAAAAAAATTGCCCATCGTCAAGTGAAAATACATCAAAATTACTTTTTTATGATTTTCGGAGTTTTGTCGATGTAAAAGCTAATATGACCTGATGCGGTTTGTAAATGGGTCGGTGGGTTTCGGCAATAATGGCCGACGTGTTTGCTATTTGGATGCAGTGTGTATTGGGGGGGGGGCGTAATTTCGATTAAACAATACACGAAACGTTTGTTCACATTTTAAAGGAAACACCAATACAACGAGAACAGCGATTGGTCATTTCACACGTTTCATGGCGTTGTTTTAAGAGTCTTATTTCATTTACTAGATGCGTCCAAGTATCTCAATAAGAGGCGCTGTCTGTCCGTCGGATTGTCGCTCTTCAGTTTAATGTATAGAGCGTTCCAGATTGAGTTAAAGGGACCGTTGTTCCGAGGTTCGAATCGTGCGACCGGCTTGAACAGTTATCTTTACACTGATGATTCCGCAAAGATGAAACGTACACGTATGTAGATAATTATTAAATATTTATTATTAAATAATTATTTGTAGCCCCCCCCCTTTTCGTCAGGACCCTTTATTAAAGAATAATACAAGCCGTCTAATCAAAGCTATAAAGGCAAGTTCCTTTCTGTTGAACAATGTTAAGACGGATGACTATTGTTGTCCGCCTGATTGACATGAATAGGATTTGTTTCTCATCACGTTGTGGTGCAATGGAATAAGCTTTATTGGTTGGAATTTTCGGAATATAATTAAAGATGACTCTTGTTCAGGGGTTCGAATCGTTAACAGTTATATCGACACTGATGATTCCGCAAGGATACCACGTATACGTATGTAGATCATAATTAAACATTAGTTATTAAATAATGACATATATATATATATATATATATATATATATATATATATATATATATATATATATATATATATATAAATTTAAAGTGAATAAACTAAACACACATTAGAGCTGTCCGCATTATAAATTGTATCGACCTAGATGGATCTCATCAGACGCGTAAACATCTACATTTCTTAAATGTGGCTGTTTACGCGTCTGATGAGACCCATCTAGATCGATATAATGTATAATGCGGACAGTCCTAATGTGTGTTTAGTATATTTTCTTAAAATTTATTCTTGCTCTGTTACATTGAGCTGTTTTACTCGGATTCCCATCAAAACCATTCAACTCTGCACACACACACACACACACACACACATACATATATATATATATATATATATATATATATATATATATATATATATATATATACATTTATTTAAGTAAACACAAAAGTGTATGTTGTAGCTCAATAGTTTACGACTAGAGCTCTTAACTTAACATCATGTAAACCTTAGTTATTCAGAGAAATATTGAATAACTCTTTCAAAATACTTTTATTTACAAACAATTGTTTCTACCCATTTCAAGAACATATATTTTCATGAGGAGGCTTCATCAGTGTATAAATATTCTGCAATCAGGCTGGAAAATTGAAATGCATTTAACATTCATTTACCTTATGTATATTCGCTTTTGATTCAAAATTTAAAGGGAAACCTTATTTAACTCTATTGTTTGCATATAAAAGTTCATGTATTATTTTTATATCTGTTTATTCTCTCTTTTTTGCAGTGTTCATATTCAATCGATAAGAAATCACTCCCAAGTAAACATAATTATTGTTAACAATATATATATATATATATATATATATATATATATATATATATATATATATAGAAAGATATATATATATATATATAGAAAGATAGATAGATAGATAGATAGATGGATCGATAGATATTAAACATATAACTCATAATTATTGTTGACCAACTGCAATTATTCGAATTAAAACCTTCGAATATATATATATATATATATATATATATATATATATGATAATTTTATTTACACAGACATGTACAAAATCTGCGACACTGGCATGTCGATGTTATCGATCAACAGTTACTATAAACTGAGATCTCATCAGGCAGAGTTAGAATCCGATCTTAACCTCAGATCATATTTGGAGAGTACCAAATGATCATATATAAAGCTCTATTTTGATATTGAGCACTTTTTATAAACCCGGTTAAAATTCTCTGGATTACCACCCTGTGGATATTTTTTACCTGGATTATTACCATTATTATTATATATATATATATATATATATATATATATATATATATATATATATATATATATATATATATATGTATGTATATGTGTGTGTGTGTGTGTGTGCGTGTGTGTGTGTGTGTGTGTGTGTGTGTGTGTGTGTGTGTGTGGATTAGTTGTTGTTGTTGTTGTTTGGTTTTTGCCGATAGCGACCGGTGGTTTTATTTTTCGCTACCCTAAACGTTTTGTGTTTTTTTTTTCATTATTATTTTAGAATATGCAAATGAGCGCATTTTTTGCTTTCTTTTTAATTTTAATTTTTTTTTTGATGTGTGCACGCAAAATATTAACTTGTAAATTAATTCTTAAAATCTGTATACAATAAATTGGTTTATAAATTATTTAATTAATTAATTGAAAAGTATATATATATAATATTTTCATGTAATTGTTTTGATTAGTAATTGCAGCGTTTGTTTCTCTTATTTTTTTGCTTCCTAAGTGACATATATTTATATATATATATATATATATATATATATATATAGAGAGAGAGAGAGAGAGAGAGAGAGAGAGAGCGAGAGAGAGAAAGAGAAAAAGGGAGAGAGAGAGAGATAGATAGATAGATAGATAGATAGATAGATAGATAGATAGATAGATAGATAGATAGATAGATAGATAGATGAAAAGGAATTAGAAAAGCGACGGATGCAGATCTTTTTTCAATTCAGTTGCTCAATGCAAGGTATATTCCGCAAAAAAGCAATTAATTTAATCAATTTTTTCCTTAAGCCATCCTTCTATCTATCTATCTGCTCTATCCGGTATATTGAGCTGTATACTTTTCACAATAGGTTTTACCTTTCCTGAAAGTTCGCTTTTCGATCTCTACTTTATATATATATAGATCCCGGCTTGAGACACTAACTGGTCTAGCCGCACTGATGAGCTGTGAAACAGCGAAACAGTCTGTATGTGGATGACTATATATATATATATATATATATATATATGTATATATATATATATATATATATATATATATATATATATATATATATATATATATATATATATATATATATGAAAAAGACAAAAGGAAAAACAAATAAAACACAAGAAAACATCAGAAAACGAGAGATGTTTTCCATTTTGTCTTTTTCATACATCTTGTCTCCACGGCATTTCATTTTATTATATATCGTGTAGTTAATCCTTATACATATGTATGTAGTTTTTTTATAGAAAAATGTTTTCCTACACATGTGCAGACATGTTTCTAGATAAGAATTAATAACACATTAGATTTTTAAAATTACATCGGAAAGGTTTAAAGTAGCAAGGATCGCATGAAAAAAAATTAATTTAAAAATTAAATATATTGGTTTATATTTTGTCATGATTAAATTTTTATTTAATGTTTTGAGTTACGTCTCATGCAAGCGAGGCGGGATAACATCCGTTTCAATGCTCCTGATTTTCGAATACGGCAGGGGGTAAGCCACACCCAACGGGTTGAGAATTAAATCAACTTTTAACTGTCCCCGACTCTCTTAGAAACGAGACAACTGTGATTCAAACATACAATACTGACATGAAGTCTTTTTGGCATTTTCATTTATAACAATAGCAGCGATTTGAATGAAGATAGTGGTGTGTATCGGGATTTCGCCTTTACTAACAGAAAAAAATCCGGATATAGATTGTAATCGATGAAATTTATTGGAATTTAAATTTTCAATGGTAAAGAACACAAACCGACATGTTACGTAATTGACTGGCTATTAGGAATGAGCTTTCAGAATCTCAACTTTATTATATACATATAAGTATTTAGAGTATTCTCAGCTCTCACCAAAAAGGTTAGTTAATATATTATTTTAATTAATAAATTATGAAAACAAATTTATTAAAAGCTTTCATTATTATTATTTAGTTTTTTAGCATCGATAGTTTTCATAGACAAATAAAGTTGGTTTATTTACATACATATTAACAATTTCTGTTTAATTACTCTTAATTTAACCTATCTAATGTTTAATATACTATAGTACTCATATTTATTTAAATTTGAATTTTAGATTTTTAAATTTAACATTTTAATTTTAAACTTTAAATGTAATTCGTAAATAATTCATTTCTATTCGAGTATGTCGTTTTTTTAGTTTGTCTAAAAGTTTTTTTTAAAGATCTCTTGAATATATATATATATATACATATATATATATATATATATATATATATATATATATATATATATATATACATATATTGTATTAGTTTCTGTAGATGTAAACCCGTTGAAACTCAAGTGTTTATAAAAAAAGTGCTCAATAACAAGTAGAGCTGTTCTTGAGTATAATTGTTTATTCATAAAAACATTATGGTTACATATGTGCATACATGTTTCGGTTGTACTCTTCACAGAGTCAACTTCTTCCGACCAAAGAAGACAGATATATATATATATATATATATATATATATATATATATATATATATATATATATGATAATATTTTTTAATTACACAGACATGTACAAAATCTGCGACACTGAAATGGAGAGATAAAGCTTTATCTCTCCATTTCATTCTCTCCAAATATGATCTGAGGCTAAGATCGGATTCTAACTCTCCCTGATGAGATCTCAGTTTATAGTAACTGTTGATCGATAACATCGACATGCCAGTGTCGCATATTTTGTACATGTCTGTGTAAATAAAAAATAAAAAGTGATCATATATAAAGCTCTATTTTGATATTGAGCACTTTTTATAAACCCGGTTAAAATTCTCTGGATTACCACCCTGTGGATATTTTTACCTGGATTATTACCATTATCATATATATATATATATATATATATATATATATATATATATATATATATATATATATATATATATATATTATGATCTCTGTAATACTCTATCGTATCTTAATTAATATATTATTTCCTAAATTTATTATATATGTTACTCATTATATATATAACAAACTTGATTTTTTACATTTCAATTTTTTTACTTCAACATCCTATCTATTTTTTAATTCCACATCCTGTCTTTTTAAAATTCAATTTTTTTTACTTCTATTTTATTTTCAATACATTCATTTTCCTAACTTTGTATTAATAGTTTTTATTAATAGACTGTAAAAAAATTTAATTTTTTATACTTTCAATATTTTAGATTATTTGTAAATTCTAAGCGCACTTTATCTATTTCCAATATGGCGTCCTTTTCTGTCCTTATTTTTCTTGTTTCTTTTTTTCTTTTTTTCCTGTTTCTTTTTTTCCTGTTTCTTTTTCTGTATGATAAACTTAACGCTGATTTCACCCGACCAAATGTAGAATACCTGCCAAGGAAGACATATCGAAACCGTATGTATTATATATGTATATTGATTTTCAAATATATTTGATGTTGACTCGTCTTGCATTTTATTGAAACTTAATATGCTTTAACACATACAATACAGAATCCCAATGGATGACTTTTAGCACGTCATCATGTATTTTGACACACATCATTACAAAAATTGCTGCTCATTAATACATAAAGTTTTTGCTTTTTACATAAATCTTAACTGTTCTGTAATCTTTTCACATTAAAAATATTTACCAATATTCAGTAATTTATTGGGTGTTCTCCTTATGATGGAAAAGAGTATTTATTTATTTGAAAATGCATGGATTTAAGGACTTTTTCATAAATGACTCTTTGTTGAAATATTTGATTATAATTAACTTGTAAAGTATGTTACTTTACTTTCGTTTTATTATTACTTCCCTTTATATATATATATATATATATATATGAAGAGACAAAATGGTGCCACACTACAAAATGAACAATGAATAATATGGGGAAAACTTTATATAAGATGAAATAGAAAAAAAAAAAAAAGAGAAAATAATTTTATATAAAACAAATTTTTTTTTTTTTTAAACCGTTTTGTATGGTTTCGGAATTTACGAATAAAAAAATTCACGAATAAAAACAAAGTTCTCACATTAGCATAAAAAAAAAAGCTTGAAGTTCGAAGTTCCCAAGGCAGCCTTTCGTCCGACTCTCGTCAGGGGAATCGTCGGTAGAGCGATTAAAATACACGAACAACCATAAACTGGTGTAAAATAAAGTTGCAAGCACCTGCCACCTGCTTTTCTATTTCATCTTATATAAAGTTTTCCCCATATTATTCATTATATATATATATATATATATATATATATATATATATATATATATATATATATATATATATATATATATATATATATATATATATTTATTTATTTATTTAGAAGTAGAATGCCTGGATTCCTTCTCTAATAGAAGTAGAATGCCTGGACATCGTTGCCGCTTTAAAATGTGTTAAATTATCATCGTTTATCAGCTATTCAAATATTGGCCGCGCGGTTAGCGACGTTGGATTTTAGTTGAAAAATACTTGTAATCCAGGTTTTCGTATCGTGCGACCGGTAGTGAATAGTTATATCTCTATGCTGATCAGTCTCGATTGAAAAGAGACGAAACGTATACGTACATAGATAATAAACAATAACAAATATTGTTATATATATATATATGTTTCACTGATGAGAGCTATAAGTGTTAAGCGTTAACGTCTGTAGGCATAAATAATTCAATATTTATTTATTTATAAATACTACGTGTATATATATATATATATATATATATATATATACACGTAGTATTTATAAATAAATAAATATTGAATTATTTATATATATATATATATATATATATATATATATATATATATATATATATATATATATATCGATGCATAGATAATACCTACCCACACCTGCGTGCATCTAACTACGTCTCTCTAAACCATCTTTCTCAGAGCGCAACCTAATCTACCCGGGCATATGTTAAGTGAGGAGCGGGGTGCCGGCTGACACGCACGATATATTAAGCGATGGAATAGATGAACAACAAGATAAAGTAGACACAGAGGGTGGCCATTATGAAAGCGTTAAACACACTAAGGGGTGGGTAATCATAGTCATGTGACATACCACCGGAAGTGGCCAGCCGGAAGTAAGAAGCATTGCTTTGCCGGCCAATAACGTATGAAACAGAAAATCCCCCAGGGTTCTAATCTAATGATTCATTCATTTTCACTTTGGGTCCGTTTCCGGATCAATTCAATCCCCTGCGGACGCAACACCTGACTTCATATGGAGAATACGCACACGGTGCGATCACGGTTGAAAGCACACGAGTTATAAATAGAAGCCAGTACTATTTCGTAATTAGTTCCTACCGTTGTTTGGCGATTAAGCCCCCATTTCTTGTTTTTATCCTATTCCAAGTTTTTATCTCAGTCGTATTCTATCAATAAATTATTAAGGGATATCGAATATTGAAATCTAGACTTTATTTACCGCCAAAATTGGCTGAATGTGATTAACAAAAGAGGAAAAGAATAAACATTGATACCCTCCAACGCGTCAGCTGGTCACGTTTTTTGTTGACACCTCGACCTATTTTCACTAAATGTAAAATTGTTAAAGTAATACACAAAAAAGAACAAATAAAAAATTTTTTTAAATGAAATAATAATTTATTTTTTTAAATAATAATAATAATAATAATAATAATAATAATAATAATAATAATAATAATAATAATAATAATAATAATAATAATAATAATAATAATGAATACAGCGGTCGGTAGGGAATGTACTGACTGTCCTCAGCATGTGGTTGAGTTGGGAACAAGAGATGGTAAACATACCTAACTATTTCTCTCTCTCTCTCTCTCTCTCTCTCTCTCTCTCTCTCTATATATATATATATATATATATATATATATATATATATATATATATATATATATATATATATATATATATATATATATATATATATATACAAGTATCACTAAAAATAACGGACATCTTGTGTCTGGTTATTTTTTCTAAGATCCTTTCCGTTTTTCTGATTAGGTTCTTAGTTTCAGACGGAAACTGGCTGATAAAATTGCCATAGCTTCCCAAAGCGCTTTCGGACCCTTCCAGATCCATCGTCAGTGGAGCAATGTTAACCAGGCATAGACCTAGGAGTGAATATATATTCTATTTAGGCGGGGAAATAAAAACGTACTCCCCACCGACCCAAACAAAAAAGTACAGTTTTAGGCAGGGAATGTACTGATAGTCCTCAAAACCTGGGAGCATAGGGGTAGTGAAGGGGGGCTAATCCTGAGAAAAACAGATGGTAATAGGATATATTGGTGATAATAGCTAGTAATGAAATTTAAAAAATTAAAATTCGATAAAAAAAATAAATAAAAGACGAGATTAAAAATTAAAATTCAATTTTTGTAATTTAATTACAAAAATTGAATTTTAGGGAAATAAAAAATCAAATATAACTCGAAGAGCTCTGGTAATCAATATCTCGCGGATTCTCTCTCTCTCTCTCTCTCTTTATATATATAAATATATATTTATATATATAATATTTATAAACAAATATTGAATATTTATTACCTACAGACATCGATGTTTCATGCTTACGCAATCTTCAGTGCAGGAAGCTAATTTCTGAAGGTTGACGGGCGCGAACTCCGATCACAAATCGCCACTGATTCGCAGTCAAGAGAGTTACCAGTTGGCCACCAGAAATTAGCTTTGAATTTAACTTTGTAAATACTATATATATATATATATATATATATATATATATATATATATATATATATATATATATATATATATATATATATATATAATTATTTCCACAATCAGACAACGCCGCAGCCCACAACCTATGAAAAGAAACAAACCGGAAGTCCTAGACTCGAGTTTCGCCCTCCTTTGGGCTCATCAGTAGAACACATCCGAACTCAGGATTCGAAACCCGAGTCACTTGCATGGTAAGCGAGTACTCTGCCACTGAGCTACCTCGCCACATACAAGAATGTCTATTAATTTACACAGATTAAACGAACCGCGGCGATGACCGACTGTGGAATGTACCTACTCTTTTCAACAAAGTAGTTGGATGACTACACCCCTTGTTGAAAAGAGTAGGTACATTCCACAGTCGGTCATCGCCGCGGTTCGTTTAATCTGTGTAAATTAATAGACATTCTTGTATGTGGCGAGGTAGCTCAGTGGCAGAGTACTCGCTTACCATGCAAGTGACTCGGGTTTCGAATCCTGAGTTCGGATGTGTTCTACTGATGAGCCCAAAGGAGGGCGAAACTCGAGTCTAGGACTTCCGGTTTGTTTCTTTTCATAGGTTGTGGGCTGCGGCGTTGTCTGATTGTGGAAATAATTATATATATCATCTCACATTCAAGAAATCTAATATTTATTTGCTCGCTTGGTTAGCTTGTTGGATGACATCGTCCTAGCGAGTATAAAATCCTACTTGTGAGACATCGGCCTGGGTTCATAGTAGTTGGATGACTACACCCCTTGTTGAAAAGAGTAGGTACATTCCACAGTCGGTCATCGCCGCGGTTCGTTTAATCTGTGTAAATTAATAGACATTCTTGTATGTGGCGAGGTAGCTCAGTGGCAGAGTACTCGCTTACCATGCAAGTGACTCGGGTTTCGAATCCTGAGTTCGGATGTGTTCTACTGATGAGCCCAAAGGAGGGCGAAACTCGAGTCTAGGACTTCCGGTTTGTTTCTTTTCATAGGTTGTGGGCTGCGGCGTTGTCTGATTGTGGAAATAATTATATATATCATCTCACATTCAAGAAATCTAATATATACATATATACATATATATATATATATATATATAGAGAGAGAGAGAGAGAGAGAGAGAGAGAGAGAGAGAGAGACCTGGAGCAGGTGGTGCAATGGAGAGGAGGGGAAGTGGCTTGTTACTGTAAGCAACTCTAAAGCAAAGCTTCTCTCCTTTTACCACCAACGCTTGGATCCTTGTTTTTCCACTATCAGTATGAATGTCACCTTCATTGAAGACGCCCCTTTGTTTTCATAGCTCTTAGGACTGACTTACACTCCAGATCTTAAATGTCAGATGTATACTCAATCTGCTGCTAAAGTCGCTGGAAAAATGTTCGGATAATTCTACCGCTCTCGAAAGTTCCTGACACCAGATGCAATGCTCTACCTATATAACAGACCGATACGTCCTAAGATGAAATAACGCTGCCACGTCTGGAGAGAGTTGCTACTCAGACCACTCTTTCTTGCCATGACAGAATTTTTAAAAATCGACTTTGAAATCTAGTGGGAGTCATCTCTTCTTCATCACTGCAGCCCCTTTCTCGCAGAAGATCCGTTGCTAGTCTCTCTCTGCTCTATAGTTTTGTTATTGGCCTTTTGGCTAAGATCAAAGTGTAGTATCTGTTCCGATGGATACTACACCCCATAAATGGGTATTGTCTTGGCCTTCGGGGCTTGATTTACGCCGGTCTATGGGTCGGTCCTGTGCAATTTTAGGAGGTCCACCCTCCCAGGCTTTGCCTCCCCTCTTTGGGGAGGAGTAATTTTATTGCTTACTGCCTGAGGCGCCCCTACCGGGGAATGCCGACGGGGCTGCCTAGGCAATTTTAAATGGCCAGAGTGCTCACTTTCTCGGGCGCTGGCTTTTCAACCCCCACTTTCCCGACCCGACCTTGGGTCACATCTTACTTGTGAGAGTAAGATAAAACTGGCCTTGTGCCTAACCTCCTGGAGAGGAGGTAAATAAATAGTCTACAGTTATTTCTATGAAAGGTGCTCGACTGAGCTCCAGCCTTTGGTTCCTCCTTCAAACTTTCCGAAATCTCGTCTAATGTCTTTAACATGTCTTACCAAAAAAGAAAAATAGCTTACACCAGGCATTGTTTCATATCCGACCATTTATTTTTATTTCCTTTGTTTCACCTTCTTCTTTATTTATTTTATGTCTTTCCGACTTTGCTTGGTGAATTTTATTAGCTTTCTTCCCTTTCTTATGACGAAACAGAAATAAAAAAGGAAATAAAAAACAAAAGAGAATATCATATTTCTCCATTGCTTTTAACCTGATCTTCCTCTTGTCTAGTTTAGCAACCCTACCCATCTAACAATGTTCGACCTGCCGGGACCCCATCCATCTAACGGCGAACCACAACCCCTTGCCTAATTGTATCCAGATGTTCTCAAGGCCGAGAAGAAGAAAAACGTCAAAAAGATTAAAAGGGCGTATGTTCGTCCTAACCCTAACCCTAACCCTAACCCTAACCCTACCCCCCCAACCTCGACCCACACCTTCGACATAACACCCCAGCAACACCCGTTCGCGAACCCATCCTTTCGGCATAACACCCTCCAACATTAGCTCCCGTCCATTCCCTCCCTTCGATTGCAAAGTTATCTAAACGGTTCTTGACACCCGGAATACAGCACAACTCCCTTCCGCCGCAAGAAGCCACACGCATATATCAACCCCCGTCCCTAGTGTCCCCCAATCAACTTCATCAGTTTAATTTTGTTGCTAAAAGATCCCCCCCTACTGTCACATGATGTTTGGGCGAAAGAGATCTGATCTTTGTCCAACACTCCGCCTCCAACTACACCCCCGACTTCACCTTATCAATCTTTGTTTCACCTGTTCCAGCGATGGCTCTTTATTTTATTCCCCGTACTTCCGTTATCACGTCGCGTGATCCACCCCAGTTGCCCTTAAGGTTTGAACTTTCATAAGTTAGGTTATTAAATGTAATTAGAGTTTTATTATCGAAAGATTTCATTGGTATTTCAATGTCTACTCTCACTCTAATCAGAAAAGAAAAACAGATGGGTGGCGTGATCGGTCTGGTATTGTGTACTGCGACGTGTCACAACGATCACCAAGTAACCCCCAATAAACAAGTTAATCTCTTTAAAGTAAAATAAATATCAGCGATAAGCTAGATGATTTTTGGGGCATTCATAACGACAAAGAGGTGAAAAAAGCAAATAGGTAACAAATAAATGTTACCAAAGGCAATATAAGTTACTCTTCTACTAACCTGGATAAGTTTATTTGTGTTTTAACCTATTTTAAAGCGTTTTTAGTTTGATTTAAAATTAGTGACGAGACGCCATTTTAGAATTAAAAAAAAAATGCCGATTTGATCGCGTGACCTTTCGATAATAATTTTAAATCGAACTAAAAAACGCTTTCTTCCCGGAAAATGGCGACTTGCGCGCTGTGTGACTTTTCTATGATATTTCCATCCTCAACAAGTTAATCTCTTTTAAGTAAAATAAATATTAGCGATAAGCTAGATAATTTTGGGGACATTTATAACGACAGCTAACAGAACGAAAAAGGGGTGAAAAAAACAAATAGGCAACAAATAAATGTTACCAAAGGCAAAATAAGTTACTCTTCTACCTACCTGGATAAGTTTATTTGTGTTTTAACTTATTTTAAAGCGTCTTTTGTTCGATTTAAAATTAGTGACGAGACGCCATTTTAGAATTGAAAACAAAAAAAAATGCCGATTTGATCACGTGACCTTTCGATAATAATTTTAAATCGAACTAAAAAACGCTTTCTTCCCGGAAAATGGCTGCTCGAGCGCTGTGTGATTTTTCTACGATATTACAATCCTCAATTTTATTTTCATTTTTTTTTAATACTAATTGGCATTTCTACCTATATATACGTCGTGGGCAAATAAAAATATTTAACCTTTTTTCTCTAAGCTGTGAATCAAGGTAGCGTGACCTCCGATCGCCTTTTCTCTATTTCTGGCGTCGGAGAAATTAAAAATTAAAATCCAAAAGATTAAAAGTTAAAAATTCAGAAAATCAATTTTTTTTTAAATTAAAGATACTCTCGCCCAAAAAGGGAAAAGAGGAAAAATAGAATTGTGAATAAATAGTGGGTGCCAATAGCCTACGATAAATCATGGAAAAACTACCTTGCTATAAGTTAAACAAAACAAAACGTCAGGCTTATTTTTTCGGTCAAAGAACCGTTGGGTTTTGAATTAGTTCACTCTACCTCGATTACTAGATCAAAGAAAAAAGTGACAATTCCTATTTTACTTGACCAGGGGGTATATATCGGTAAAATATTTGGGTAGAAATGCCTAATTAGTTAAAAAATATATAACAGAAATGACAATAAAGTTGAGGATTGAAATACCGTAGAAAAGTCACACAGCGCACAAGCCGCCGTTTTCCGGGGAGAACGACATAAACAGAGACTGAAGAGAGGCCAGCATAGAAATCAATACTAAAGGTTTTTAAGTCACATAAAATCTTTTTCAGGAAAAATGTTATTATTAAATGTTATGGAAACTTTTAGTTTCCTTTATATTTATTATCAAATTCGAACTTTGACATCAGCATTTCATAACCTTTAGTATTGATTACATGTAAAAAGGTTAAATTTAAAAAATGCTGTAATTAAAATGTATTATAATTTGCTGGAATCATTTTGAAAATGTAAATATGAAGTAAATATCAAGTAAATATTAAGTAAATATCAAGTAAATATCAAGTAAATATTAAGTAAATATCAAGTAAATATCAAATTAAATATCAAGTAAATTTATAATTTTTACTTGATTACTGAAAACCATTAAATAATTCGAATAAACCGTCTAAATTACACTTAAAACGTTGTTTATGACCGTTGGTCACGAATTTGGAATAAAGGCATGTGAGCTAGGCCAGAAATTTGGGACTACACAAGTATACCAGCACTGGACTCGCTTACACGCCCCTATTCCGAATTCGTGGCCAACGGTCATAAACAACGTTTTAAGTGTAGATGAGAGAGAGAGGGGGAGAGGGAGAAGGAGAGGAAGATAACAGAGAGAGGTAAGAGAAAGAGAAGAGTGGATGAAAATTAATGCCCTATTTATCTACGTCCCACACAGTAGAATGTGACACAAGGTCGGAAAGTGGGAATTTGCACTCCAGAGGAGGAGTGCTAGGGGCTTTTTAAAAAATTGCCTGGGCAGAGTGCCTCAGACATTGAGCATTAAACTTAATCCTCCCCAAAGAGGGGAGGCAAAGTCTGGGAGCGTTACTTCCCAGAACTGCACAGTACCGACCCAATTGACCGGCGTAAATCCAGACCCGAAGGCCCAGACAATACCAGTATGGGGTGCAGTATCCATCGGAACAGATACTACACTTTGATCTTGGCCAAAAAACGAATGATTATTATCATCAAGAAAGAACTATATTTATTTACTTGAAAATGGATGACGTCACAAAATTAGTTTTATTTTATCAAAAGTTGCCAAAAGCTGTCATTCATTCTTTATTACGTCATCCATGTTCAAGCATATATTTAGTTACCTCCTCTGCAGGGAGGTGATGGTGGCTAAGTGGTTAACGACACGGACTGGCAACCTAGGTGTGCCGAGTTCGTTTAGGATGTTGGCAACCTTCACGTGGTCCCTCCTGTAGGTACCAAGGTCTTTCTAGAAAAGATATCGGAAAACCAATGCTAACAAAAGAATCATCTGTATCATACGTTATAAATGAATGAATGAATGAATGAATGAATGAATGAATGAATGAATGAATGAATGACCTTTTCTGCAGGAGGTTAAACACAAGGCCAGGCTGGCCTTGTGTTTAACCTCAATTTACAGTCAATTTCGTCAAAAAAAAATGTAAATACTGATTAAATTAACATACAGCTGGTTTCGTCTAATCAAATTTTAATACAGCCGGTTTCGTCCAATAAAATTGAAATAAAGCTTGTTTCGCCCAATCAAATTGAAATAAAGCCTGTTTCGTCCAATCAAATTGACATACAGCTGATTGTGTCCAATCAAATTTACATGCAGCCGGTTTCGTCCAATCAAACTGACATACAGCTGGTTTCGTGAAATGAAATTCAAATACAGCCGGTTCTGTCAAATCAAATTGAGATACAACCGTTTTTTTTTTCATATCAAATTGACATACAATCGGTTTCGTCAAATCAATTTGAAATACAACCGGTTTCGTCAAATCAAATTGACATACAACTTGTTTCATCCAATCAAATTGAAATCTAGCCTGTGTCGTCCAATCAAACTGACATACAGCTGGTTTCGTCAAATCTAATTTAAGTACAGCCGGTTTTGTTAAATTAAATTGACATACAGCCTGTTTTGTCATATCAAATTTACATACAGCCGATTTCGTCATATTAAATTGACATACAGCTGGTTTCGTCATATCAAATTGACATACAGCTGGTTTCGTCATATCAAATTGACATACAGCTGGTTTCGTCATATCAAATTGACATACAGTTGGTTTCGTCATATCAAATTGACATACAGCTGGTTTCGTCAAATCAAATTGAAAAGTCAGTTTCGTCATATCAAATTGACATACAGCTGGTTTCTTCCATCCAAATTTAAATACAGCCGGTTCTGTCAAATCAAATTGAAAATACAGTCGGTTCTGTTCAATCTTATTGAAATACAACCGGTCTTGCCCAATCAAATTGACATACAGCTGATTTCCCCAAATTTAAATACAACAAATTGATATACAGCTAGTTTCATCCAATTAAATTTACATTCAGCCGGTTTCGTCAAACCAAATTGAAATATAGTCGATTTCGTAAAACCAAATTGAAATATAGTCGGTTTCGTCAAACCAAATTGAAATACAATCGGTTTCGTTAAACCAAATCGAAATACAGTCGGTTTCGTTAAACCAAATCGAAATACAGTCGGTTTCGTCAAACCAAATCGAAATACAGTCGGTTTCGTCAAACCAAATTGAAATACAGTCAGTTTCGTCAAACCAAATTGAAATACAGTCAGTTTCGTCAAACCAAATTGAAATACAGTCGGTTTCGTCAAACCAAATCGAAATACAGTCGGTTTCGTCCAATCAAATCGAAATACAGTCGGTTTCGTCAAACCAAATTGAAATACAGTCAGTTTCGTCAAATCAAATCGAAATACAGTCGGTTTCGTCAAACCAAATTAAAATACAGTCAGTTTCGTCCAATCAAATTGAAATACAGTCAGTTTCGTCCAATCAAATTGAAATACAGTCGGTTTCGTCCAATCAAATTCGATTTCAGAAATTTGTCTTCGTCTTTTCTGCTCTTCTTTTCACTTTTGCCTGTTTTTTTTCTTTCGCTTCCTAAATGGAGGAGAAAGTGTTCGAGTGCCATGGCACCTAATGATGCAAACAGTTAAACCGCAACTCGAGACGCGTTCGAATTTTATGCTCATTCTATGGCTCAGTTAGCAACGGAATCAGGTCTATTGTTTTTAGAAGCATGCACTTTTCGTTTTATTTTTCGTTCGTTTTATTTTTAGTTCGTTTTTTTTTGGGTCGTTTTGGGTTTTTTCGTTTTATTCATAGTTCGTTTTATTTTTCGATCGTTTTATTTTTCAATCGTTTTATATTTCGATCGTTTTATTTTTCGATCATTTTATTTTTCGATCATTTTAGTTTTCGTTCGTTTTCGTTTTCGTTCGTTTTCGTTTTCGTTTGTTTTCGTTTTCGATCGTTTTAGTTTTCGATCGTTTTAGTTTTCGTTCGTGTTATTCTACTTCACTTTCATTCTTTCCTTTCCTTTCTTCATTTTTCCTCTTCTTTTTATTTATTTTTGAATTTTGCATTATTTCTTTTGTTATTACATTTCGTATCCCCTTCCCAAAAAACCCACACGCGCCGTCCCCTCACACATGTATTCACTTTTTCTCCGTTCGTATTTTATTTTTCTGTTTCCACTTTGGTAAACAAACTCGGAGAAAAAAAGCACTACGCGGAGACGGTTGCGTTTCTCGTTTTGCGCCGTCAGTCATTCTTTCGCATCCAACATCCCCCACAACTCCCACACAACCAACACCGCAGTTTGACGCCCCGTTATTCATTCACTCGGCTAACAAAACAAAGTTTACACATCCACGCGTGACAGGGGGTTACCGTTTAGCTAAAGGGGGGAGGAATCGTCACTTAAATATCGCAGTCTTTATAGGAAATTATGTCGTGCTGAAGATGTACCGTAGCAAAGGGGGCCAGTAAATAAAGAAAGAGAAAAAGTGGACACCTCCCTAACCGCCATCGCAAAAGACCCTTGTTGATTCGTTCTGCTATTATCGAAACTCTTGGACGCAAAAGTTCCACGAAGAATCCCGCTGTGTGATCATGGCGAGAACTATTCCTGCAAGGTCAGAATCTCAATTCGAAACGAGAAAAAAAATGTCAAGAATGAGGTATCTCGACACCAGCTGGCATCCATTACAATTGTTCGGGTTCATTTCCGGTTGCGCAATATGAAATCCGAATCAGCACTTCCGGCGAAAGATTGAAGAAGCCAATGATATTGCAGCTGCCTTGTCCAAAGCCCTGGAGATTCTTGGACATGTTCCATTCACTGTCGTCATTTTGACCCAGATTTTTCGCTTGTAGCACAGCCTTCTGCGTTTTGGTCCAGCAGATGCGCTGTTGTTATCTCCTCTTAGTTCAAACTTTTATCAAAAGAGGGCAGCACTTGGTTAAAAGTTGGTCGATTTTTTTCTCATCCTCTCAGCGGGCAGACAACGCTTGCATTGAAATAAGAACCCACAAATATATATATATATATATATATATATATATATATATATATATATATATATATATATATATATATATATATATATATATATATATATATATATATATATATATATATATATATATATATATATATATATATGTATATATATATATATATATATATATGTATATATATATATATATATATATATATGTATATATATATATATATATATATATATTGGGGGCTTTCAGTTTATTAGATACGTCATCGCCTTTCTAAGATTCGTCTGTCACACCAAACGCTTAAATTGAATGGGCGCATCTAATTTTAGATGCGTCCAGTCATTTCTATTAGAAACTCAGTTTGAAATAAGATCTTAGTCGCTCTGTCACGCTTAACTTTGGATAGCATTTTTGTTGCTCTGTCAGGATAAGTTTGATATAAATTTTATGTTGTCTCTCATGTTAAACTTTAAAATAGCATTTTTGTCGGTTTGTAACGCTCAAGTTTCAAATAAGATTTTAATCGGTCTGTAACGCTCAAGTTTAAAGTAAGATTTTAGTCGGTCTGTAACGCTCAAGTTTCAAATAAGATTTTAGTCGGTCTGTAACGCTCAAGTTTCAAATAAGATTTTAATCGGTCTGTAACGCTCAAGTCTCAAATAAGATTTTAGTCGGTCTGTAACGCTCAAGTTTCAAATAAGATTTTAGTCGGTCTGTAACGCTCAAGTTTCAAATAAGATTTTAATCGGTCTGTAACGCTCAAGTCTCAAATAAGATTTTAGTCGGTCTGTAACGCTCAAGTTTTAAATAAGATTTTAGTCGGTCTGTAATGCTCAAGTTTCAAATAAGATTTTAGTCGGTCTGTAACGCTCAAGTTTCAAATAAGATTTTAGTCGGTCTGTAACGCTCAAGTTTCAAATAAGATTTTAGTCGATCTGGACGCTCAAGTTTCAAATAAGATTTTAGTCGGTCTGTAACGCTCAAGTTTCAAATAAGATTTTAGTCGGTCTGTAACGCTCAAGTTTCAAATAAGATTTTAGTCGGTCTGTAACGCTCAAGTTTCAAATAAGATGTTAGTCGATCTGTAACGCTTAATTTTTAAATAAGATTTTAGTCGGTCTGTAACGCTCAAGTTACAAATAAGATTTTAGTCGGTCTGTAATGCTCAAGTTTCAAATAAGATTTTAGTCAGTCTGTAACGCTCAAGTTTCAAATAAGATTTTAGTCGGTCTGTAACGCTACAGTTTCAAATAAGATTTTAGTCGGTCTGTAACGATCAAGTTTCAAATAAGATTTTAGTCGGTCTGTAACGATCAAGTTTCAAATAAGATTTTAGTCGGTCTGTAACGATCAAGTTTCAAATAAGATTTTAGTCGGTCTGTAACGATCAAGTTTCAAATAAGATTTTAGTCGGTCTGTAACGATCAAGTTTCAAATAAGATTTTCGTCGGTCTGTAACGCTCAAGTTTCAAATAAGATTTTAGTCGGTCTGTAACGCTCAAGTTACAAATAAGATTTTAGTCGGTCTGTAATGCTCAAGTTTCAAATAAGATTTTAGTCAGTCTGTAACGCTCAAGTTTCAAATAAGATTTTAGTCGGTCTGTAACGCTCAAGTTTCAAATAAGATTTTAGTCGGTCTGTAACGATCAAGTTTCAAATAAGATTTTCGTCGGTTTTACAGGATAAGTTTGATATTTAATTTTCCTTTGTTTTTCATACTAAACTTTCAAATAGCATTTTCGTCATTCTGTCACGCTTAATTTTTAATACGATTTTAATCAGTCTGTCACACTTAATTTTTAATAGCATTTTCATTAGTCTGTCAAAATAAGTTTCATATTGCATGTTCGTTTGTCTCCTATGCTAAACTTTAAAATAACATGTTGGTTGGTCTGTCACGCCCAAGTTTCAAATAAGATTTTAGTTTGTCTGTCACGCTGAAGTTTGAATAACATTTTCATTGGTCTTCCCAAATAAGATTTCTATTTCATGTTCGCTTGTTTCTCATACTAAACTTTAAAGCAGTATTTTTCGTTGGTCTGTCACCTTTAAGTTTGAAATGTCATTTTTATCGCTAAACCCTCTGATTGGATAGACGCATCTTATTTTAGAAGCGTCTATGCATTTCTATAATACATTCTGTCCGTCGGTCTATCTGTCAGGTTTCAGTTTCAAATAGTATTTTATGGTCTGTCACGCTTAAGTTTAAATTAGTATTTTCGTTTATCTTACTTGATTAAGATTCTTTTACCTTTTGGCTAGGAGCAATGGTTAGTATCTGTTTTGATACTACATATCACTTTTTCTCATCTCGGCTAGTGAAATAGAAATCTTTGTAGACTAAGGACTTTTAAAAAAATGTTGTCCCAACCCAGAATGCCCCTTTTTGTGTTGTTGTATTTCCCCCACATAAAAATCCAACCTTGTGTCTAACTCTACTCTCGCAGAAAGGCAAAAGTTGATATAGAAGTGTTTGATGTTTTCGCGAATCTAAAGTCTTTGTCCGTTCAGAAGTTCAAAGTTCAAATAGCATTTCCATCGCTAAACGCGCAGTTTGAATTGACGCATCTCTAAAATACCCATTCTCGCTTTATTACCGTTTCTTTTTTGTCTTTTCGATTATTTTATTTTATATTTATTATTTTATTATTTTATTATTTTATTTGTAGTCTTTTTGGTTATTTTTATAACGACAGCTGGAGTTTCGCGTCCAGCTAGAAAATGATCGAGAAAAAAAAGAATAAAAGATCTGCACAATAGATTGCAATCTAGTTTGTCTGCTTGGAACTGCAGGACATTTAACGTCCCATTACAGTAGAATCACTACAATACGTTTATTGATTTCTAGTTGTACTTACCCGGCGTGGCCCGGGATTCATTGGTTGAACATTTCTTAATGAAGTTAGACTAAAATAAAAAGAAATGGGTGAGAAATAAAGTAAAATGAAAAATAAGAATATCTAAGTCACGTATAGGCGAGAAACAGACACATACACAGAAACACGTGAAGTATTCACAGAATGCTATTACAGTACAGAAGAGATAGAGAAGAGATGGAGAAAATGCTAAATAATGAATCAAATAATGTAAGGGAAATAAGTCATAGTTTAAGCTGTGAAGATTTACCTCCCTTGCATTATTTGCTTTATTATTTAAAGGTTGTTGCCATCGTTACAATCTTCCTAACCAAAATGATTTTTTCGAACAAACTGAAGCCGAAGACATTTTGGTATCGTAAAAAATATACTGGAATAAAAAAAAGACGAAATGGTTAGGCAGAATCAAATATCGATGTGTCAGCTACGATTGTATTTCAGGCTAAATTTAAAAAATCCGACACGATAACTTTATATGGTAGATTAAATTACATTCCGGCATAAGTGTAGTATCTTCTCTATCATCAGAGGACGAAAAATCATTCTCGACTACTGGGGAAATTTCATTGTTTGTTTCCATCAAGCGTCGCTTTTACTGGCTGGATTTACCCCTACATTAAAAATGACCTTGTGTCGAACGTTACCCTCGTGGCAAGGCAAGTTAATCGGGACATAAATACACGTACTACTGGAAATCGGAAAATTAAAATAAAAATGCACAGTCGTATTTGTAGTGTTTTAGGTTGAAATCACAATTTACATATCTAATACATAAAATTATGTCAGTCGGATTTTAAGTTGGACCTAAATAGTATTTAAGCTGACAAATCAGATTTTAATTCTAACTAGTTCATTTTTATTTGTTATTATGGTACAATGTTATTGAGAATTAACTTATGTATTTGTATACGATTTACTGAAATAAATACTTAATCTAGTTCGGCAGTTTGTTAATATGGAGATATTTTTAAATAAACACTCCAGCTACGGAAAATAACACTTATTCTTTTGAACATGAGTTAGCTTTCCTTTTTGTTGCATGTTTAGCTTAGATACTAAGCATAACAAAAAAGCGTGGTTATAGAACATAGAAATGTTTTCAATATATTTAGTTAGTGTAGTCGTTCTGTACGACATATGCGATCCTACTTCTTGGCCTTTTGGCCAAGATCAAAGTGTAGTATCTGTTCCGATGGATACTGCACCCATATAGACTGGTATTGTCTTGGCCTTCGGGGTTTCATTTACGCCTACGTTTGATTTTGCCTCCCCTCTTTGGGGAGGAGTAAGTTTATTGCTTACTGCCTCAGGCGCTCCCTACCGGTGAATGCTGACGGGGCTGCCCAGGCATTTTTTGTAGGCCAGAGTGCTCACCTTCTCGGGCGCTGGCTTTTTAAATCCCACTTTCCCGACCTTGTGTCACATCTTACCTTGTGGGAGGAAGATAAATAAAACGACATATGTGAACCTACTTCTTGGCCATCTGGCTAAGATCAAAGTGTAGTATCTGTTCCGATGGATACTGTACCCCATAGACCGGTATCGTCTTGGCCTTCGGGGCTTGATTTCCGCCGGTCTATGGTTTTGTCCTGTGCAGTTCTAGGAGGTCAACCCTCCCAGGCTTTGCCTTCTCACCCTTTGAGAATCGGTTAGTTTATTGCTAATCGCCTGAGGCGCCCCTACCGGGGAATGCCGACGGAGCTGCCCAGGCAATTTTTAAAGGTAATAGGTGCTCTTCCTCTAGAGTGTTGACTTATCAAATCCCACTTTCCGACCTTCTGTTACATTTTACTTTGTGGGAGGTAGATAAATAACCACATGCGATTCTATGCCGCCTACGTCGCGGTTATAGACTCCGTTCATTACAGGTTACCAGTGAAAATACTATTTTCTTTTTACTTTAGCGTGACAGACAGACAGAGAGATGGTAGGTTGACCGACGGACAGAGGCTTTTTTAATGATTTGGCGCATCTAAAATGAGATTCATCTATTCAAATGCTTAACTTTAACGTCACAGATGAACGGACCGGCGCGGACCAACGGAACGGCTGGCCTAGCAACCGGACGAGCCTCTTATAAAGAGAACCGTGCATACGCATAGAATCGAGGTTACAAGAAGTATAATTAACATAGACGAAAATGGCCACCAAACTGATATAACATTCTTAGATTAGTTAACGATTGTCGCCTTGGTTTCACTGAAGGATTAGCATGCACGTTTTATTTTAAGGTACTTATCCTTCGGAGGAAGTTGGTTCAACTCGACCAGAATGAATGCCGCATCAGATACCATTAAATCACATCTAGTCGTGAAGCTTTAATTTAGGGGATCAAGGAATTGTGGAGGTAGGTCTTTAGTTTTCGTTATTCCCTTTTTCGTGGGGAGTTCATACAGCAGACCCCTCTCACAGAATATTGACTCCAACTTCCGTATAACACTCTCAGAATTTTTCCACGCTAGGGATCGCCAAACAGAGAACTGCGTAGATCTACAGTCAGTCAAGATCAGGTAATTTCCGTTGCCATAGTGTGTGATGTCCATCCCTAAACTGGACCACGTATTGCAAACCCTTAATTGCCCATTCACCCAACACATCAGTACCGCGACTATTGACTGGCATTCAGGAAACTTCTGAACAATGATCTTGATAGCTGTGTTAGGTATGTTTGTAGCGTTAAACGGAGAGATCATTGCTGGTAACATGGGCACAAAGGGGCAAGTCACATTTGTAGATTAGGCTCACATTTTCTCAACGTAACAAATGCTAGCCACGTATGTTTTGTATTTTGAAAGCAACAATCAAGCAGTTCCTAACAAAAACGAGTTACTCTTATGTATTATCGAGTCATTAAAAATAAGTTAAATCCATATCTTCATTGCTGGCCGCTGGTTCCGTGCGTATTTCTGCCCATATTTTTGTTGTCCTCCCGGTGTAGGATATTTTCGTCTCCCCATTTTTTGCTTGTTTTTGAAGCTGAAATAGAAGCCTGTCTATGTTTTCTTAATATACTTCATTCCATAAATTACTCAAACGCCTTTTTTAGTTAGGAAGGATTTATTCAATCAAATGATCGTCCAGTTGCTGAAAGGTCAAGGGTGGGAGAGAGAGTTACTTACATTTTTTAGTTTTATTATTTGATTTTATTTACCCGTGGCCAACTCAGGCACAAGGTCAGTTTATAGTGTAGAATTCAAAAGGGGCTATGCTGGACGAAAAAAAATTATGTAATCGGTCTAGTCAGAATTCCACGATAAGATGCCCTAAGGATTCAGTAGTACCATCAAACTATGTTATAGTATAAAATATAATATAAATATAACATTAAAAACACAACGTTATTGAAAGGTTCATCCTAGCTAAGGAAGAACAATAACTCAAGTTAATCATTTTCTAGTTAAATATCCATTAACTACTGTACAGCTCCGACTGAATCGCCTCGCAAATGAGAGAACTTAGAGCGACAAGAATTAAACCCACCACTTTATAAAGGAGAATGTAATTCCTGGGAGGATGGCGTCCTGAGACCGAGTAGATAAATCACTTCGATCCTAACCCGAAGACCAGATAAAAAAAAATGGAATTGTAGACTGGAGCATATTTGTTTAGGGCAAAGTTAGCCACAAGGTCGAGTTTACTGTGCGGCGAGAAAAAAACAATTCCTCACAAATGGCCATTCTGAATTGGGACAAAAAATTTAAAAATTGCTTCAGTCTACAAGGATTTCTCTCCGCCGTCTAGTGACAGGACAGATGCTACACTTTCATCTTTGTCTTTATTTAGGTCAACTAGAATGGGGAGATCTTATAGATATCGATAGATCTAAACATGAAGGCGCAAGAAGTACACGTTACGCAGCAAAAATAATAAGAGACGTGGATTACGTAGATGACGTTGTCCTGTTACTTGGCCTTTTGGCCAAGATCAAAGTGTAGTATCTGTTCCGATGGATACTGCATCCCATACTGGTATTGTCTTGGCCTTCGGGTCTTGATTTACGCCGGTCAATGGGTCTGTCCTGTGCAGTTCTAGGAGGTCCACCCTCCCAGGCTTTGCCTCCCCTCTTTGGGGAGGAGTAAGTTTATTGCTTACTGTCTGAGGCGCCCTGCCCAGGCAATTTTTAAGAAGCCCTAAGTACTCTTCCTCTGGAGTGCAAATTCCCACTTTCCGACCTTGTGTCACATTCTACTTTGTGGGAAGTAGATAAATAGGGTCCTGTTGTTAGACACGATTGATAGGGATCGAAAACTTCTCCATCTCATCGGAAAAGCGGCAAGTGCGATTGGCCTCTACATTAATGCTTACAAAGCAGAATTTATTAGCTGCAACCAAAGAAAGCAGAAACTGAAGAACAGCAACAACATCAAGTCCGTCTCGAAATTAGTATACCTCGTCAGCAACATCCAATCAGCGGAAAGATACACCAAAATATTTTTTACTTGTCTCTCCACGAGGGCAAAGTTAGACACAACGTCGATTATTAATATCGGTGATATCCAGCTCCCCAAAAAATGGACACTCTTTATTGGGGCAAAGATAACAATTGCTCTAGCCGAGAAGGATGCCTCCTCGTCCGGCTGATGGCAAATACTACACTTTGCGTCGAAGAGTTTTCTAGTCGGTATTCATCTGAAGAAACTCCACCAGCAATTGATTTGTTAGCAAATGGAATCCTTTCGTGCACTTTTCAGGTGATTTACAGCTTTTTCCTGACCTTTTCCAGTCATCTCTAGTTTTTTTTACAAATGTTTCCGGTCATCTCTAGTTTTTTCCAAATGTGTCCGGCCATTCCTAATCTTTTTCAAAATTTTTCCGGTCATTTCTAATCTTTTTCAAAATTTTTCCGGTCATTTCTAATCTTTCTCAAAATGTTTCCAGTCACCTCTAGTCTTTTTCCAAATGTTTCCGGTCATCTCTAGTCTACTTCCAAATGTTTCCGGTCATCTCTAATCTTTTTCAAAATATTTCCGGTCATCTCTAGTTTTTTTTCCAAATGTTTCCAGTCACCTCTAGTCTTTTTCCAAATGTTTCCGGTCATCTCTAGTCTACTTCCAAATGTTTCCGGTCATCTCTAATCTTTTTCAAAATATTTCCGGTCATCTCTAGTTTTTTTTCCAAATGTTTCCTGTCATCTCTAGTCTTTTTCCAAATGTTTCCGGTCATCTCTAGTCTACTTACAAATGTTTCCGGTCATCTCTAATCTTTTTCAAAATGTTTCCAGTCATTTCTAGTCTTTTTTCCAAATGTTTCCGGGCTATCTCTAGTCTTTTTCAAAATGTTTCCGGTCATTTCTAGTCTTTTTCCAAATGTTTCCGGTCATCTCTAGTCTTTTTCCAAATGTTTCCGGTCATCTTTAGTCTTTTTCCAAATGTTTCCGGTCATCTCTAGTTTTTTTCCAAATGTTTCCGGTCATCTCTAGTCTTTTTCCAAATGTTTCCGGTTATCTTTAATCTTTTTTCAAAATGTGTCCGGTCATCTCTCATCGTTTTCCAAATGTTTCCGGTCATCTCTCGTCGTTTTCCAAATGTTTCCGGTCATCTCTAGTTTTTTTCCAAATGTTTCCGGTCATTGGTGCAAAAGAAATTAAATTTACATTTAGATTTTTAGTTCATGACAAATAAAATAGACCAACCGTAAATGTAATCCAAAGTATGAGAAAAAAACGAGTTTTCAACGGCCCCTATACAACAACTGAACGTCCAAAAAGAGTTTCCTCTACTTTGAATGACAACTTCTAAGAAAAATCTCTTTTGTTATGAATTTAGTTATGATTATACGAGGCTTGTCTAAAAGTTATCCGACCTAGGCCAGAAAAATACTTCAAATACGTGACGGGGTTGAGACCCTAATCCCCTTCAAAGTAGGCCCCTTGTGCTTGCACACACTTAGCCCACCGATCCATCCACTGCCGGAAACACTTCTGGAAGTCTTCTTTGGAATGATGTTCATTTCCGCCGTCGCGTTCCACATTATCCCTTTTTCGCACCCTCTCAACAACAGCTGCACTTCGAGCAGTTTGGGGCCTGCCAGAACGCTGATCACTCTCCGCTGATGTGCGTCCATTTTTGAATCGGTTGAACCACTCCTTAATTTGTATTACACCCATTGCATGTTCTCCAAACACCTGCTGAATCTAATGCGATTACGGCGATAAACACCATTCCAAAAGAAAACTTCCAGAGGTGTTTCTGGCAGTGGATGGATCGGTGGGCTAAGTGTGTGCAAGCACAAGGGGCCTACTTGGAAGGGGATTAGGGTCCCAATCCTGTCACGTATTTGCAATATTTTTTTCTGGCCAAAGGTCGGATATTTTTTAGACAGGCCTCGTATATCTGTATCTTTTTACGTGCAGGATTCGCTCCTAAACTAATTAACCGGTCATTAGAAATTTTGGAACACAGCTTCTATGCGTAAGAGATCGTAATGTGTGCTATATTTAGTTTAATTAAGAGAGTAAAAGGGATGGGAGCCCTTAGTGAAAATTTAGATACCTTCGATTTTTGTGAAATTTTAACATGAATTATTCCCCAAATTTCAGTTTCTTTGGAGTATTTTAAAGAATGTATAGGGGACATAACATGGGCATAACCTCCAATTTAAAAAATTCAAATATTTCAGATTTGCATTAAATTTGATCCATCGTCATTAGACAAGATTCCCTAAATTTCAATGTACTGTTAAGACCTATCAGGCCTTAAATTTTAAACATTTTCTAGAATCATGTAATGGGTTTTCATAAAAGTTGGAATAAAGATTCTAGACATAAGGTTTAGTATAATTACATGTTTATTTTAATATTCCTAAATTATAGTGCAAACCTGTTCTTAATATTAACTGTCCTGGGACGGGTATTCTTCTAGTTATCTATATCAATAAAATCGTGTCACCACTTCTGATGTGTCTGTGTCTGCGTTTCTCGCCTGTGCGTGACTTACACATTTTTTTTTAATTTACTACGGATTATTTATTTCGGAATTTTTTAGATGAGAAATGATAACTTGTATTATTTGGATAATTTGAACTACTGTTATTCTCAAAACATTTTGGCCGACCATCTTCAGGGAAGTTTTGCTGAACTCGGGAATCTTTCTATAGAACTCGGGAATCTGTACGGAATTTCGAAACGGAGCCACTTATTTGATATTCAGCACTTTATCCGTTGTGCCACGGGCATATATGGATAATCCAAATTATGCGCATCCATTCTTTATTGAAATCAGAAATACAATATCTGAAAGTGCCAAAACTCACTTTTAAAAATATATAATTTAATTACGAAATTAAATTCACCAGTATGCATTTCGTTTTCTCTGTAATAAAGTTACCTATTGAAATCTTCTGTTAATAGTTCATTAAAATTACTGAACAATTTCACGTGTGTGTACATTTCTCGCGTCAACGTTACGTTAATAATTACACATTGAATTTTTTTTTTTCTTTATTATTAATCAAATATTTATTTAAATCAATATTGTAAAATACAACGAAATTTGTTTTTTAATATATATTTTTTTTTTAATTAATTATGAGTATGCCTTTCGATTACTTCGTCAACAAGTCAATCATTTTAATATTTTGTTAATAGTCAACAAAAATGAATGAATTGCGTTGTGAACCTTCGAAATTTTAAAGTAATTTCGAAGCATTTAAACTGCCGAATAGAAAGTCCTTATTTACTTGCCTCCCTACGAGGGCAGAGCTAAACCAAAGATCGGTTTTTAATTTGGAGAAAATCCAGTTACCCCAAAAAAGGGCACTCTGGACTGGAACAAAAATTTGTAATGCCTCGGTTTAGAAGTATTTCTCTTTCACTAATCGAAGATAGAACAGATACTACACTCTGATCCCAGCCCGAAGACTTGGTCATTTAAAATGGCTCTAAAATCTTTATCAAATCCTAATCTATTAAAAGATTGACAGTTTGGGAAAATATTCACATTCAGTACTTTTATAGATAAAGATTCAAAAAACATTACCTTAAGAAAATTGTTTACAGTTGTATAACAATTTGGTCCAATTAATAATTTAATGACCAAATTTAATTTAACTTTCAAAATCTTATTTTATAAAAAAAACAACAAAAAAAACGGCATACTTAAAAATAAATAAATAAGTATAAAGCCGAAACAAATATATAAGTAAAAGACTCCTGGGCAACGCCGGGTAGATTTATATAGTAATAAGTAGATATACCCCACATAGACAATTTATAAATATAATAAATACGGACAAGAAAGAAAAGCGGAAAGAAAATAAATGTGTTCGTTTTAGAAATAAAAATATTACTAGATAAACGTTGTTGTTTGTTTAATTTAATTTCAATTCAAATTTATTTTATTTTATATTTCTTATAAATAAGTCGTTAGAGTGGCCTCCCTTGACGTTGTTCAGAGACTTAAATGACGCCGTTGCTAAGTAACGGCGCACGATTAGCGGTCGTTGAAGAAATGTAGACACATTATACGTAGATGGGTGTGGGTGTCTGTGTATACGGACCGTATATCACACGGTAAAACTCAAGACAGTGCGAGATGATATATTTTTCGTTCAACTCGAGTTGCACCAGGAAAGGCAATATATAATGAGCTGTCCACTTAAAATGTATGTATTTAATTTATTAATTAGTCGATTTAATTAATTAAAGCGATTATGAAGATAGCGGTTAGAAGGGCGGAGAAGCGGTGCTGTATGCTTGTTTTTTTTGTTGCTTTTTTTTTGTTGTTTTGTTTTTATTACTTTTTTAGTGCTTAATTTGTTTGTTGGACGCGATTTGTTTTACAACAAAAAAGTTACGAACGACATTTTTGTTTTATTTTGTAACAAAATAGGAAAAGAAGAAAAAGAGAAAGTGTATGGGTAAAAACGGGGAAAGAAATAATGTTTTTAACTTAATTAACTTATGTACAGACTTCAAAGGACTTCGCCGCATGCTTGACCGTGATATTGTATTTGGTTAATTAATTATAGAAAGGGGGCATGATGAGTTTGGATGGATGGATGGATGGATGGATGGATACATGCTATTTATCTTTCTCCTACAGCGGTAAGATGTGATACAAGGTCGGGAAAGTGGGATTCGAAAAGCCAGCGACCGATAATTTGAGCACTCTGGCCTACAAAAAAGGCCTGGGCAGCCCCGTCGGAATTCCCCGGTAGGGGCGCCTTGGCAGTAAGCAATAAACTTACTCCTCCTCAAAGAGGGGAGGCAAAGCCTGGGAGGGTGGACCTCCTAGAACTGCACAGGATAAACCTACAGACAAGCGGAATCAAGGCCCGAAGGCCAAGACGAATAGTGTAAATAAATAAATCAAAAAATTTATAACCTTATTTATTACAGTTCCAAGAATTCAATCTCATTAATAATCTAGCGTACGATCGTTTCAAGGACGATTAAGAATCACATATATATATATATATATATATATATACTAGCTGACTTTACTATCTTGCTATCGCTTCGCCAAGTTCTCTACTTCAAACCAAAATTTTAGATGATAAACATTTCAGTCATAAGTTTCTTGTAAACACGAGACCTAAACCCCATTTATTCATATGAATAGATAAATATTAACATTTTGGTAATTTTTATACACATTTATCTATCTTCTAAATAACACCATAATTCCTTATGAAAAAAAAAAAGGATTACATTTGCATGAGCGATGGTGTGTGGGTGAGGGGGCTCTTTTCACAACAATAAAAAAGAGAGAGAGAGAAAGAGAGAGATGGAGAGAAGGGGAGGGAGTGAAAGAGGGAGAGGAAGGGGAGAGATTGAAAGAGATAGCAGTCACATCCCACTCTCTCTATGAACTCTTCAGCGTATTTTCCTTTCTAGAGAGCTAAGATGTATCTGTTTCATTTAAATGCCCTTCCTTGAAAACTAATGCGCTTACTTTAAGAAAAATGTTCGTAATTTATCCTTTTTGTTTATTGAATCACGAATTGATTACTGTCATAGAGAAAATAGACATCAATATCGAAGGTTCGATCTCTGTCTAAGTTAGTCATGCTGATGACGGCTGTGAGCCAGAAACACGTGTCCATGGATTACTTTTATGTACGTATAAAATTAATAAAAATATATATATTAACGAAAAATAGGTCCTATGAAGTTAAGGGCGACTAATAATGCAATTTTCTGCATCTTAGGAAGTGAGACAATCGAAATAATAGTAAGCAAAATAACAACGAACGCTACAATCACCAATAAAAAATAATTACATAAAAATACATCAAGACAGCAGCAGACAGATAATCAACCGGAAGTAACGAAACAACCAATAGATTAAAACATTTTAATAATAAATTTATTCATTTAATAAAATATAGTTTCTGAAAGAGAAACATTGTAATAGTTGTTTTTTAATAATTTAATATGTGATTTTTTTTTTAATTTAAAATGTTCAGTGATTTTTTTTAACATTGTAATAAAATAGTTTCTGAATTTTTTTTAGAATTTAAAATGTTCAGTGATTTTTTAACATTTTAATAAAATAGTTTCTTATTTTTTTTAGAATTTAATATGTTATAAAACGATTTGTTTTATCTTGAATATGGATTATCGCCGCTGTTTTGAATGTAACTCTTCAAAATTGAAAATAAAAATTCAGCTGTTTCCTCAAGTGCACAAGTGCCAAACAAACCGACGATACGAATGTTGTTCCAATTTTTCTGTACCAAAATATATATATATATATATATATATATATATAAGTAGAATGCCTGTGCTGTCATCGCCGCTTATAAATGTATTTAATCTACCACAGTTTATCAGCCGTTCAGATATTGGCCGCGAGGTTTAAGACGTTGGGTTGGAGTTGAAAAATACTTATAATCCAGGGTTTCGAATCGTGTGACCAGTAGTGAATAGTCAAACTTCTACGCTGAAGAGTCTTGATT